>CM053030.1:253343964-253595885 GCA_028564925.1 Lithobates sylvaticus
GAAGTCGCCACCCAGGAGAACCAGTCCGTTCTTAAATGATGATAGGAGCGCACAGGTTTTGCGGAAGAATGAAACCTGGTGCTCATTAGGGCAATAGATATTGGCCAATGTAACTGGCTTAGAGGCGTACGTTCCTTTAATGAATAAATATCTGCCTTCCGGGTCCACTAGGGAGTCAGTCAGAAGGAAGTTTGCGTGTTTAGAGATAAGGATCGCGACCCCTTTGGATTTGGCATCAGGGTTAGTGGCGTGTAAGACTGAGCGATAGATATGGTTGGAAAGTTTAGGAATGGAATCAGATCTAAAGTGGGTTTCCTGTAAAAAAATGAAGTGAGCTTTGTGTTTGGAGAGAGAAGAGAGAACCTGTGACCTTTTCTCTGGGATGTTGAGGCCTTTAACGTTTAGTGAGACACACTTCAGTGTCAGGGGGTCTCTTAATTTCATTGTGGAAGGGTTAGTAGCCATCTAAGGCAGAAGCCTGTCTGTTCGGTGAGTCGTGGTTTAAAGGTGGGGGTGAATTGGGACCACTCCCCTGGGGGGGGGGGTGTAGTTAGGGAGGAGAAGGGAAGAGGAGCTGGGATGGGATCAGGGGGTCACTAGGCGGAGGGAAGGGTTCGAGTGCAGGGAGCAGGGAGGGAAGAGAAGAGAAAGAAAAGAAAAAGAGCGTAAGGGTATGGCAGGGGGGGAGGGGGAAGGAAGAAAGAGAAGGAAAGGGAGTAGGAGGAAAGGGGGAGGGAGGGAGAAGAATAACCAGAGGTGGAGGTAGTCAAGCTATCCACCTGTAGGATTTATAGGAAATTCCTGGTGTGTCAGCAGAGTCTCCAAGAGACTGCCGTTGGGGGGAAGAAGGTTGAACGAAGACCACAGCATTGCTGCGGCCCGGGGCTCCGGACAATGAAGGGGAGGTATCTTATCTGGGATAAGAGTCAATGTAGCGTAATAGGGAGCCTACCGTAATGGATAAGAGCCTGTTAAGGGTCCACATACTTCAAGAGGCACAACTGGATACAGATTAAAACATGTCGTAATACAAACTGTCTAGTACCCAGGTTCTGGATATAACAAGTAAATATTGCCTGTCAGAAATAGACATAAATGTAAACAAGAGAACAATAAAATAAAATAGATCTCTGAGGTATACATAATGCAATTGAGGTCAACAGCCTGTGAGGATACCCCACGGGGTTGAACATTAGCCTGATCCATCTGGCGTAGTCAGACGGGAGCTGGGGGATGGGATGAGTGGTTCAGGTAGAGGGGCAGGTTAGGGAGGGGGAAGGGTGAGAGGGGGGGGGGGGGGAGGGGGGGGGGGAGGAAGGGAGGGGGGAGGGTTAGGCAGGGTGAGGGGATGGCGAAGGACAGGGGGGAGGGGAAGGAAGCGAGTGGGTGGGGGGGAGGGGAAAAGGGATGTAAAAGGGGGGGGGAGAAACGGGGGGGGGGAGGAGGAGAAGGAGGTGGGAGGGGAGAGAGGGGGGAGGAGGGGAGGGAAGGGGGGAGGGGGGAGAAGAGGGGTGGGGGGAGGGGAGAGAGGGAGGGGGTGGGGAGGGGGGAGAGGAGGGGGAGGGGAGGGGGAGGGAGAGGGGGAGGGGAGAGAAAGGGAGGGGGGGAGAGAGGGGAGGGGGGGAAAAGGGAGGGGGGGGGGAAGGGGGGGGAGTGGGGGGGGGAGAGGGAGGGGAGGGGGGGAAGGAAGGATGGGGGGGGGATCAGAGTTCAGATGGGGTCCCCCGGGGGGAGGGAGACGGTGGGACATCACAATCTCCGTGGAGATTGCACAATTGGAGGATTGTACCAGAGGAAGCTAAGGAACCTGTGCGTTTAGTCAGTCGGGTCGTTGTCCAGCCCCCGCTACCTCAAGGCAGGGGGTGGGCAACGACCAGGTCGCAGCAAGCAGAAACCAGAGGTATAGTTTGTAGAGCCCTTAAGGCAAGTGTATGCGTAGTACCCCATTCTCACAAAGTTCAGGTGAGAAGAAGAAGACAACAGCCAAAAAACGAGAGGCAAACATCAAAGAAAAACAAAAAAAGAAAAATAGAAGAATGGGGGTACAAAGCATCTGAATACATTGCCTGATGTGGGTTAGACGTGTCGTCTCTGGTGGGGATAAGAGTCTTCTTCTCGAGGCCCAAGAGGGGTGCATGAGCGTTTTGTCCACCTGGGAGAAGAGAAGCAGGGCACAGGGCCATTGAGGGTCCCCGAGCAACAGTCTGTACCTCAGGTGTGTGGGGAATCTTCAGGTGGCAAGTTGCAAGACAGGCCTCCACGGTGGGTAGTTTGAGGTGTTGGGCCAGTGAACGAAGGTGGGGGTGGAAGCCATGGCTCCGGTGGCCATCTCTGGAGGGAGACATCTCGGTCGTGCAGGGGAGACAACATGAGCCTGTATCAGGGCTGTGGGATACTTCCCATCGGAGAGGCAGGGGTCAGGCGAGTGACCAGATTGTGAGGTCCTCTGTGAGAGACTATGAAGGCCAGGGGCATGGGTGCCAAGTCTATGGAGGCTCGGGGCAGCGAGCATGGGAGGAAGGCCCGTTTGGAACCAGGTCAGGGTACTGCGGTCTCCTGCAGCTGGTCTTTGTCTGGAGAGATGAAGGCGCTAGTAAGGTGAGGGTAAGGGAGAGACCCGGGGGGGGGGGGGGTTGTCGGCAGAGGAGTAGATGAAGAGGGCATCGCGGGGTACTCACAGGCTGGAGCGTGTTGGTCGAGCGGCTGGCGGGCAGTCATCTGGCACGTCCCGTCACATATTCATCGGTGACGGGCTGCGTTGGTGGAAGTCCCGGCGTGAAGGACGAGCGTTCGGAGACATCGGGTCTGGTCTGCGGTGCCTCGATCTTTGGCGGGATGCTTTCGGAGAAGGGTTAAGAGATACCGGGAGCCAGGGCTCCATGGGGAAGTAGAGCGCGTACCATTCCGGAAGCTCAATGTTGGGTAAGTCGAGCTGTTCGCAGAAAGCTTGGAGGTCTTCTGGTGTTCTGAGTAGAGCTGAGCGCCCCTGGCGGAGGCAGAAAGGCCGAATGGAAACTTCCAGCGGTACTGAATGTTTCTGGCTCGTAGGGCATCTAGTAGTGGTCTGAGGGCCCTCCTGTTCTGGAGGGTGATCTGGGAGAGATCCTGAAAGAGCTTTACCTCGGATCCGTTGAAAAGTATGCGCCCCCTTTCCCTTGCCTTGCGGAGGATTTCTTCCTTGAGGGGAAAATTTACGATGCAGCATATTATGTCTCTGGGGGGTTCGTTATCTCGTGGGGGGGGGGCGGAGAGCACGGTGTGCCCTTTCCATGTCAATGGGGGAATCTGCAGGGCGCTCGATCAGATCGTTAAATATAGCACTGATGGTCTGTTGGATGGAACCTGGGTCAACAGTTTCAGGGACACCTCGCACCCTGATATTGTGCCTCCGTCCCCTATTGTCCAAGTCTTCCACATGCCTGTGGAGTTCAAAGACCTGTGCCAGGGTCCAAATCTTTAATCACATAGTGTCAAAAAATAAAAGTGATGTTTCTGAGCCACGCAGGGCCCCTTCATCAGGCATCAGGTTACAAAACATTGCTTTTATTTTTTGATACTGTGTGATTAAAGTTTTTGATCCAATTTTAAAGGATCCTGGTGTGCTGGTGACACTTCCTTCTCATGATTGCAGTCAGTTCCAGACGTTAGTTAATGCAGCACCCAATCTAAGATAAAGCCATTTGTGCAGGAACATGTGCATTGGGAGTATTGCATTGGGCCTCCTGGGTACGGACACTCTTCCTTTTTGGCTGTCATTTGCTATTTCAAAAATAAATTACTGGAACGTCCCTGTGGTGTACAGCCATTTTTTCTTCCTATTGATCATCATTAGCGAGCCGTGGCTTGCACCCAGCGCATCCAGACTGTAGTGACTGCTCACCTGGAGCGGCTTCTTCCTTGTTTGAACCATTAGTACAGTGAAAGTGCATATTTTTTTCACTGGTCACTGTATTAGTGTTACTAGTTCCAAGCAAAGTGTCAAAAGGGTCAGATAGTGTCAGAATGGCCTTTGCAATATTGCAGTCCCAATATAAGTCACTGATTGCCACCATTACTAGTATAAAAAAAATCCATAAATACACCCATAGTTTGTATACACTATAAGTTTGCGTACACCAATCAATATATGCTTATAGGGATTTTTATTTACCAAAAACATGTAGCAGAATACATATTGACCTAACATTTTGAAGACATTTGATTTTTAAATTTTTTTTACTCAATGTGTTTTATAGGAAAAAGTAAAACATATAGATATATTCTTTCAACATTGTTGGTCTTTTTTTGTTTATAGCACCAAATAACAAAAAAACAAAAAACACAGTGGTGACCAAATACCACCAAAAGAAAGCTCTATTTTTAGGGAAAATAATGACATACATATTTGGGTAAAGTGTTGCATTTCTACGCAATTCTCAGTTAAAGTAATGCATTTTTGTATCGCAAAAAATGGTCTGGTCATGAAGGGGGAGGGGATCTTCCAGAGGTCAAGTGGTTAACGTATTTCCTTGCTTTATTTTTTAATCTAGATTTTTTCTACTATGTTTATTTCTATTATTGTCAGATACATCCACTGGCCATTTTCTGGATGGGGTATTTCAGGAAAAAAAATGCATCTTGCCAACTAGATGTGGTTAATGATCATAGGAAATAGATATGTTAGGCAAAATACAGGCATTATTCATGAAGGATGTGTAAATACCTGAGACATTCACACAGAATTGTTTTTAATAAACTCCTCAGTGTAATCCCAAACCTGTGAAAACATCACTGTTGAAACCAGTTCTGCAATTTCCTGAATAAATTCTAGTTTACTCTTACTTAATGATTTATGCATACATATTATTTTTAGCTGAATTTCACAGTGTAATCTTAGCTTACCTGCTCCTGTTATGCAAACAGAAACATGGTGTTATATGTTGTTATAATGTTAGATAAAGTTTAAACATTTTGCATTTAGCTATACTTTTATTGCAATACAATGATTAGCTACCTTTTTCAAAAACTGCAAGTTAAAATGTTTAGTTAAAACAGATACAGCAGGATTTACAGTGCCTTGAAAAAGTATTCCTACCCCTTACAATGTTCCATATTTTGTCATGTTACAACCAAAAACATAAATGTATTTTATTGGATTTTATGTGATAGACCAACACAAAGTGGCACATAATTGTGAAGTGGAAGAAAAAAAAATTACAAATAAATTTGTGAAAAGTGTGACATGCATTTGTATTTACCCCCCTTTATTCTGATACCCCTAACCAAAATCTGGTGAAACCAATTACCGTCAGAAGTCACCTAATTATTAAATAGAGTCCACCTGTGTGTAATTAAATCTCAGTATAAATTACAGCTGTTCTGTGAAGCCTTCAGAGGTTTGTTAGAGAACTTTAGTGAACAAACAGCATCATGAAGGACAAGGAACACTCTAGACAGGTCAGGGATAAAGTTGTGGAAAAGTTTAAAGCAGGGTTAAGTTATAAAAAAATATCCCAAGCTTTAACCCCTTGCCGCCCGCCATATAGCAAAGTGACGGCAGCAAAGTGGTTTCAATATCCTGACTGGAAGTCATATGACTTCCAGCAGGATAACAGCCGCCGCACGCCCGTGGGGGCACGCATCACGGTGATCGGTGGTGTGGTGTGTCAGTCTGACACACTGCAACACTGATATAGGTAAAGAGTCTCTGATGGAGACTCTTTACCACGTGATCAGCTGTATCCAATCAAGGCTTTTCCTCACCCGCGTCTGTCAGATGCGAGTAGAGGAGAGACGATTGGCTGCTCCTCTCACAGGGGGGTCTGTGCTGATTGATTATCAGCACAGCCCCCCCGAGGATGCCCACACTGGACCCCCAGGGACACCACTAGGACCACCAAGGATACCACCACCAGGTATGCCACCCTAGACCACCAGGGATGCCAATCAGTGCCCTCAATGTATGCCAATCGGTGCCCACAATGAGCATCACTGATTGACAGGCATTATTGTTTGGCACGTATTGGCATCCATCCATACCATCAATTACTGTACATCAGTGCCACCTTTCAGTGCCCATTCATGCCCATCCATGCTGCCTATCAGTGCACATCCGTGCTGCCTATCAGTGCCCATCCATGCTGTCTTTCAGTGCCCATCAGTGCCACCTATATTGGTAAGTTTTTTTATTTTTTATGCAATATGACAGCCTGGGTTGGACACTCCAGGACTAGGTCCAACCCAGCTGATCAAAGATAGACTACTACAGATGTGATCTACTAGAGAGGAAGGTATAACCAAAATAATTGTCTAACTTAAGGCTTTTATAACAATTACGCATTTCTTGCTTTATCTCTGAATGAAGAATACCAATACTAGCTCTCCCACATACATGTTCACTGTTATGTGTTACGTTTTTATAGTACTCCTTACGATTTAGGACACAGTCTAGAATGTTGTTAAATGATATCGGAAAATTAGACAGCACTATAGTAACCAAGGTTATTACATATATACAGCTAGTTAACCTCTTGTAAATGTCAATGAGGTACGCACCATATGATACAAGTAATAATCGCTGTATTGAGATTTCTAGCTGCAATGATAATGTGTCTGATTGTATTGTTGCTCGTTTTTTCAATAAACTTTTTTATTTGATTAAAAAAAAAATTACTTTGGATCGGCTGATTGTCCAGATTATCAAAATTAACTTATGTAAATCCCTGTTTTTTTGCATAATTTGTTCATTTGTAATTTGTGACAGGTTTACTTTAAAATAGACTCTGTAACTAAAAAGGAATACCTATAGCAAAATATTAATGGAAATATTATGTAAGATTTTGCATCCTTTTTAGCTGAAAGATGATACCAAGGGGAATTCAACCAGAAAGTGAAACATGTTTTTACTGGAATGTAGCACATCAATAGAGAAATCAATAGATTTTAACATAAAAAATCAATAAATTGTTTTGTGTTTTGAGCTGAAGTGAGAAACTATCACTGCAAATTCAAAAAATATTTCTTTAGCTGCTGAAGAGGAAACATTTGGATATCTTTGACTTACAAATAATTAGTAGCAGTTCCTTTTGGCCAGGATCCATATAATCTACAAATGGCAAATAGTTCTATAGGGTAATTTAATTCAGAATCATGTTAAGTTAAAGTGCAGGGATAAATTAAGAAAAAAAATTGATTGTAAAATGGGGAAAGGCATTAATGCAATGCAGTAATCTTAGGCTGGGTTCACACTGCTGCATGGAGCAGCTCACAGCAGGGGTCCGGTACATCTCTGTTCACCATTTCAGGTCCAATTTCAGTTGGAATTTTTGGCTGAATTCTGACCTGAAAGGGACCAGAAGACGTACAGGACTCCTGTGCAATTTGCACCGGAAACGTGTGAATCGGCTCCATAGAGAGCCGGTCTTAATCTCCCGACATGTGAATTGGATGCGGGGAAACCAGCATCCAATTTTCAATAGTATGAACCCAGCCTTAAACAGTGATACATTTACACATTATTATATATGGTACATGTTATTCTATCTCAGAGTAAATACTGCCCACTGCTACCACCTGAGCAGAAGAGAAAGGACTCATGATGCCATTAGACTTGTCAAAAGCTTGCAGAAATAGGTACATAAAAAGGAAACTATGGGGGCGTGGCCTGGCACCGTACCAAGATGGACGTGTAGTTCTGGAGCTTCCATCCATGAGGCCCAACAACGTTAGCACTCGGCAAACACACGGATCCCCCACCACTAAAAAATGGAGAGAACATCCAGGAGTGTGTCAGCGACAAGGTCCCGCTCCCCTCGGGAACAGGACACACAGCTCAGCCGACAAATTCCTGATATATTTCGGATGCAGCCCAGAGGCTGGACGCAAGCCTCACAAGTTGCCTTCTCTTCTGAGTCTCGCTCCCACAGTAGAAGCCCGCAGTGCGCCAGAGCAGGGCCAGAAGCTCAAACACCTCCAGCACTGAGCATTGATGATCTCCACAGTATTGCCTCGGATATAAAGAACACCCTCTCTGCTGCCATCACAGACTTAAGAGTGGACATACAAGCCATAGCTTTGAGAGTGGAGGAGGTTTAAATAACACAGGCCCGCCATGATGTCTCCCTCTGCCATGTACAGCAACTGACTGAAACACACGCCATGCATCTGAGGGAAATCAACCGCCACATGGAAGATCTGGACAACAGAGGGAGACGCCGCAATCTTAGGGTAAGAGGGATCCCTGAATCCATGATTTAGTGTCATACTGCCCAATATCAGAGTTGCTTTATTTAACTAATTGGTTACATTATTACTGTCTGTTTTTTGTTTTTTTGTCTGTTCAGTAAAAATACTTTCTGGCTTACTACAGCTTGACTTGGCAGCTTTTGGATCACTATCTATGGACAAAGGATGGCAAATTATGGACAAAAACATTTAGAAAATAAACCGCAGCAAACACATTACTGTTACATTACTGTTGAAGACGCTCATACGGGGGATCCCAGTTGGACAGTTCCTCCGCACTAGGAGGAACTGTTCAGACATAGACGATTTCAAAAATGAGACACATGAACTCTATGGGAGGTTCTGGGACAGAGGCTATTCCCATGCCTCTGGCAGAAAGGCCAAAAATAGAGCATTTCAAACAGACAGGAGGGACCTTCTGACCGACAGCAAAGTGGGAACTAGTGAAACTATTAAACACACTCCAATAAGGATAATCACCAGGTACGGGGCACAGTGGGAGCAGATAAAAAACATTTTGAGCCACCATTGGCATATTTTAGCTGAGGCCCCTATACTTTGTGGTATTGTTGGAGACAGACCCCTGCTGACGGCCAGAAGGGCCACTAATCTAAAGGACAGGTTGGTCCACTCAGAATATCAAAGACCAAAAAAACATAACTGGCTCACTGACCTTCCACCATTAACCACTTAAGCCCCGGACCAATTTGCAGCTAAAGGACCAGGCCCCTTTTTGCGATTCGGTACTGCGTCGCTTTAACTGACTATTGCGCGGTCGTGCGACGTGGCTCCCAAACAAAATTGGCGTCCTTTATTTCCCACAAATAGAGCTTTCTTTTGGTGGTATTCGATCACCCCCTGCGGTTTTTTTTTTGCGCTATAAACAAAAATGTAGCGACAATTTTGAAAAAAAAAACAATATTTTTTTATTTTTTGCTATAATAAATATCCCCAAAAAAATATAAAAAAATTTTTTTTTTCCTCAGTTTAGGGCCGATACGTATTCTTCTACATATTTTTGATAAAAAAATAAAAAAAATAGCAATAAGTGATTATTGATTGGGTTGCCCAAAAGTTATAGCGTTTACAAAATAGGGGATAATTTTATAGCATTTTTATTAATATTTTTTTTTTACTAGTAATGGCGGTCGATCAGCGATTTTTATTGTGACTGTGACATTATGGCGGACACATCGAACATTTTTGACACATTTTTGGGACCATTTAAATGGCACTGGCAGTGAAAGGGTTAACCACTAGGGGGCAGTGAAGGGGTTAAGTGTGACCTATGTGTTTTTTTTACTGTAGGGGCGTGGCTTGGTATGTGACATCACTGATCTTCTTATCCTATGACAGGGAACAGACGATCAGTGACAGCCTCACTAGAAAGCACGGGGAGAGGTTTGTTTACACTTACCTCTCCCCATTCTTCAGCTCTGTGACCCGATCGTGGGACACCGGCAACGATCGGGTCTGCGTGTCCCGCGGCCACGGTCAAGAGTGCGCGACCCACGGTTGGGCTCTTAACCACTTGCCGACCGGCGCACGACGATATACGTCGACAGAATGGCACGTACAGGCAGGAGGGCGTATATATACGTCCCTCCTTTAGCCTGTCCGTGCCATCGGGAGCGCGCCGGGAGCGGCGCGCTCCCGCGCCGGTCGGGACCCCCGTGAGTCCGGCCGCGGTCCCCGCGGACTCGATCGCCGCGGGGACTCCCGCGATCGTCTCACGGAGCAGCTGAACGGGGAGATGCCGAGATAAACAGCATCTCCCTGTTCTGCCTAGCAACTAGTGACGCCGATCTCTGCTCCCTGTGATTGGAGCAGAGATCAGCATTCACTAGCTGACAGCCACGCCCCCCCACAGTAAAAACACACCCCTAGGCCTACTTAACCCCTACACTGCCACCTTGTGGTTAACCCCTAAACTGCCAGTGTCATTTATACAGAAATCAATGCATTTAAATGCATTAATTGCTGTAAAAATGACAATGGTCCCAAAAATGTGTCAAAAATGTCCGATGTGTCCGCCATAATGTCGCAGTCACAAAAAAAATCGCAGATCTCCGCCATTAATAATAAAAAAAAATTATTAATAAAAATGCTATAAAACTATCCCCTATCTTGTAAACGCTATAACTTCTGCGCAAACCGATCAATAATCGCTTATTGCGATTTTTTTTACCAAAAATATGTAGAAGAATACGTATCGGCCTAAACTGAGGAAAAAAAAAATTTTTTTTATATATTTTTTGGGGATATTTATTATAGCAAAAAATAAAAAAATTGTGCATTTTTTTCAAAATTTTGTTTGGGAGCCACGTCGCACGACCGCGCACGACCGCGCAATTGTCAGTTGAAGCGACGCAATGCCGAATCGCAAAAAGGGTCCTGGTCCTTTGGCTGCAAATTGGTCCGGTCTGAAAGTGGTTAAAGAGCAACGTACCTGTACGTTGTTGTGCCCAGCGTGCCATTCTGCTGACGTAAATGTGCAGGAGGCGGTCCTTAAGTGGTTAAAAAGGCATGTATCCATGTGGCAGATGTAATATCTGCAAGTATGTGGATAAAACGGACATGTTCATTGACTCTGATGGCAGTAAACACTATAAGATCAATAATTGTATTAATTGCTCTACAGATCGTGTCATCTATATGTTAACTTGCCCATGTGGATTAATCTACGTGGGCACGACGAAAAGAGAGCTTAAGATATGAGTGGATCTTTAATTTAAAAAGTATGCAACCCGCCGGGTTGAACAACAAATGTGACCTATCAGTATTTCTAGAACTGTAATGGGCTTAATTGGATATGAATTTCCACTATCCGTGTGTTCTGTTATTTGTACTATCCCTTTAAAAGATGAGGCTGGCTGGCTGCCTATCGCTTAAAGCGGATCTCCACCCCCACCAATAATATTAAAAGTCAGCAGCTACAAATACTGCAGCTGCTGACTTTTAATAAATGGGACACTTACCTGTTCCAGGTTCCAGCGGTGTCGGCAGAATGTGACGAGCGACCGCTCGTCTCTTGGCTGCCCCGCCGCCATCCTCTGCCAGGGAATCAGGAAGTGAAGACGTTGCGTCTTCACTGCCCGGTTCCCTACTGCGCATGCCAGAGTCGCCGTTGTGTCCTGGAAACTGTGTTTCCCAAGACAAAACGGGGCATCCTCGGATATCCTCATATATAGGCGGGGATGCTAGTCCCGGAAGTGGGTGCAGTTACTTGTATTATACAGGTATCTGCCACCCCCCCCCCTGAAAGGTGCCAATTGTGGCACCCGAGGGGGGGAGGAATCCGATAAGCGGAAGTTCCACTTTAGGGTGGAGGTCCGATTTAACTTCTAAATATGGAAATGCGTCTTTTCCCTTTCCCCTTCTTCTTGAATTTTTTTATTGACTTTGTCTGGGTCTCTGTTTCTGTACATATCTCTGTTTTTGTTTTTTGTTTTGTTTTGCCTCTGTTTCGTTGATAGTCTTTTGCTTTTGACTTCCTGGATATCTATTGGCAGTGGTTCCGATATGCGGTATAAAATTCACTGTCCCGCTGTATTAAAAAATAGATCTATCACAGTTAATTCACTATCTATATGTATAAATTTGGCAATGAGTGATCACCCTGGGTGAAAGTTATGTTTGCACTATATGAGAATAAATGTTGAAAATGCTGCAGTGTAATTGAGGTGCCCGTGATAGTTACAAATTATCTAATTAAGACCATGGATACTTAAGGACACTTTCTGAGTCACTGCGCATGCTCTGAGGAAGCTTGGTTACAAGCGAAACATGTAAGCAAGAAGCAAAACACCATCACGTCTTTTGTGGTGTGAGCACCGGTATGTCCGCCTATACAGCGAACTATCTTCACTCATCCCAAGTCTCTGTAAGTCCACACCTTTAGTACCAGGCTGGGAAACCTGGATTGGACAGTGCTGCATTGATTTATGGTGTGTGGATAAGTCAGCTATAAGTTGCTATAAGGCAATTTATCTGGAGGAATACACTGTGCACTTTGTGAAGCAAAGACTCTTGTTAAAACCATACTGATGATCTTATTTCCATACTCTATCATCGAGGCAATTGGGCCACATACACATATGGATTTGAAATAAAAGAAACAAAGGAAACTAAACAAGACGTCAAATGGTGAGCTGTATCTGCCCCCAAAATAAAGGGGATGTTTATTCGGAGTTAAAACTGTTTTGTTTCCTTGATTGGTGTCACCTTTATACTTACCAGTTTGAGATTCAAGATCTACCTGTATGATAAGCACACAATCAGTGTATTTTTGCAAAGCCTTCAAAGAAATGAGCCCCCCCCCCCCCCCCGTTTTTCATCTACTTTAATGCTTAAGTGGAAATCAGCAAAACCATACAATGCACATGCACCTTTTTTCCCAAACAGAGCTAACGAATGCTCAACATAAATAAACTGTTTATACACATGCTAAAAAATCTTTTTTCATCTAGTAGAACCAGTATATAGATCTTTTTTCTGGTCAAATGAAGTCTAAATTATAAAGAACATTTTGAGTAAATTCGTATGCATGGGATGGATGAGAGTTGTGTATGTCTGACTGTGGACACCGGTGTCTCATTAAGACTTTCATTAAGACTTTCTTTGTCTTTGACTTTCTTTGTCTTAATTTTAACTATTTGTATTGGAGGAGGGTATCTGTAAATATATTTTTCTACAAATGAATTAAATGGTTGAATTTAATCAAATTCCAATGCACTCTGAAGACCTAGAGAAGACTTAAGATTTAATTTCCCCAGTGGTGTTTTTTGAGTTCGTCCAGACGCCTCAAAGTCTGTCTGGTGCTCCAGAGACTGATGGAAGAAACATCATGATGAGGGGTTAATGCTTTCCCTGGATAAATGCCAGTTTTACCAGCCTTTGGTTAACTACCTTTGCCATATTTTGTCTGCTGAAGGAGTGGCCACCGACCCCAGAAGCTGGAAGCCGTCACCTCCTGGCAAACGGCCTATTAATGTGACCAAGCTTAGGTATTTCTTGGGATTCTGCTCCTTTTATAGGAGATTAGTTGAGGGATTCGCAAAAAAATAGCTTGCCCACTTAATGAGCTATTGAAGAAAGAAGATGATGACAACAACCCAGACATAACAGAGCCTGTTAACCATCTGGAGGCCCTATGACGCCTCGAGAGTCGGTACAGGAACAGTGAACTGACCAGTGTGATAACAATCCAGTCATATACATTCTCATCACTGCCAAGCTGGATTCCACTGGTCACAGGTAGTTGGCCACCCTATAGGGATTAACCTTCAGCCTAAAGTCCCATTCGGGGGTCGAGAACAAAGATGCAGACGCTCTGTCAAGAGGACCTCATGGTTTAGGAGACTACCCTGAAGAATGGACTCCGCTGGGGGGCGTGGCCGACCGGAGAGGAAGATGGACGCTTAGCTCTGTAGCTCGTCAGGCAGGGGAAAGTGAATAATGCCGCAGGCCCCACACTCATCACCATCCACAGCCATCCTAGCTACAGACTCACCGCTGTACAACATGAACCCATCCAGGAAGCGGTTCACGGACCGTAAGCCTCTAAAACTGACAGAATTTGCTTACAAGCCGGCAGAACGGGACTCGGGCCTACAAGATGGCGCCGACCAGGCCACGCCGTCCGCTCCTTACACAGACCTCCCAGACGCAGAAACGGACCCCCAGCTGAATATAGGTACCTCTACAGAACCCCCCAACCTCCAGGAGGACGATCCCCTCCTAGGTAGCCCTGCCAAGGCCAAAATGAGACTCGATACACCCCCGCAGCGATCGATGCACTCCAAAATCGAGGCCCAGGCTCCACATCCCCTCCTGTCTCACCAGGCCCTACAACCATCCATGGCGTCCTTCCCCACCTCAGGCCAGCCAGTCATGGACACAACCCTAAAGGACATGCTACTGTCCCTCCAGACCTCCCTAATGACAAACCTCTCCTCACTGTTTTCTAATCTCACATCTGACATCCGCATATTAGATGACAGACTTACCAACACTGAAAAAGGTCTGTCAGACTGTACATATACTGTGAATGACATTATTGACACCTGTGATGATATCAAGGAAGAACAAGTCTGGATGCGCGCCAAGCTGGCCGATTTAGAGGACAGGTCCAGAAGGAACAATATTAAATTGAGGGGGGTCCCTGAGAATATACCCCCTGCAGACTTATCACGCTATGCGAAAGATCTGATGCACTTAATTATTCCTGAAGCGTCTCCAAGAGATGTCATCATAGACAGAATCCACAGGATCGCCAAGCCACCTCACCTAGCTGCCTCTGTCCCCAGAGATGTCCTCATGAGGGTACACTTTTACCACATCAAAGAAAAAATGCTAATGGGATTAAGAGCCAAAACACCACTACCAGCCCCGTACACTGGGATCCAACTTTTCCCTGACCTCTCCAAATACACCCTCCAACTGAGACGCCAACTGAATCCGATAACAAAAGGCCTTCAAAACCACAAAATCCCATATAAGTGGAGGTACCCTGCAACCCTTCTCATAACCAGAAATGGTCAAACCCACACTGTCGCTGACCTCGAGAAAGGCCTGCGCCTAATCCACTCATGGGGAATCCTGCTGGAACCCCCCAAACCTCCAGTCCACAAGGGTGGCCCACCCGCACCCCGCAGAAGCCCGGCTCATCCACACGCCTGATAGCCGCAGGACCTATCAACTAATGTGGCCTGAAAAACTACATTGAGACCCCCGCAGCCTGACAATCTGTCACCCCTGCATTTACTCTCCGGTGCTATTGACTTTCTGTGCCCTCCCCTGAGAGGCTATCGTGGTGCTTGCACCCCCTCTGTGATCAATTGAACTATTTTTCACTCCTTCTGCTGTTTTTTTTTTCTCTCCTCCACTCACAGTATCTACTCACTCCCAGTGTGAATACGGATCTCCACGAGGATACATCTAAACACCACATCAACGACTATCGGACGGAATCTTCCAACCTACTCCAGTTTTTTTTATCCTTTTTCACCTTTGGACGTCCACCATATCTTTTTTCTTTTTTTTAATATTACTTATTTTTTACAATTTCTCACTTTATACGCATAACTAACTTTGCTTTATGGTGTTGCTCTATCCGCAGCTCTCTACTCAGCTCTACCAGAAGTTGTCTAGACCACCGAACATCAACCTCTCGCCGCACGCAGTACCCAGATCCACATCTAACAACTAACTGTAAGTGTTAACCCACACTCCTGCAAAACACCTCACACTCAAGATGCCACTCAACATTCTCTCGCTTAATGTCAACGGGTTAAATCACCCAGCCAAACGTCACTCACTGTGGAAAACTGTCAAGGCTCTCCACAGTGACATTGTTTGCATCCAGGAAACCCACCTTCTACCTGAAGACACCCACCTCTGCAAGAATCACCAGTTCCAACACATCTTCTTTGCTTCCCACTCCACTAAAACCAAAGGTGTAATGTTAGCAATCAAAGACTCAGTAGATTTCCAAATGTTACACACCATTTCAGACCCTGATGGTCGCTTTATTATTCTCGTCTGCAACTTGGACTGAGTAACGTATACCATCATCAACGTGTATGCCCCCAATTCCCACCAACTGAACTTTTTACTTAAAGTGCTCCGTACTGCAAACCCCATACAGAAGGGACATCTGATCATATGCAGAGACCTTAATCTAGTTCCTGATATCGACCTAGACTCCACATCTACTGCAAAAAGACAGACTTCTCCTCTGAAAGACTTTCTTTCTTCTCAAGCCCTATATGATGTCTGGAGGTGCCATCACGGCTCCGAACGTGACTATACCTTTTTCTCTCCCAGACACTGATCGTACTCGAGTATTGATCTTTTCCTATCTGATAAATGGCTCCTCCAAAAAATGTCCAGTTCTGAGATTCACACCACGACATGGTCAGCCCACGCCCCACTTACACTCACCATAGATGATTCCAATCTCCAACGCAATACCTACCTCTGACGTGTGAACAACTATATAATCCAGCACAACAACTACATTCCAGAGATTTCTAACCATATCACAGATTTTTTTTCACTCAACAAAGGCACAGTGTCTGATCCTGGCGTGGTGTGGAGTGCTCATAAAGCCTTCATAAGAGGGATGCTGATAAAACTGAGTTCTCTCCACAAAAAGAAGAGGACGCAGCGTTTAGACAAACTGACGGCCCAAATAGCCGCATTAGAATCAAACCACAAACGTAATCCCAAGGACTCACTAGCTGACCAACTACTGACATTAAGACAGGAACTCAGAACCCTACTACTCCACTCATATGAATTCCTTCACAAAAAACTAAAAGCGACCACATACTCTACCTCCAATAAAGCAGGGAAAAACCTAGCACAACGACTCAAAGGTAGACGCGCAAAGACCAACTCCTCCACCCACATACGAAAATCCCCCTGCACAAACCACAAGATATAGCTGACGCATTTAGCACCTACTACGCCGACCTCTACAATTTGAACCGAGACCCACACACCCCTCAACCCTCCCAGCAGGAGATAGACAAATTTTTACAACACCTACCCACTTTGACTACAGAACAAATACAGACCCTCAACGCCCCGTTCACAGATCAAGAAGTACAGATGACTATCCCTTCCTACGGGCAAAGCACCGGGACCAGATGGGCTTTCCGGAGAATATTATAAACAATTCGCCCCTCACCTACTACAACACCTGACTGAACTTTTCAACAACACTGCCTCTTCTTCTGGATTTTCTAAAGAATATTTAAACGCTCTTGTAATAACAATACCAAAGCCAGGGAAGGAGTCGAATGTCCCCCAAAACTTCCGCCCAATCTCCCTGCTCAACCTTGACCTCAAAATTTATGCAAAAACAATAGCTACAAGACTACTCCAATCATGCCCACCCTTATACATAACGACCAGACAGGTTTCACAAAAGGCAGACAAGCCTCGGATGCTACCAGACGAATGCTCAACCTCATCCACCATGCTGACTCCACAGGAACGCCTTCTCTGCTTCTATCCTAGGACACAGAGAAGGCGTTCGACAGAGTTCATTGGAATTACCTCCAAACCACCCTATGTAAATTCGGATTCAAAGGCCGTATACTAAACGCCATCATGGCATTGTACTCTAACCCTGAAGCCCAAGTCTTCACTGAAGGCATGCTTTCTCGTCCGTTCCCCATCACCAACGGCACACGCCAAGGCTGTCCCTTATCCCCCCTTATATTTAACCTACTCATGGAACCCTTGGCTGAACATGTCAGCTCTAATCCCATTATCTCGGGACTACAAATCGGTCCAATCTCCCACAAAATCAGCTTATTCGCTGACGACGTCATTCTAATCCTTACTAATCCGACTTCTTCCCTGGCCGAAGTACAAAAACTGTTAACCTGGTTTAGCTCAATTTCATATTATAAGGTGAACACAACAAAATCTTTCATACTCGACATCCACATTGACGCTACTATCAGGAACCTACTACAACTACAGTATTCGTATACTTGGGCAGACAAAGACATTTCCTACCTAGGAATCACACTACCGAGAACGCTAAGACATCTATACTCATGCAACTTCCTCCCACTCCTGCAAAATATTTAATTGACATCCCAATCGATAGCCCAACACGAACTCTCTTGGTCTGGCAGACTAGCAGCCTTTAAAATGATCTGTCTTCCCCAAATACTATACCTCTTCAGAACTCTTCCCGTCCCACTCCCCTCCTCCTTTTTTAGATCCCTTTAAACCATTTTCAACAAATTTCTTTGGAATAACAAGAAGCCACGATGCGCACACCAGAAACGAATCAAACACAAACTTGCGGGTGGAGTAGGATCCATAGACTTTGAGGATTACTACCTGTCCACCATTCTAGCCCAACTGCCCAAATGGTTCCAACATTGTGATCAATATATTGATCTGTACATACACTATACTAGTAATGGCAGTTATCAGTAACTTATAGTGTGACTGTGATAGTGTGGCAGACAATCTGGCACTAACTGACACTGGCTGGGGGAGACTCTAACTGACTGCCACTGACGTTGCTAATGACACTAATGCAATGATCAATGATAATACTGTACACAGTACTAATGACACTGGCTGGGTGATGGGTGGGATCTGTTTAGGAAGGCAATCAAGGGGTTAATTGTGTGCTTAACCACTTCAATACCAGACACTTAGACACCTTCCCGCCCAGGCCAATTTTCAGCTTTCAGCGCTGTCGCAATTTGAATGACAATTGCGCGGTCATGCTACACTGCACCCAAACAAATTTGTTATCATTTTGTTCCAACAAATAGAGCTTTCTTTTGGTGGTATTTGATCACCTCTGCGATTTTTTTTTTTTGCGCAACAAACTAAAAAAGACCGGAAATTTCTGCAAAAAAACTAGTTTTTCTTTGTCACTGTTAATTTTTTTTGTAAATAAGTGAGTTTACTTCTTCAATTACGGGCACTGATATGGCTGCACTGATGGGCACCGATGAGGTGGCACCAATGAGGTGGCACTGATGGGCACTGATGATGGGTACTGATAGACGGCACTGATGGGCACTGATAGGTGGCACTGATGGGCACTCATAGGTGGCACTGGTATGCGGCACTGATGGGCACTCATAGGCGGCACTGACGGGTACTTATGGGTGGCACTGATGCATACATATAGGTGGCACTGATAGGTGGCATGGATGGGCACTGATAGGTTGGCCTGGATGGGCACAGATGGACACTGATAGGTGGCCCTGATGACACTGATGGGTGGCATTGCTGGGCATCCCTGTTTTATAACATACATATGATGTGCCAATCAGTGCCCATTTGTGGGCACTGATTGGCATATTTTGGGCATTTTTTTTAGCATGTGGATGGCCATGTGGGGTGTACCTGGCCATCCACATGCTGGGGGTTTCCCTGGTGGTCTAGTGTGGGCATCTGAGGGGGGGCTGCGCTGATAAACACTGTCAGAAGAGCCACCGATCGGCTCTCCTCTACTCGCGTCTGTCAGACGCGAGTGAGGAAAAGCCGATCAACTGCTCTTCCTGAGTACATCGTGATCAGCCGTGATTGGACACGGCTGATCACGTGGTAAAGAGCCTCTGCCGGAGGCTCTTTACCAAGATCGGTGTAGCGGTGTTTCAGACTGACACACCGTTCCACCGATCGCCACGATGCCCGCCCCCACGGGCGCGATGCGGCTGTTATCCTGAAGGACGTCATATGACGCCCAGTCAGGATAACAAAACCACTTCCCGGACGTCAATCTGCTATTGACCGGGCGGGAAGTGGTTAACAAGTGTTATATGTGCTGCTTTTACTTACTGATCATCTGGCTGGCTTTCAGTTCTGAATGGTAGCTGAAAGCAGGGAGAAACCCAACCAGATCTGTGTAGTGTTTACCAACATACAGATTCTTGTGCTGTGATTGGCCAGGTACACAGCCGTAAGCCATATATGAGACAGAGGAATAAAGTAACAGTTCCTGCAGGTTTTTCCTGCACTTTTATTCAGCAAGATCACAAGCACAGTTTCAATGCAGGAGGGCTTTGTACAGCATGTCCATAGAATAAAACAAACAAACCATCTGTGCATCTGTTCCACAAACAAAACTAATGCCAGTTCCCGACTGACAGGGTAAACCCTAATGGGTTCAGCCCAAAAAATTTGCATCTCTTGCATCATTTTATTGCTCTGTATGCGATCAGCCTTTTCGCCCAGCAGCAGGGTCTCAAGCAGACTGTGAGAGAGTGAGCTCTGAGCATCAGTTTACATATATAAAGTCCTGTGTACAATTGAGACTTATAGCAAGGTCTGGTTTCCAGGTAAGATGTGGACATAGAAACAAAGACTCTGCAACACTCAGGACCCAGAACATGACAAAACAGTTTGTTTTCTTCATAACAATAATACACCCTATAGCCCATCATCATGTGAAAGTGAGAAACCTAGGTTGCACATATACTGTTCATTCTCCACAATCATGCTAGCCAGTACTTCACATATCATCTTCCTCTGATATAACATAAAATGTACACTGAAAATCTCATTGTTCAACTATGTTCTTTAGGGATTGGTTCTTAACTGGAGGGTCTGGTTTGTTATATTCAGCTGGTCAACTCTTTGTGTTCTGATGAGAAAAGTTGCAATGTCTCCATTCCTTTAGAAGTAACCCTTAAGCCCCATACACACGGTCGGATTTTCGCATGGATTCTGTCCGATCGGACAATGTTGTTGAAAAATCCGACCGTGTGTATGCACCATCGGACAGTGTACGTCGGATTGTCCGACGGACAAAGTCCTATCTCCTGCTGGATAGATTTTTGGACAACAAGGTCCGATCACACCAAATCCGATCGTGTGTATGATAGTCCGACGGACAAAGTGCTACGCATGCTCAGATCACATTAGAAGACCAAAGCTATTGGCTACTAGCCTCTACGTAGTCCCGTCGTAGGCAACAAACGTCACCACGTTCAGAATGATCGGATTTTCCGACAACTTTGTCCGACCGTGTGTACGCAAAACCAACATCGGACAAAGTACGACGGACATGATCCGACGGACCTGGTCCTCGGATAATCCGCGCGTGTGTATGGGGCTTTAGGGAGTTTCCCACCAAAACTCAAATTTCTATTGCATAATTTGACTTGAATCTTAGAATAGACTTCTGGGAAAATCAATGAGCTAATCACACAAGCAGGGAATAACATTTTCTGGGGCATTATGTACATCAACAGTGTACAGAATACCTCCAGGTTGCCATATTGAAATTATTTTACAGAAAATTACAACAGTTGCAGATTGAACAATTTTTAAGAACAATAAATTACAATATGTCTTGTTATATTATTTTTTTTATGTTTGCTATTTTTTTCATGAAAGCAGAGTTACCTTTTAGGATTGTGGTCCATCCGTTTTTTGGAATGAGGAACCCATGTAATCCAAAAGGGAATGCCAAAAACTTGTACAGACAATCTGGTGTTGCAAAAGCTGTCTTGCTCATTACCTTGTCTGCTAGGAGAGCATGCCAATACCATTTAGTAAGAGGTACCTGCTATTACCCCAAATTGATATACTGTACCTGCAAGATATGGCTGCCTCTTCTTTTACACATACTATATATAATTTGGTAAAGAAGGTTCCAACACTTGGGTACAATCCAAACACAACAACAGAAATGTTCTGGTGTAAAGTAAAAAGACCTAAATATAGCAAACCAACAATCTATTTATATACAGTACAAGGCAATTATTAAGCATGCTATAACATATTGTAGCGCACTACCTCTTTGGGAGGTGCTAAGTTGTTCTATTTCCCACTGGCTATCCCGGGCACTCAGGAATACCCTTCCCTCTGACACCTCGGGTACCATGCTCACAGTAAAGAGATCACACTCTATTGTAATTAAATAATACAATAAGTTTACTGGAAGAGATTTTTGTTGCTTAAAATAGCACCTCTACAATTGAGTCATACGACAAATAAGAACGGTGAAAATATTGTCAAAGATTACTATTAAACACACTCTGAACGACTGATGTATGCAGACACGTCTCCAAGTGGGACCAATGCTCAGAGCGATAAACTCTTGGTAACTGGGCACCTTACCACTTCCAGCAACGGCAGTGCAGACACCTTATGCCGCGTACACACGATCGGACTTTCCGACCGACTTGGTCCGGCGGACCCGAATCCGTTGGACAATTTGATCGTGTGTGGGCTCCAGCGGACTTTTCTTTCCCAAAAGTCAGACGAACCTAGAAATAAAACATGTTTCAAACCTTTCAGACGGACTCGAGTCCGGTCGAAAAATCCAATCATCTGTGTGCTAGTCCGACGGACGAAAAAAACAACGCTAGGGCAGCTATTGGCTACTGGCTATAAATTCCTTATTCTAGGTCGTACGTCATCACGGTCAAATCAGTCGGACTTTTGTAGTGATCGTGTGTGGGCAAGTCCGTTCGTTTGTAAGTCCAGCGGACCTCCGCTGTAAAGTCCGTCAGAAAGACTGTCGGACCTAGTCCGTTGAAAAAGTCAGATTGTGTGTACGCGGCATTAGAATCTGCAATACACTATACAGTGCTAACAAAACAATGTAACACAAAGTAATTACTCAAGAGCTCCCCCTTTGGAGAAATGCAGTTCTTTTGTATGTAGCTGCTACACTGTAAGGCCTTACAGTTAATGATATAGTCTCTTGTCTTCGGTCTTCAGCTAGCCATTATACTGCAGTATTTGTATTCCATAGGGTTTGCAGATTGTAATGTAACATAGAATGATGAACAACAATAACTGCAATTGTGAAATGCACATATGAACTCCTTTCCGGGGAATGTACCCCCACCGTCAGTCAACTGTTAGTGAAGTTAGGCTTCGAGGCCCATCTGATTCCGTGGGACTACAGGTCTCAGCAATACTGTGAAATTAGTCTAAGTGTGTGAAGTGCTGTATATAACTTCTGGGCAACAGCCCTCTCACCACACCAGGCCTGGATAACTGGATGCCTCCACTCCGGTGGTCTCAGTCCTGCTATCAGCCAGCTCCGTCACGCTGCACCGCTTCGCAAGATGACGGGACCTTTGTCTGGCTCCGTCATGCACTCTGGATCCTCCGGTCAGATCGCACCACTGCTCCAGCACACTGTGGTGACACTCTTAATAGTTGCTGCTCCGCTCCGTACGATGTAGGCCGCGGCTCTTCAAACACACTCCCACAGATCCCTGTAGATAGGCAACGCATCACAGCAAGAGAGAGAAAGTGGCCACGCTGGGCCTTTTATTACCTACTCAGCATGCAGTTCAGCCACTTAGTGTTCATGGGTAGGTGAGTGGGCATTGTGGGTAGGTGAGTCCTTTCACAAAGTAAAACAATTAAGTCACTTCCTGCTTAGCTGTTATGTGAAAGTTAGACAAGTCTTTTTCAATTGTGTACCAGTAGAGGGAGCCAAATACCAATCTATTAACATGGTCCTATTGATAACATTACCCGGTAAAGACTACAGTGCTACATATTATTAATTAAAAAAAGAGGAGGATAGACATGAGGTAAAACATGTGGTATAACAAATACTATAACTCCCAGGATATATCCAATAGTTACCAATACATTCTGTTATTCAAAGGCTAATTCTCCCTTCAAGTGTCTGTAAAAATGTAATTAAAATAGACTAGTCTTTGAGGATTAGATATTTTCTAATGTTCTTTACTTCTAAAACCTTGCACCTTTTAATGCAAGTGTTAATCAGCTAACTGCTAAATTTTGGTGCTACAGGGTTTCCCTTAATCTATGCACCATTAAAAGGCCAGCCAATTTATTGTGTATCTAAACAAAGCAATGCTTTGAAGCTGGTATCTGGCGACAAATTAGAGTTTGCTTCCACTTTTGACAACATATCCACACAAAGCATATAAGCATGAAATTTGGCTTAGAAGTGAGTACTATGAAACTTGACCACTTGTTGTTAGTTTCCTCTATGATCATAAGGGCTACCATTTTCTGTATCTCTTCTAAACTGCCTTTTCTCAAAGGTTCAGATGCCTAAGATATCTTAATTTTAATTGAGAGTATCGGAGTGTTTCTTAATCTGAAATGGAGGTCAGTCAAAATGTCATGGTATATTACATTAGTCCAGCCAGGTAAATTTGAAAACATCTCTCACTTTTTCTGGGAGAATCCTTCCACTTTCTGAAACTAAGTAGCTGTCAGGGTCTCAGACATTTTAACCTCTAGTATACTGTACATTTTGATAGGAATACTTTAGAGTTGCTTACTGCTGAACAAGTCTCACAATCCTTTCAGGGTTTTATATGGTTAATATGGTAAACCTGGAGAGTCCTTCTATTTGTGTGCCTTGTATACCTGGTAGTTGACATCACTGATTTTATTTCTGATCTCATAGGGGCTCTGTCACTTTTCCAGGAAATGCATTTTTAATGTAGGCACCAAAACTTCTCTTGGGGTAAACATTCTAAATCTAACAAAATGGTTAACAACTGCCTCTATCCTATCCTGCATCTGAGCAATGTGTTCAAATACACTTTTGTCAGGTGTGGCTTTTTGATGGTTACCCATAGCAGACTTCAGCAATGGTCTGGCCCCCCTCATAGCAACCCCCTCAAAATTGGCCTAAAAGACAAGGGTTCCACTAGACTTTTAAAAATGTGCTTCAAGTGCTTTAATTTGATACTCAGGGAATTTTTTACAGTATTCGTCACCTGATTTATTCTGTGCATAATACAGGAGGTCATGGTATACTACAACATGGAGGTGTATTAGGTTAACTTCTGCTTTCTGAGGTATGCCCATTTATCCCTTTTACTTTTTTCCATACATTTACCAAATGAGGATCCTGTAACTGTATAGCTCCAACATCTTCTCTGACCCCCAGTATAATTATGTATAGCACTGGGGCAATTTCATCCATCACTCAATCATTACCGCTAGTGGAAATTTTTTAGATAACACTGGCAAAAGAGAGGCAACACCCACCTCAAGTTCAGAAAAAATGGTAACATAATGTGCTTCAAAAACATTTTCAGGACTGGTTACATGTCTCCTTCACCCACATTTCCCAAAATGTGACTATCACAGCCTAGGATGACACTTTGTAGAAAGTTCTTAACCATACCAATTAAGTGCTTTACAGTTCCATTAGGTACCATGCATACAAAGTTTGTCAGGATTCACCAGACTGGCATAGAAAAAATTGACAAGGTTTCCTGCAATCTAATAATGCCCACACAGGCAGTCTTTCTGTTGAAATACAACATATCTGGCAGCCTTAGTTTTGCTACCAGTACAATATGGCAACTAATTACATACACCTCCTCAAGTCACATTCAATAGGCTCTTGCGATATGCTATCCCTGTTCTTGGCAATGCCAACACCTAGGAACATGTTTACCCCTTGGATAAAAAATAACAATCTTACCCTTGGTTGATGTTTCCCATTTTCAGGGGCCCCCTTGAAGAGCAGACTCCGGGGATAAGCCTTGGTAACATTATGTTCCTGAACAAGGGGCACCAGCTCATCCACACTCTTGGGGCCAGTATGCCTTATGCATTACTGTATCTTAAGCGATAGGGCGATAGGGTTTCAAGTCGAAGTGAACCTTTTGGGACTTCCTCATTAAACAGGGAGCTAGCCCCTCAACCCACTGCTCCACTGGTAGCTTCTCATGTTCTGTAACTAACACAAATATGCTGAGATCATCATCCTCTAGAGACAATTACCATAAATCACTCTGCAGCAGTAATCAAAATGTAGACTTGGCAGCTGTGTCATCATCTGCTTTTCTGACTTAGTTTGCATATACTGCTTTAGATATAGGTACACTTTTTTTCATCCCTCTAAGGAGGTCTGTTGGGCTTCAGTCAATTGTTGAATCTGTTAGGCAGTTCACCTTTTGCAGTAGCTGAAAACGCTGGGTACACATGGTGCTTTCCATATCTAAGGCCAAAGTGGAGACAGGCGCAGCTAGTGGCAACAGTAATACATGCATGAAACAGGGACACCCAGAAACAATGCATATAAGTTTGCCCTACACTTTTACTAAGCAAGACAGCTAGCACACACAATTTAAAGGTACAAGGGCCTTGTACAGCTAGTCCATAGCATTAAACAAACACAACATCTGCTCGACTTAGAAACTAATTAAACTTATCTAATGGATGTCATCTAATGGGTTCCCCAAAACTAATGTAGTAGGATTTTACATAAACCCATGTATTTTAATGTGCATGTGGTATTAATTATCCTCTATATCTAATACTCATCCGTATATACATGAATATTTAGGAGAGAGAGAATATACTTATGTAACCAATATATGCATGAATACATACATATAGTTAAACACTTCTAAAGCATTTGACTGGCGGTAATACCCTTCAACTCCTCAAATAGTGATTGGAAAAGTGAAGTGTAAACCTGCATGAACGTGGCAGATATCTATTCCTCAGTGACAACTATAGGAAAGGAACCTGTAAAAAAGGTGCAAACAATGGTGGTGGTGCACACAATGAGAATCACCAATGACATATATTCCTCTATGGTATCTGGAGGAAATAATGTGAACCTGGAACAAAAAATTAAACACAAATAAATAATATTTAAAGTAAACACATTAAAGTCCCAAGAACGAGTCCTCAATGTTGATTGGGGAACTAATTCCTAGATGCATTTGAAGTGAAAATTATCGTATCAGGTGGTGATAAAACAACAAAAGTCCAAAGTGATGAACTGTGGATGACTTGAGACCCAAACAGTCCTAAACCGAATCTTCAGGTATACACACTTGGATGTGAGAGAATAAAGATGTACGCTTACCGGAACTGGTGGACTCCCTGTCAGCAACAGGGAGTCAAACGGGCATAAAGAGGCTCTAGGTAGCCTACAATCTCGATGTCCCAAGCAGACAGACGAACTGTGCAGAGTCCCTCACAGCTGGGCCAACAGGATCAGTCAGTCAGGATGAGGGTGGCTGTCATGGAATCTGGGTGCCCATGGGAGGGATGGAAACTCCTGGACGGCCACTTGATGAATGGAGAGTGGAGTGGGCGGATGGTGGACGCTCACTTGTAGATGAAGCGAGAGTGGACTTAGAGTACTCTCCCAATGGATGTCCAACCATATAGAGAAAAAATAATAAAAAACAATCGGAGGAGACTCCAATAGTATAGATCAATAGAGTAGGTTTTTATTAAAAAACCGATTACAAAAAACAAATGGTAGGATAAAAGTGATCACAATTAAAAGCAGTGTGGGTGTAGGTATGTCCTGGCCCGACGCGTTTCGTCTGTAGTAGACTTCAACTGGGGCATATAACCATTCACCTACACTGCACATATATATATAGATATCTAAACATGATTATCATCCAATCAGGGAATGTAAACATGTGACATGATAGTTACCTAGTCTGATAGGACCAGATCCGATCATATGATGGGAAATGTGATCCCCCAGGGGATAGAGTGGCCAATGGGATGGGATTATGGCAAGATGAGAAGCCCTGATAGGTGTCAACCTGACCACACCATCCCCAAACAATTGAACAGAAGCACATGTGAAAGTGGCGCCAAAAAGGAAAGCCAATGGGTGATCGGACAGAGCCCCTGGGCGGGGTCCACAGTCCCCATTAGATCGGAAATGGTTGGTCAAAACATGCTCTGGGCCAATCACCATAAAAAGCCAATGGGTGGTATCCTTAAACCACCAATAACACAACACCTAGTGAGCATCAAACAGGAACAGGCGTGACCAACATCAAGGTCAAACTCCATTGGGTAGTAACATCCAATGGAGCGACGCCAGCACCACGCTCGTTCACGTCCTCCAATATGTGCACATGCGACTATCCAAATGGCCGGTCCAATAAGACCGGACAGTGATGTCACATGTGCCCTACAGTCCAATGACAGGGCGGGCATTCAAATCAATGAAGATCCCGCGCCGATCACGTGACATGTGGTCACCTGACGCACCTGAGGTCAGATGACCATTCGGGACCAAGGGGAGGGCGGCGCCAAAGGCGCTGAGCGTATCAATAGACTGGCAAGCACTCTGAAGAACAGAGGGGGCCGTCTTGGGACTTGTGAAGGTCACATGACCAAGCTAAAGCCTAACGCGTGCGTCATGACGTCACGCGTAAGAGGCTAGATCGTGGGCTCGAAAGGGACCAGAATTCAATACAGGAAAACAAAACATTCTATCTGGACGATTAAACGTGTAGAAACACGGTTTTCCTAAGGACTGCTCCTCCCCTTGTTCCTCAATCTTGGACCAGTGACCTCTAGTGGTGAAATGAAAAATATAAGATGTAAAATATACAAACATAATGAATGTAAAAAAGATAAAGATGACACACTAGCGCCATCTTGTGTGAATTTAACATAGTGAATAGATAACCATTCCAAGTGTTGAATTTTAGCATAATAAAGACCCATTCTAAATACATGATAAGATAGGATGGGACAAGTGAACACAAATAATATGTGAAAAAACCAACATGGAGAGTGGACAACTAACTGTATCCACCTAAAACTCATAAATCTATCTCATGGACATATCTGGAGCCACAGAGATATATGAATGAAAAGCTAAATAATGACTAAGGACTGAAGCAATAGTGAATAAGAAAGTGTATTAAACCAAATCAAGCTGTATTAATAAAAGAGTTGATATCCCACTCGACATTCAAACCGAATGGCGAGTAGGTACGGAGCTCATAGATCCAGTAGGTTTCGAGGCGAGAAACACCCCGCACACGGGACTCTCCTCTCCAATGAGGGACGAATTGGTCGATGACCATAAATTGTGTCCCAATGGGATCGCGCTGGTGGCATTCTAGATAATGTCGGGGAACGCTATGGTTGGTTTTGCCTTTTTTAATGTTGTTAATGTGCTCATTTACCCGGATGGAAAAGGTCCTAATTGTGCGTCCAATATACTGTTTTTTACATGGACAGGTCAAAAGGTACACAATATAGCGAGTCGCACAAGTGGTGAAACATTTCATGGAGTAGATGCGTGAAGTGGTGGAAGACTGGAACGTATCACTCTTTCTCCTGCCGCTGATGTTATGTAAACACACATTACACCTACGGCAGGGAAAGTATCCCTTACATTGAAAAAAGAAGGAAACCTTTTTGGGGGGATCAATAACATTAGGGGCGATCTGGCCCTGTATAGATCTGGCACCCCTGAATATGACACCCGCTTTTTCAGGTATTGCGGAGTGGAGAACTCTATCGTTCTGAAGTACTCCCCAATGTTTTTTCATGATATGTTTGATTTGCATAGACTGTACGGAAAAGGTGGTAAAAAAGGACCATTTGAATTTCATAT
The DNA here is from genome assembly GCA_028564925.1 of Lithobates sylvaticus. NCBI lineage: Eukaryota > Metazoa > Chordata > Amphibia > Anura > Ranidae > Lithobates > Lithobates sylvaticus. The sequence goes on from CM053030.1 coordinate 253,373,045, forward strand.
CAGTGGTCTTTTTGGTTTGTGTTTCTAGTAGGGCCTTACGATCTAACTGATGAATACGGTCAATCTCCCCATTAAGATCTTCCGACCTGTAGCCCTTCTCCAAGAAACGTTGTTTGAGTACAGCGGCCTGTCTGGAGAAGTCTTCCACTCTAGTACAATTCCTCCGTAAACGGAGGAATTGACTGCGAGGCACTGACTTGAGCCATTGGGAATGATGGCAACTATCGACCGGAATGTACCCATTCCGGTCGGTAGGTTTGAAATATGTACTAAACTGTAGTTTCTGATCGACAACTTTGATCTCAAGATCCAAAAAGTTGACACTAACAGAACTGGCCTCATGGCATAGGCGGATGCCCCTGTCATTGGAATTGAGCAGAGATATGAATGTATCAAGCGACTCGCGACTACCCCTCCATATTCATCCGTATTCATCAGTTAGATCGTAAGGCCCTACTAGAAACACAAACCAAAAAGACCACTGATATGAAATTCAAATGGTCCTTTTTTACCACCTTTTCCGTACAGTCTATGCAAATCAAACATATCATAAAAAAACATTGGGGAGTACTTCAGAACGATAGAGTTCTCCACTCCGCAATACCTGAAAAAGCGGGTGTCATATTCAGGGGTGCCAGATCTATACAGGGCCAGATCGCCCCTAATGTTATTGATCCCCCCAAAAAAGTTTCCTTCTTTTTTCAATGTAAGGGATACTTTCCCTGCCGTAGGTGTAATATATGTTTACATAACATCAGCGGCAGGAGAAAGAGTGATACGTTCCAGTCTTCCACCACTTCACGCATCTACTCCATGAAATGTTTCACCACTTGTGCGACTCGCTATATTGTGTACCTTTTGACCTGTCCATGTAAAAAACAGTATATTGGACGCACAATTAGGACCTTTTCCATCCGGGTAAATGAGCACATTAACAACATTAAAAAAGGCAAAACCAACCATAGCGTTCCCCGACATTATCTAGAATGCCACCAGCGCGATCCCATTGGGACACAATTTCTGGTCATCGACCAATTCGTCCCTCATTGGAGAGGAGAGTCCCGTGTGCGGGGTGTTTCTCGCCTCGAAACCTACTGGATCTATGAGCTCCGTACCTACTCGCCATTCGGTTTGAATGTCGAGTGGGATATCAACTCTTTTATTAATACAGCTTGATTTGATTTAATATACTTTCTTATTCACTATTGCTTCAGTCCTTAGTCATTATTTAGCTTTTTATTCATACATCTTTTCTCCGTGGCTCCAGATATGTCCATGAGATAGATTTATGAGTTTTAGGTGGATACAGTTAGTTGTCCACTCTCCATGTTGGTTTTTTCACATATTATTTGTGTTCACTTGTCCCATCCTATCTTATCATGTATTTAGAATGGGTCTTTATTATGCTAAAATTCCACACTTGGAATGGTTATCCATTCACTATGTTAAATTCACACAAGATGGCGCTAGTGTGTCATCTTTATCTTTTTTACATTCATTATGTTTGTATATTTTACATCTTATATTTTTCATTTCACCACTAGAGGTCACTGATCCAAGATTGAGGAACAAGGGGAGGAGCAGTCCTTAGGAAAACCGTGTTTCTACACGTTTAATCGTCCAGATAGAATGTTTTGTTTTCCTGTATTGAATTCTGGTCCCTTTCGAGCCCACGATCTAGCCTCTTACGCGTGACGTCATGACGCACGCGTTAGGCTTTAGCTTGGTCATGTGACCTTCACAAGTCCCAAGACGGCCCCCTCTGTTCTTCAGAGTGCTTGCCAGTCTATTGATACGCTCAGCGCCTTTGGCGCCGCCCTCCCCTTGGTCCCGAATGGTCATCTGACCTCTGGTGCGTCAGGTGACCACATGTCACGTGATCGGCGCGGGATCTTCATTGATTTGAATGCCCGCCCTGTCATTGGACTGTAGGGCACATGTGACATCACTGTCCGGTCTTATTGGACCGGCCATTTGGATAGTCGCATGTGCACATATTGGAGGACGCGAATGAGCGTGGTGCTGGCGTCGCTCCATTGGATGTTACTACCCAATGGAGTTTGACCTTGATGTTGGTCACGCCTGTTCCTGTTGGATGCTCACTAGGTGTTGTGTTATTGGTGGTTTAAGGATACCGCCCATTGGTTCTTTATGGCGATTGGCCCAGAGCATGTTTTGACCAACCATTTCCGATCTGATGGGGACTGTGGACCCCGCCCAGGGGCTCTGTCCGATCACCCATTGGCTTTCCTTTTTGGCGCCACTTTCACATGTGCTTCTGTTCAATTGTTTGGGGATGGTGTGGTCAGGTTGACACCTATCAGGGCTTCTCATCTTGCCATAATCCCATCCCATTGGCCACTCTATTCCCTGGGGGATCACATTTCCCATCATATGATCGGATCTGGTCCTATCAGACTAGGTAACTATCATGTCACATGTTAACATTCCCTGATTGGATGATAATCATGTTTAGATATCTATATATATATGTGCAGTGTAGGTGAATGGTTATATGCCCCAGTTGAAGTCTACTACAGACGAAACGCGTCGGGCCAGGACATACCTACACCCACACTGCTTTTAATTGTGATCACTTTTATCCTACCATTTGTTTTTTGTAATCGGTTTTTTAATAAAAACCTACTCTATTGATCTATACTATTGGAGTCTCCTCCGATTGTTTTTTATTATTTTTTCTCTATATGGTTGGACATCCATTGGGAGAGTACTCTAAGTCCACTCTCGCTTCATCCACAAGTGAGCGTCCACCATCCGCCCACTCCACTCTCCATTCATCAAGTGGCCGTCCAGGAGTTTCCATCCCTTCCATGGGCACCCAGATTCCATGACAGCCACCCTCATCTCGACTGACCGTATCCTGTTGGCCCAGCTGTGAGGGACTCTGCACAGTTCGTCTGTCTGCTTGGGACATCGAGATTGTAGGCTACCTAGAGCCTCTTTATGCCCGTTTGACTCCCTGTTGCTGACAGGGAGTCCACCAGTTCCGGTAAGCGTACATCTTTACTCTCTCACATCCAAGTGTGTATACCTGAAGATTCGGCTTAGGACTTTTTGGGTCTCAAGTCATCCACAGTTCATCACTTTGGACTTTTGTTGTTTTATCACCACCTGATACGATAATTTTCACTTCAAATGCATCTAGGAATTAGTTCCCCAATCAACATTGAGGACTCGTTCTTGGGACTTTAATGTGTGCACTTTAAATATTATTATTTGTGCTGCCAAATTTTTTGTTCCAGGTTCACATTATTTCCTCCAGATACCATAGAGGAATATATGTCATTGGTGATTCTCATTGTGTGCACCACCACCATTGTTTGCACCTTTTTTACAGGTTCCTTTCCTATAGTTGTCACTGAGGAATAGATATCTGCCACGTTCATGCAGGTTTACACTTCACTTTTCTAATCACTATTTGAGGAGTTGAAGGGTATTACCGCCATTTACCTTCACAGCTGAATGGTGTTACTACCATTCACTTCTTAGCGCTGCACTCTTCTTCCTCCATTGTCCATTGAATACTTGTCTTATTCTAGTGCTGCTGCTATACTTCACTATGTTCTTTTGAGTTTAGCGCTGTAATTCTCTCCACCTATAGATTAGGAAGACTGCCTAGCAACAGCGGTTTCAGGTAAGTTAAAAATTATTATTTTTTTTTTTTTAAAGAATATTAATGCATTTTTTTTTTTTTTGGGTGGCCCTCCACTTTAAGAGTGCAAAATCTGGTGCAGCTCTGCATAGAAACCCGTTGGCTTCCAGGTTTTATTGTCAAGGTTTAATTGAACAAGCTGATGTTAGAATCTGATTGTCCGCCATGTACAGCTGCACCAGATTCTGAGTGCTCCAATTTTAGTAAATCCCCTAAAGTTTGATTTAATAATGAACACATTTATGAGCCATACTGTCTGTAGATAATGCTTTTAATTGGGTATAAATATAGACAATGGCTTATAAATAATTTTTTTATAAATATATAGGAATTGTGAAAACATCAAATAAGTAGCACAGAGAAAGAAGAACAGATAAGGCAGGAAGAAGTAAGTTATGATGGAGGAACAAAGGTAACAATAGATGAGACAGGATATTCAGAAACCAATAACATGTGCTCTGTTATTGCAACCCCAAGAGACAATAAAATTTAAAATCATCAGAACTCAGGGAAAAGTCAAGATAAATTAATCCGAAATGAACAGGTAGCAGAAAAGTATGGTTGGTACTATGCAAATCCCTTCAGTGCCAATCTGGCTTTTTGGACAAAAGCTGTCCTTTGTCCAAAGATCCATGACCAAAGAGGGATAATTTCTCACATTTTACATGAATCTAGCAAGAGAAATGATCAGGGGGAAACGAGATGACCCAAATTGGGTTTATATTTACATTAGTGTCTGTTTAACCCCTTCCCGCCCATGCTATAGTTGAAAGATGTCTACAGCGTGGGCTTAAATTTCCGTGAGGGCGTCCATGTACATCCTCCTGTGCTCAAGTGGCCCGCGTGCCCCCTGCAGTGTGTGTGCAGTGTGCTCTGTGATCAGCAAATCAAAGAGTGTAGGGCCTTACCACGTGATCGGCTCTCAGCCAATGACAGCTGATCACGTGATGTAAACAGAGCTGGAAATCAGCTATTTTTTCTCCTCACGCTGTTGGCGTGAGGAGAAAAAAAAGCCTTATCACTGGCTACTGTTCCTATTTATGGTTTGATGGATTAAATAAAGATATCAATTTTGAATGCAGGATTTTTACTCTCTTCGCAGGACTGCCTAAAACTACCTTACAGGTAGATGTGCATGATGGGGTACATTTAAATCCTTACAAACAGTTAATTTGGGATGCTCTGCGAATGATTTCCCCCCGATAAAAAGGATATAGGCAATCTCACTGTAATTCACATGAAAGATGGGCAGGACCCACTAGACTATTGAAATGCAGAAAAAAGGGAGAGTAGAAGTAGAAAAAGACTGGAATGAGACAGGAGGTTTCCATGCTCTGTTTTATTATAAGGAATAGAGCAAAAATACAAGCACATATTGTACATTAATTTAGACAAACTGAAAAGAGTGAAAAAGATAAGGAACAGAAAAGTCATAACAAGGCAAAACTGGGACAGAAGCAAGTACACCAGGGAAAACAGCACATAGTAGAGGCTGCTGTTGTCACAAATGTAAGGTATAATCAGGACAATCAGAGAAATATGCCATCTCTGGGAGATATCCGAGAAATCCACTTGATAGGATGCCTGTTAAAAGAACAGAACAGTGTTGGAACTGTGGGAAATTGGGTAATTTTGCTTGGGAGTGTAGAGCCCCCAGACGGGATTCATACCTTAATTAGACAAGACCCATACCCTAAACAAGACTGAGGGTGCCCAAGAGAAACCTACAGTATATGTTCCAAGTAAAGACCATAACAAATGCTGCCAAAAAAAAAGCCCATAGTTCATGTCAATGTAGGGAGAAGTACAATCCAGCGTTTGGTTGATACTGGTGCAACTTTTTTTTGCATAGGCAAGGATGGTCAGTCTTTGCCACTGTCAGGAAAGCATATTACTACCCAAGGTTTCTCTGGGATAATTCTGATTGTACACCTTACTGAACGCTTTGACATCACTGTGGACTCATTAATAGTTTCTAAACCACTGTTGTATTCACCTACTTTTCCTGTTAACTTACTAGGAAGAGATTTGCTGTCCAAATTTAACTTTACCATGTTATGCTCCCCTGACAGTCTTATATGTGAAACCCCTGGTATTGACCCAAGTGCACTGCAGGCATATTTACAAACTTATGTAGGTGCACAAAGGTAAAAACGAATTGAAAATTATTTGTTTTATCAGATGATTGATATGTGGGCTGAATCTAATGACTGGGTGGATTTTTTTTTCAAAACTGAGGGGCATCCCCCAAATAACATTATATTCCAACCAAAGATGCCAGTAAACATCAAACACATCCTCATACCTTGCTTGTCAGTGCAAATAAGTAAACATCTGTTGTTAGTATCAAGTTAAAGTGGAAGAAAACCCTCCTATCGTTTTCAGCCAAGGAAGCTGCCATCTTGGCCTCTGTTCAATCTTCAACTGCCATGATGCTGCACATGTGATCAGTTATGACACCAGTCATTGGATGGTTTGACAGTTTGGTTGAAAGCATAGTCAATGTGACAGGTAGCATTTCCAGCATGCCATTTTTTTTAAACTATTTAAATCAAAGGGTTTACTTCCGCTTTAAGTTTCCCTTTTACAGTGGAATTATTTACACATGATGTTAAGCCTCATACTGTATTAAATGACATTCCTGAGGATATTGCCTCAAAAATACCAGACTCATTATGTTCAAATGACAGGGATGATGTAGGTCTTTTGACTTCAGTAGGACCAGAAAAAATACAGCTAAAGCCCAATTGTCAGCAGCTTAGGATTAAGTAGTAACCAATGTCCGCAGAAGCTTTTCATGGAATAGGACATACAGTTTGCAGGCTATAAAAACAGGGATTTATAAGACATTTAGTCCATGCAACACTCCAATACTCTCAATTAAAAAGGAAAAAACAGGGGAATGACGTATGGTCCAAGATCTTAAACCCACTAATAAGATTGTGCAAGCAGATTTCCCTGTTTGTATCTAATCTAGCTACAATTATGTCCAATATTCCTCCTCCTGCAACACATTTTACTGTGATTGATCCAAGTGCAGCATTTTTTAGCATACCATTGCATGAAGAATCTCAATTTTTTTTTTGTCTTCACTTATGGCGAATTGCAGTATACCTATACTAGATTATGTCTATTTGCTTTTGAAAAATCCTCTTCCATCACTTTGGGGCACCCTGTTATGTTGTATGCTGAACTCACTGTATGCTGCTCAGTGTATTTAAAAGAGTTAAAGGGGTTGTAAACCCTCAAGGTGTTTCACCTTAATGCATTCTATGCATAAGGTAAAAAAAAAACTTCTGTAGTGCAGCAGCCCCCCAGAGCCCCCTTTTACTTAACTGAACCTGATCATTCCATTGACGGGGATGAGCACAGCAGCTCCAGTCACTGTCTCAGGTCCTCATTGGATAGATTGATAGCAGCGCAGCCATTGGCTCCCGCTGCGGTCAATTAAATCCAGGGACACGGGAGCCGGGGGCGTCAATAGGTGTCCTCTTGGAATGCAGATCTCCGAGGGGGCACTTGATGCGAGGAGGAGCCAGGAGCGCTGCTGGGGGATCCCAGAAGAGGAGGAGCCGGGCCACTCCGTTCAAAACCCTTGCACAGAGGAGGTAAGAATAAAAAAAAAAAACCTTTACAACCCCTTTAACCACTTGCTTACTGGGCACTTAAACACCCTTCCTGCCCAGACCAATTTTCAGCTTTCCGTGCTCTCACACTTTAAATGACAATTACTCAGTCATGCAACACTGTACCCAAATGAATTTTTGTCCTTTTTTTCCCACAAATAGAGCTTTCTTTTAGTGGTATTTGATTACCTCTGGGTTTTTTATTTTTTGCGCTATAAATGAAAAAACACAGAAAATTTGGAAAAAAAAAAAAAAAAAAAAGCATTTTTCTTTGTTTCTGTGATAAAATTTAGCAAATTATAAATTTTTCTTCATAAATTTTGGCCACAATTTATACTGCCACATATCTTTGGTAAAAATAACCCAAATTAGTGGATATTATTTGGTCTTTGTGAAAGTTACAGACTCTACAAGCTGTGGTGCGAATTATACAAAATTGATCACATATGATGTACTGGTGACCTATCTCATTTCTTGTGACCCTAACAAGCCAGGAAAGTACAAATACCCCCCAAATGACCCCTTTTTTGAAAGTAGACATTCCAAGGTATTTAGTAAGAGGCATGGTGAGCTTTTTGATGTTGTCATTTTTTTCCCCACAATTCTTTGCAAAATGAATTATTTTTTAATTTTTTTCCACAAAATTGTCATTGTAATAGGTTATTTCTCTCGCATGGCATGTGTATACCACAAATGACACCCCAAAATACATTTTGCTACTCCTTCTGAGTATTACGATACCACATGTGTGGGACTTTTACACAGCGTGGCCACTTAGAGAGGCCCAACATGCAGGGAGCGCCATCACTATTACACTTTTGAAGGCCCTGGAGCACCAGGACAATGACACGTGACACTTACGTGGCACTGATGACAGGTGGCACTGATACGTGGCACTGATGACACGTGACACTGATGACAGATGGCACTAATACGGGGCACTGATGACACGTGACACTGACAGATGGCACTAATAAGTGGCACTGGTGACAGATGGCACTTATACGTGGCACTGATATCATGTGGCACTAATACGTGGCACTGATGAGAGATGGCACTAATATGTGGCACTGATGACAGATGGCACCGATACGTGGCATTGATGACACACGACACTGATAACAGATGGCACGTTTCACTGACAGGTGGCACTGATGACAGATGGCACTGATACGTGGCACTGATGACAGATGGCACTGATACGTGGCACTGATGACACGTGACACTGATATGGCACTGATGACAGATGGCACTGATGTGGCACTGATGACACGTGGCACTGACGTGGCACTGATGACAGATGGCACTTATACATGGCACTGGGGACAGGTGGCACTGGGGACAGATGGCAGCGGGGACAGATGGCACATTTCGTTTTTTTTTTGTTTTTTTTTACTTACGGCCGCTGCAGCCGTTCATCTCTCTCTCTTCTGTCTGTGTGAGGAGGGAGAGCGGTGCTGAGAGATGATCTCATATGTTTGCATATGAGATCATCTCTCATTGGACACGCCGATCTCGCTGTAAACGGCCGCTGTGATTGGCCATTTAAAGCAACCTGTGACTGGCTGTGTCTGACGGACACGGCCAGCACATAACTTCCCCGATGCGCACTCTCAGGAGCGCGCATTAGGGAAGTAAACAGCATGACGTTCAGGGACGTCTTCCCTGCAGGGAGCGTCCGCTCTGCAGCCGTCTTTCGGCTATAGCGTGTGCGCGTAGTGGTTAACTAAAGCTGTGCAGTTTATTTCAAAACAGATTCCTGTTGTAGAGGTAGCATCTCATCCAGAAGGAGGCCATCTGAAAGAACACAATCAGTGATTCCTGGAGAGTACGTGTAAATGAAAATGGATGGATCAAACATTTGAGGGTCCATTTGAAGTAATTTTTTCAACTCCAACACAAGTCAAAGTCCAGGGGAGATCACTATGGTGTCATTTGAGCCAATGCAAGCTGAAAGCAAAAGGCTGACTGTTCCAGGCCAAAAACACATTTAAACTGTATCTATACTAAGAAACCCCAGACAACTGTGCATGGTAATTTCTGTGTCAGGAATTGTATTTGCTGTGACTACTCATTTACTTGTAGACAAAAGAGGAGTGCAAGTGCACCTCACAAAATGATGTGAAAATATTGTGAACATGTACATTTAACTGAAAACTTGTTGTAAAGACACATACAAGTTAATAACAAGTCATGTAATATTTGCTCTGCTATTCCACATGCTACAGGCCAAGACCCTTTGTTTACCAGCCAAGAGTTAGATGAGAAAGAAGCAAATTGTTTATTGCACCTTTGGCAGTGTAGGATAGGAGAACTGGTAATATATTACTTTAATGTGACACATATAAATATAAATGACACTGGTTGGGAAAGAAGAAGGGATGAAAAGAGAAGCTAGAGTTTTTGGTATTAAAACTCCAGATGAGCTAGTCTGTAATACACTTAACAGTATTGAGTGCCAATTAAGGCCAGTACTGACAGTTATGGGAAAAATCTATGTAAATCCAGGAAGATCATTGGAATTAACACCACATTTATTTTGTACAGTTAAAACTCTGTGGAAAGATAACACAAGTATTGACAATGCCACCTACAATAAGTGTTCTCGTGTATGGCATGAATATGCAGACAACATGACAGGGTTTGGGGGACAGCAATTAGTAGATGATATGTGAAAAGATTGCATGAGCCTAATATGTGGTATATAGGAAATGGTACAGAATTTGGGGAATAATACTAACTGCAAAACATCATTTATGTGAAATATCTGCATTTAGGGACTCCCAATATAATGGATGTATACTGGCAAAGAGGGGAAACTGCTTTTTTTAAGTTACCAGCTAACTGGATGGGATCTTGTACTATGATAAAACGGATATATAAAAAACACTTGCGTCACATGTATAAACTTATGTAGCTGCTGTCCCTAACCGATTAGTTTATACAATCATCAGAAGTAACCCACAAGAGTGTTGGCTCTGTGTGGTAAAACAACGCTTGCAAAATTGAATAATTCACTATAATACAACATTCAACTCTAAGGCTGGGTTCACACTATTGCAAAATAGATACTGGTTCCCCAACTCGCAATAACAGGAGATTTTGACTGGCTCTCTATGGAGCCGGTTCACATAGCTCCGCTGCGGCTCCATTGCGAATTTGCACAGGGGTCCTGTGCGTCTTTTGGTCTGAATTCAGCCAAAAATCGGATCCGTGATGGACGCCTAATCTCGCAGCTCCCGGACCCAGAGGTTTAGCGAACAGCCTACAGGCAGTATTAGCGGGGCTTGGTATGGAGAACACCCCCCGGAGTGTCCCAACAGTTAGATCCCAGTCCCCCAGGTCTCGGAGCGAGCAAGCGGGCCGCCAAATACCGGAGATCTTCCGGCCGCGGCCTAGAGACGGCGCGCTGGACTCACAGGCCTCAAAGCCGCGCTCCTCGAGTAGGAGCACTGCCCGCTCTCGCAGCCGAAGCCCCCCCGAGGCGGTAATGTCCGCGGCACCCGCACTCAGCATGGCTGACCTGAGATCTGTGGCTGCAGATATCAAGCAGACATTATCAGCGACGATCGCAGAGGCCATCCAGGACCTCCGCACGGACCTGCAGACTATATCCCTGAGGGTGGAAGATCTTGAGGAGACGCAGACCCGCCATGAAGCCTCTCTCTGTCACATGCAGCAAGTGACAGAATCCCATGCCGTACACCTCAGGGATATCAATAGACACATGGAAGATTTGGATAACAGAGGAAGACGCCGGAACCTGAGGGTAAGAGGACTCCCTGAATCCATTGATAATTCCATGCTCGCCCGCACCATTACAGACCTGTTTAATGATTTGCTGGAAAGGCCCCCTGACACGCCGATCCCAATGGAGCGCATGCACAGGGCCTTGCGCCCCAAAGGCAAAGACACAGATCCCCCCCGAGACGTGATCTGCTGTCTCACTGATTTCCTCATGAAGGAGGATATTTTAAGAAAGGCCAGGGGTAGAGCACGCCTTACATACAGAGGGACTGAAATCAAAATCTTTCAGGATTTATCGGCCATTACATTACAAAGGAGAAGGGAAGTGAGACCCCTGCTGGATGTTCTGAGAGCCAGATTGATCATTTATAGGTGGAAGTTTCCATTTTGTTTATCCGCCACAGCAAATGGTCGCACGGTAAATCTCCGGGTTCCAGAAGACCTTGAACACTTCTGCACGGCACTCAACATCCCGCTTGTAGCCCTTCCGGATTGGTATAGCGATTTCCGCCTTCCTCCGCTAGTCAGAGCAGCTTCCATGGACGACGTGATCGAAGCAGGCAACTTCAACATCAATCGTCGACGTCGAGCTCATCCACCCCCGTCTCCCTCAAATGCCGCAGGACCACTGCGAAATGGAAGTCCTACAGCCTCTCCGGACCACCGCAAGGCACGACATGCCTAATCAGGTACTCTACCTCCCATCACCAGGAAGGTCCAGCTTGATATCTAATGTCTACTCCCCACTATGTTTCCACACTTGAATGTTTGTTGTTCCACAATTTTTATTCCACGGGAACTTGTCTCTGTATGCTCCAGAACACTTGATTTCTCTCTCCTCAGGAGCTTCAATGCAGACGCCACTTGATATACCCTGCATATCGACTCTCAGTTATGTTCTTGTCTCACCTCAGAGTCCTTCAACATTTTCTGCAGACTCCCTTTTCTACACGGGTCTCCCCCATTCCTTCTGGGTTTTGTCTTATTCATATTCTCTTGCACCAAAGAGTGCTCCCTCGCACTTAGTACTAGAAAATATCCCTGAAGGAATGGGCAGGGCCATAGTATATATTTATTTTTCTTTTTTTTTTTTTTTTTTTTTTTTTTTTTTTTTTTTTTTTTTTAGAATTGAGACTCCACTTTCCTGAACTCTGTTAGGGGGTCTTGGTACGGTCGTACCGATTCATTTATGGCAACTGTCAGCGGACTGTAATGTACCCTTTTTCTGTAAAATTCTGCATGGGGCCTACACACGGCTCACCCTAGCTCTCGCACATCGTCAACATGACCACCCGGCATTACTCACTAGGTATACCATGTTTACTACACTAACCTATCTCTCCACAGGCTATTACACATAATCCCTCACACTGGTTCTACGGTGGTAAGATTTATTTTGCAAGGGGATTTTGTTGGGAGGGGGGCAAGTAGTATTGCATAATGGCCATGGTCTGACGGAGGGAGCGGAACAACTCCTCCAGGCACTTAATGTTTGGGATAAACTGTATTTTGCATCTAGGTATCAGTATCTTCTTCTTGTAATCCAGACAGCAAACCTCCGAGGGGGTCACCTACTGCGAAAGACATAGGTCACCATTGCTGACCCTATACCACACTGGGAATCAAGCAGAGGGGAGTGGATATTTCCACTAAGGATACGATGAGGAAAGCAGGGGCAAGGTCGGGGGACGGGACGAGAAGGGAGTGGCGACCAATAATTGTACCAAGATTCCCCCCCCAAAAAAAAAAAAAGAAAAAAAATATTAAAAAAAAAATATTAAAAAAAAAAAAGAAAAGGGAAAACACATGGGTCCTCATTAATTGGATACCCAACGAATCTGGCTTCAGCCAAGGACGATACGAGTCCTTGATCTGAACAACAAACGTTATATGATTTCCTTAGGACGCCTATTTTATGCTTAGACCTGCCTGTTGTTCCTCCCCATGCTCCGCATTTGCAAGCACAGTACATCTCGTATCTGGCTATCATTAGGACAGTTGTTCCGTTTCTGAGACTGATGGGGTCCCCCTCGGAGGTGATAGTTCAGTAACACCTGTCTTGTATTTACTCCTCCTTTGCATTGTTTTCACATGTTATAAAACCTGTCTCTGCTTACATTGTCCCCAGTGGCCACTACCCCTCCCTGCTCTAGCGACAATCTGACACTAATTACCTCTCTAGTTGCTACCCCTCTGTGACCTTGGTTATCCCACCATAACCTGTCTCAGCCCTTGTGGAGACCCGTTTACACCCTTTGACACTTCATACTACCTATTCATGACCACGTTCCCGTGGAACTAATCGTTGCAAGTCCTTGTTTTTGTTGGATATGTTTGCAGATTTTTGCAGGTTATCATCGTTTGGTTATCAATATATATTTCACTCTCTAAGATACTGTATTGTGACACTCTGTACTTAATGCCTCTACCATAGGCTGTTCCGCATCCTTATCAGGATTACACCGCACATCGCCCCATAGTCCTCGGGGGCTATTTAGGTTACCTTTCGAAACAAAAGCCCTCTCCTGCCTACATGTAACCACACATGACCTCTCGGGACCGTGAGGTTGACTCCATTTAGGACCCGTACTCTACCACTCCCACACACAGTGGACTCAGTGAGATCCCACTGATCCCTTCTGGTGCCTTGTACACCGGGTCGACCAGTGGTCTGACCCGCCACCAGATCAGACCCTCTCATTTCCTAATCCCCAGATCCCCTTCCCTGAGGCCTATACCGCCTAACAGGCCTACCTCCCTGTGTCATTCCCCTTCTCTTACTGTCGCTCCTCTTCTCATCTTCTCTCCTCCTTCTCCCACCAGGTACTCCCTACATTTTAATACTTGCGTGGGCCGTCTTGCCTCCCTTCCCGGACAGAGCTCCTATACTAAGCACTGGGGGGAGGGGGAAATATACATTTAAAAAAAAAAAGAAAAGGTGTCACACAAAAGAGGGAGGACGTTATAAGTGGTAAATAGAGGGGAAATCCATTTGACAAACAACGGAAACATAACTATAAAACGTATCAATCATGAGGGCTATCAACAATGGTCCTTCTTGTCCCACTCTTAAACTAGTTTCTCTTAATGCAAAAGGACTAAACATCCCCGAAAAACGTTCAAAACTTCTCGCCACCATGCGCAGCATGGGGGCGGACATAGTCTTCCTGCAAGAGACCCATTTCTGCTCAAAATCCTCACCTAAACTGGCCAATTTCTACTATCCTCACAGCTTTCATGCTATGAACCCGGAAGCTAAAACTAAGGGGGTCTCCATTCTCTTATCTAAAAATGTCCAATTTCAGGTGGAGGAAACGATAGCAGATCCGCAGGGTAGATTCCTTTTCATACAGGGCACATGGAAAGATAAACCCCTAACTCTAGCTAATATATACAGCCCCAATTCTTCCCAAGTCCCGTTCTTTCGCGATATTTCACAACGCTTGGCTGCCTTCCAAAAAGGTATGCTGATTGTAGGTGGGGATTTCAATGTTCCCCTGGACCCCCTCATTGACACGTCCTCAGGGATTTCTCATTTACCGTATAAAGCATTACGTCAAATTAAGTTGTGCTTTCAAAACCTCCTACTTCATGACACATGGCGCACATTACACCCCAAGGAGAAGGACTATACATTCTTTTCCAACCCCCACAACCGATACTCCAGACTGGATTACTTTTTCCTGACCCAACGCGACCTCCCACTCTTGACCAAGGCTACCATAGAGCCCATGACGTTATCCGATCACCACCCCATCTCGATCTTGTTGACAGCTCCGGAAAAGACTAATCACACCAAGACCTGGAAAATGGATCCAACGATCCTTTCAGACGTAGCGAGACACGAGGAAATTCGCCTCTGTATAGAAAACTACTTCACAGACAACAACACGCCAGACACGACCAGCTTGACTCAGTGGGAAGCGCACAAATGTGTCGTCAGGGGGAAAATCATTTCAATGACTGCTAAAATTAAACGGGACAAACGTAAAACCCTTTCGGACCTGTTTACCAGGTTGAAGACACTGGAGTCGTTACACAAACGCACGCTAGCCCAGACTTTACAACAGGAACTTATAGAAACTAGATCTCTGATTCAGGAAGAATTGAGTAGAAATGCCAGGAAAAACTACATGCTCACGCAAAAGCTCTTTTATGAGTTTGGTAATAAAAGTAGTCACCTGCTAGCCCAAGCACTTCGTAATAAGAAAGCAAAAACTACGATCCACAAACTTCACTCGCCCAAGGGGGAGGTTTACACAAAAAACAAAGACATAGCCACAGAATTTGAGAGGTTCTATTCAACACTATACAATATTGAGGGCTCGAACCCCTCATCTACTTTACCTAGCTCTAGGACACTCAACATTCAACAGTTTCTAAGCCAACACTGTCCAAGGTCTATTCACCAGGAGGCTTCTGACTCTTTGGAGGGTCCGATCACCCAACTAGAATGGGAAGCAGCTTTGAAACAGCTGAAACCTGGCAAATGTCCAGGCCCGGACGGGCTACCAGCTAGTTATTATAAAGCTTTCAAAGACTCCCTTGGCGCCCCGTACAGAAGAGCCTTCAATTCCATATCCCCAAATTGCCCCCTGTCTCGAGATATGTTGGAAGCGCACATTGTGGTTCTTCCCAAAGATGACAAAGACCCTACTCAGGCAACCAGCTATAGGCCAATATCTCTACTCAATGTAGACATTAAAATTTTCTCTAAGATTTTGGCCAATAGGTTACTACCCCTTCTCCCATCTCTAGTTTCTAAAGACCAAGTTGGCTTTGTCCCTGGACGCGAAGCCAGGGACAACACAATAAAAGCTATCAACCTACATCACCATATCACGACATCCAACCAGCGAGGTTTCTTTCTCTCATTGGATGCAGAGAAGGCATTCGACAGGGTCGCATGGGATTATATGGCTGCAGTATTGCACTCTATAGGGCTGGGTCCACGCATGCTCAACCTCATTCTATCCCTGTACTCCAACCCTACAGCAAAAATTAGAGTGAATGACACCCTGTCGAATGCCTTCTCCATTCATAATGGAACGAGACAGGGTTGCCCTTTATCTCCGTTACTTTTCATTCTCACTCTGGAGCCTCTCCTAAATAGCATAAGAAACAATCCTGACATACAAGGAATAAAGACCACACATAGAGAGTTTAAACTAGCCGCATTTGCGGACGACATTCTGATGTTCCTTACCCAACCACATACTACAATCCCAGTTGTGCTAGAAGAATTTAAACGCTTTAACGTACTTTCCAATCTCAAAATAAATTTTTCCAAATCTTTTGCTCTCAATATCTCGCTGCCCCCCCAAACGGTAGACCTTTGCAAGGAAAATTTCCCCTTCCAATGGAAAGCTGACGCAATCACTTACCTAGGCATTCAACTCCCCGTCAAGCTACAAGATCTTTACATTAAGAACTACCTCCCACTGTTGAACAATTTAACGACAGACTTAAACCGCTGGAATAAACCCATCTTCTCGTGGTTTGGCAGGGCGGCAATACTGAAAATGAACGCACTACCAAGGATCCTCTATGTACTCCAGACAGTGCCTATACACATACCCCCCATATTCTTTAAATCTTACAGGCATCTCTCCTCCAATTTTCTCTGGGGTGGCCACAAACCCCGAATAAGCTATACACACCTAACATTACCTAAAACGGTAGGTGGGATAGGTCTGCCTGACGTTCAAAATTACTACAAAGCTGTTCATTTGACACGAATTATTGACTGGAATGTACACGCTTCCATGAAAGATTGGGTAGCCTTGGAATCCTCCCTTATCTCTACACCCCTTGCTTCTCTACCATGGGTTGCAAACGCTCTGAAGCTGCCGGACGTGGGCCTACACCCGCTGATCAAACCCACTATCCACTCCTTTGTTAATTTGTGTCACAATACTTCCATCTCTTCTATTCCGGGCCCCATGTCTCCGCTATTACTGAATCCCGACTTTCCCCCGGGCATGACAAAGGGATACCTCAAAGATCTATGGCCACACTCCAAGATCCTAGCACATCATTTCTATGCCCGTGAGCGATTATTATCCTCTACCCAACTAGCCGAGACACATGACTGTCCTATCATCCCGCTTTGGAAATATAACCAGATTACTCACTTCTTGGGCTGCTTGGGCAGACGGGCCTCTTGCTCCAGAACCCTGTCACCCTTTGAAAAACTATGTACGCAAAAGACTCCCCTGTCGCACCTTATATCGGAGACTCACTCTCTTCTTTTCACAGAATGCCGGCCTAACGAATCTACCATATGCAGATCTTGGGAGAGAGATCTCAATGTTAACTTATCGGAGGAAGATTGGTCCAACATACACACAAACATCCACAAGGGTTCCATGAACGTCTCAACGCAGGAAAATGGTTACAAGATCCAGACACGCTGGTACCGCACTCCATCACTACTACACAAATTTAATCATGATGCCCCTGACTCTTGTTGGAGATGCCGTTCAGAAAGGGGTACGTTGTTACATATCTGGTGGCAATGTCCCCGTATACAGGATTTCTGGAAAGAGGTTCACCGCATCACTACTCAGGTCACGTCTTATGACATACACTTTACCCCTTCTCAATTCTTGCTTCACCACACACATCTACCTCAATCATCTTACCACAAGTCCTTGGCAATGCACATGATTAATGCGGCAAAACACTGCATTCCTGTTCATTGGAATACCCAAAACATCCCCACCCTCAAGGAATGGTTTAGAAGAATTAAAAGAATAGCCGAACTAGAAGAGCTCATTCATTGTTCTCGCGACACACAACAAAAATATGGCATCAAATGGGCCTGCTGGATTCACTTCCAATCGACCACAGAATTTTCTCGCCTATGTAACCAACCACCCTGAATTTAAACTATTAAAAGCCAACACACTAAGTATACAGGCACTCTATAATCTCACTCCCCCTTCTCTTGCGGGGAGACTGTGTTCCCGCTACATGGAAAAATTTACTCATCCCACCGGGCGGTTCTTGCCACAAAAACATTAGAAAACTCAAGCTCTGTCTGGGGAGGGAGGCAGGAGATGGTCACCTCTATCACTTATCTATCCCTCCCTCCCTTCCTCATGCCTTATCTCCCCTTATATTTATCCCCTTTCGTTAACATGTTCGCATAGCTATCTACCCTGTACCCATATTGACAAATAGGATAAGTTGTGTTGAATTTTCCCTGAGTAATGTATATTTCCTAACTAGGTAAACAAAGCTATGACCCGCATAGTTCTTTAGATCTGCTTATACGCTCAGGGGTTATAGTCTATATTCTACCCAACACATTTAATCACACATCACTCCTCCTGTTGAGTTCTACGTACTGGTCTGACCTCAGGTTATTCTGTCTCCCCTTTCCCAAGATTGCGAACAGTCCGACTCAGTATCTCTCTTGTTACCTTTACAACTGAAACTTCATTGCCTCTACAGCTCATTATTCAAATGTATGCCGGTAGATCTATGTGAAATTTTCTTTATGTGTATCTTTCTTTATTTGCTTAAATTGTCTTACTTATCGTAGCTGATGATGGTTTCTCTTTTTGTCAATACGGATGTTGTAATATGTACAATGAGTTTACTGTCCTGTTAAACTGTTTGACTTCTTTCAATAAACTTTTTTGGAAAAAAAAAAAAAAAAAACTCCCGCCGCCATACGGTGCTTCTCGGTGCTCTCCCGTGCCATTGGGGGCCCGGAGAAAGAATTGCCTGCCGCCGGATGACGAGCATAGAGATTTCTATGATCGGTCGGAGGCCCGGGCGCAACGTTATGACGTCACGCCCGGTACCTGGAAGTAAACAAAGCCGCGATCGCGGCTGTCAGCATGAGATCGGTGATTTTTTTTTAACTATCTCATGCTTTCCAGCCTGGAGGAGAGATGTGGGGTCTTATTGACCCCGCATCTCTCCATAAAGAGGACCTGTCACATTAAATTCTATTACAAGGGATGTTTACATTCCTTGTAATAGGAATAAAAGTGATCCAAAAAAAAATTAAATAAGTGTAAAAATAAAAAGAATTATGTAAAATTAAAATAAAAAATGTAAAATGCCCCTGTCCCCGGTAGCTCGCACGCAGAAGCGAACGCACACGTAAGTCCCACCCACATATGTAAATGCCGCTCAAACCACACATGTAACGTATCGCTGCGTGCGTTAGAGCACATGCAACAATTCTAGCACTAGACCTCCTCTGTAACTCTAAACTGGTAACCTGTAAAAACGTTGCCTATGGAGATTTTTAGGTACCGAAGTTTGGCGCCATTCCATGATTGTGTGCAATTTTAAAGCGTGACATGTTAGGTATCTATTTACTCGGCGTAACATCATCTTTCATATTATATAAAAAAATTGGGCTAACTTTACTGTTTTGTTATTTTTTAATTCACAAAACCATTTTTTTTTTCAAAAAAAAAGGCGTTTGAAACATTATTGCGCAAATACCGTGTAAGATAAAAAGTTGCAATGACCGTCATTTTATTCCCTAGGGTGTCTGCTAAAAAAACATATATAATGTTTGGGGGTTCTGAGTAATTTTCTAGCAAAAAAATTATGATTTTTACATGAAGGAGAGAAGTGCCAGAATAGGCCCGGGATGGAAGTGGTTAATGTCTAAATCACTGGCAACAAAAGTGAGTACACCCCTAAGTGAAAATGTCCAAATTGGGCCCAAAGTGTCAATATTTTGTGTGGCCACCATTATTTTCCAGCACTGTCTTAACCCTCCTGGCATGAAGTTCATCAGAGATTCACAGGTTGCCACTGGAGTCCTCTTCCACTCCTCCATGATAACATCACGGACCTGGTGGATGTTAGAGACCTTGCGCTCCTCCACCTTCTGTTTGAGAATGCCCCACAGATACTCAATATGATTTACTGTAGGTCTGGAGACATGCTTGGCCAGTACATCACCTTTACCCCCAGCTTCTTTAGCAAGACAGTAGTTGTCTTGGAGGTGTGTTTGGGGTCGTTATCATGTTGGAATACTGCCCTGCGGGCCCAGTCTCCGAAAGGGAGGGGATCATGCTCTGCTTCAGTATGTCACAGTACATGTTGGCATTCATGGTTCCCTCAATGAACTCTAGCTTCCCAGTGCCGGTAGCACTCATGCAGCCCCAGACCATGACACTCCCACCACCATGCTTGACTGTAGACAAGACACACTTGTCTTTGTACTCTTTACCTGGTTGTCACCACACACGCTTGACACCATCTGAACCAAATAAGTTTATCTTGGTCTCATCAGACCACAGGACATGGTTCCAGTAATCCATGACCTTAGTCTGCTTGTCTTCAGCAAACTGTTTGCAGGCTTTCTTGTGCATAATTTTTAGAAGAGGCTTCCTTCTGGGATGACAGCCATGCAGACCATTTTGATGCAGTGTGCAGCGTATGGTCTGAGCACTGACAGGCGGACCTCCAACCCCTTCAACCTCTGCAGCAATGCTGGCAGCACTCTGGAGACAATCTCTGGATATGACGCTGAGCACGTGCACTCAACTTCTTTGGTTGACCATGGCGAGGCCTGTTTTGAGTGGAACCTGTCCTGGTAAACTGCTGCATGGTCTTTTGCCACCATGCTGCAGCTCAGTTTTAGGGTCTTGGCAAACTTCTTATAGCCTAGGCCATCTTTGTGTAGAGCAACAATTATTTTTTTCAGATCCTCAGAGAGTTCTTTGCCATGAGGTGCCATGTTGAACTTCCAGTGACCAGTATGAGAGAGAGAGAGTGATAACACCAAATTTAAACACACCTGCTCCCCATTCACACCTGCGGCCTTGTAACACTAACAGGTCACATGACACCATGGAGGTAAAATGGCTAATTGGGTCCAATTTGGACATTTTCACGTAGGGGTGTACTCACTTTTGTTGCCAGCGGTTTAGACATTAATGGCTGTGTGTTTGAGTTATTTTGAGGGGGCAGTAAATTTACACTGTTATACAAGCTGTACACTCACTACTTTACATTGTAGCAAAGTGTAATTTCTTCAGTGTTGTCACATGAAAAGATATAATAAAATATTTACAAAAATGTGAGGGGTGTACTCACTTTTGTGAGATACTGTATATAGAAGTGCCGTGCTCTATCTACAGCAAAAATTTTCAATCGGTATCACAAAATCACCATGTTTTAAGAAAAGATCCCCACTCACTGGATGAAGTTGACCCTCTTGTTATATAACAAAAAGAGTCAAAACCGCTTGGTGGTAACCCAGGGACCAGGGGGTATTCTCCGGCCACTCTCTGGTATCCCCTCTTTGTGGTGGTATTACTGATGACTCCAGTGGCAAGATTTAGTAGTGGAAAAATAAAGAGAAGGACATGCTTCTGATAGCGTAAGAATGTATTGTAGAAACATCTGTTACTGTATATGCTTACACACATTAAAAACTCCAAACATAGGCATCCACCCAATGCATTAAAAGCAGGGAGTTCCTAGGCATTGGCACACCTTTCACCTTTTCACTTAGCAGCCGACTCTTACAGAGCTCAGAGCATTAGTCAGTTCACATATAAAAGGCCTTTGCACAATTGAGACTAATAATAATAATAATAAGGTCAGGCTATCGGGTAAGGTGTAGAAACAGGAATTGAGGCTTTAACCCACCCAAAGCTATACACAGATCTGGGCTCTAGGACCCATAACAAAACTTATTAAGATTCTGAAAAAACAAACTTTTTTTCTATATGTAAGTCATAAACCCTGAAAGGACACATTTTCCAATCCTTCCAGCCAGTGCCCCGCTATATATAATTAATATTTTACTATAAATCAATGCAAAAGATACACTCTGATAATATATACAGTTAAACTGTAAACCTTTTTAACTTTATCAATGTACTAAGCATTGCTGAAAGCAAGTAAAATGTTACATTTTATCATTTATGTAAACTAGCAGAATATAATTCCTAGTAACTAGAAGCAGATTCCATTAAAGCAACATGAGAAGATGACATATAAATGAAGTCATCTAGTTAGAAACTGAAGATTGTCAATTACAAGAAAATTGTATTCTCCTAAGAAATAGTGCGTTAATAAATCATATTACTGAGACAACAACTGTTCAAAGCAGTTGTTTAGGTAAGCAGGTTAGTTAGACCATTTTTATTTTATTTTGTTAGAGATATAAATTCATAAGGATAGCTGCCTTAAATAGCCTTTTTCGGTGAATAGAAAATTCATTATTACAATTTGTGTTGTGGGTGATGACTATCTTAGTAAAGTAGACTTTTAGCCATAACTTGTTTCTATAGAAAAGGGGTACTCCCAAGCTACCACTACAGAGGAAATGAAAATAGATAAATAGTGCAACAGCTGCAAACACTGATAGGTGAATTCAAAACCAAAAATAATGTAATATGCTGTAAATGGTGCGGCGCTGTTGAAAATTAAGTAATCGACTACAAAAACTATGTGAAATACAAGTACAATTTGAACACCAGCTGGCAAACAAACACTGGTATCGACTACATAAAGCTTCCGAAATGCAACAGTGTATTACTCAAAATGAACACAAGATGGCAGTGAAAATCCAATGACCACTGTATAAAACTACTTAACCGCTTCAGCCCCGGAAAATTTTACCCACTTCCTGACCAGAGCACTTTTTGAAATTCGGCACTACATCGCTTTAACTGACAATTGCTCGGTTGTGCAACATTGCACCCAAACAAAATTGACATATTATTTTCCCACAAATAGGGCTTTCTTTTGGTGGTATTTGATCACCTCTGCCCTTTTTATTTTTTGCGCTATAAACAAAAAAAAGAATGACACTTTTGAAAAAAAATGCAATATTTTTTTACTTTTTGCTGTAATAAATATCCCCCAAATATATATAAAAAAAATGTTTTCCTCAGTTTAGGCCGATATGTATTATTCTACATATTTTTGGTAAAAAAATTGCAATAAGTGTATATTAATTGGTTTGCGCAAAAGTTTTAGCATCTACAAAATAGGGGATAGTTTTATGGCATTTTTATTATTATATATTTTTTTTACTAGTAATGACGGTGATCTGCAATTTTTATCAGGACTGCGACATTATGGCGGACATGTCGGACAATTTTGACACATTTTTGGGACCATTGGCATTTTTACAGCGATCAGTGCTATAAAAATGCTTTGATTAATGTAAAAATGTCACTGGCAGGGAAGCTGTAGGGGAAGAGATAGCTTGCTGTTCATACTGTGTATGAACAGACCTGTCACTTCTCTCCTCAGAGAACCGGAAATTGTGAGTTTACACACAGATGTCAGTTCTCCGTGTGCTCCGAGCAATCGCGGGAGCCTGTCGGTGATCGCGACCGCTGGGCACTTGCATTGGCTCCGTGGGTGAGCAGGGGGTGCACCCCTAGTGGCCACAGGGCAAAGCAACGTTACATAACGTAGTTTTGCCCAACCGAGCCATTCTGCAGCAGTGCAACTGCGGCGGCTGGTTGGCAAGTGGTTAAAGTGCAATAGGGAAAAAAAACGTGCTTGAAATGTATGTAAAGTGTAATAATGGGTTCTGAATTCAATAAAAATAAAATGTGATTGTCCCACTCTATATCACCAGGTGTGGTGAATATCTCTTCTTTCCATGCAGTGACACCTCTAACGGGGGCAGCCTCTTACCTTACGGCTGTAAAGTAACAGCATGAAAATGTAGCAATGGTCTGATTTCTTCTGCGGGTCCTTTCATGGATGTCTGGTGGATCCTATCTCCTAGGGGAGGGGTTCTCCTTGTATAAATCCAGCAAATGGTAGTGGTTGATATACTCCTCTATTGCATACACCCCAGATGGGGTAAAAATAGAGGGGGGGGGGGGGGAATGCCCAGATAGTATAGTATATCTTGTAAAAGGTTTTATTTCATAAAAACACAGTAAAGGTAACACTCACATTTGTTTGTAGTAAAGCAAGTAAAAACTCCACGGGCACCAAGCTCATCACTTCCGGTTGTGCCTGTCAGCCAATCTCGACACGTATCCTCACAGGTCACCTGACTTCATCAGGTTCATCCCCTAATGAAGTCATGTGACTCGTGACGATACGCATCACATTGTATCAGTACCCCATTAGCTCCTGCCTCTAGACCAGATTACATTTTAGTGTCATACACACACCCAGTTAAATTACCATTATATTATATGGAAGGAAGCACAGGAAGGAAATACTATACATGCATATACATGTTTTTTGGGTGAAATTGAATCCAATTATTAAACAATCATTCCTGCCAACTTGAAAACACCCCTGCAGTTAGAGTCACAAGGAAAACATAGAGTTAAAGTTAGAAATCTGCTCAGTTTATTTACCATGTATTTCTGTTATGTTTGAAAAACCAAATAAATATTTTTCAAAAAAAAAAAAAGTTAGAAATCAATGGGAGCAATGTAAAGTGTACCTGTAAGGCAAAACTTTTTTTCTTATTTTTCCTTATTTTTTATCATGATAATTCCCCAGTCAGTGACTAAAAATATGAAACATAAATACTGTAAGGGACTAATTTACCAATTTTTTTAATTATATGAAGTTAGGGGAAGTAAAAAAAAAGGTGACCGACTCTGGGCCTCACTAACACGTGGAATGTGGTGAAGAGAAACAATGTTTTTGCTTTAAAAAAAAGGGGGGGGGGGTTTTACCTGCTATGTCCTTCTCCTCTCTATTTATTTTTCCTGTTCCCTCCCCCATCCACCTCTTTTCTTCCCTTGAGGATGGATCCCCTGCTAACCCAAAACTGAATGCCTATCACCTCCTCTTTCTTACTTAACATACCACTATGACTTTAAAAATCCTATCACATAATGTTATAAGCCCCGAATTCCAATAATTGGGTGAAAACGTTTTACAATTTTAAATCCCCACAGAAAAACATCATCTGCCTATAGAAAAAAAATTTTTCCAGCTATTCCTGCTACAGATACTTTCATGCCTCCTCAAATCTAACATATGAGGTTGTGTTGATTAAACAGATAGCCAACATCTAAAGCTTTAAAATTGTTGCTGCCCATGAAATGGCAACACATTTTGATACCCCATACGGGCAACCATTTAAGAGTTAATCTGGAATAATTGCCCTAGAATTAATGTTCTCACTATAGCGTGTGAGGTGATATATAACATATGTGGCTAAATTGATGCTTTCTTATGTAGATGCCTCTACAAATACTTTTTCATATATATATATATATATATATATATATATATATATATATATATATATATATATATATATATATATATGTCCCTGTAAGTGGGGGCTGGGTGGGATTTAAAATTATATTTTTTCATTTGTCATTGTATATTTTTAAAACTTATTTTTTGCATAACTTCATTGCTATCACATAGGGGACCAATACAAGACAGGTTTATATAATAAAAGTATGCTCCAACTTGGAGACTCTCAAAAATATGAAGTTAGGACCACAGTGTACAGAGGAGCCTTGACGTGGGCACTGTGGCTTCCACATATACAATATTTAGTAATGTGTGCAATTAAACCCTCTGTCTGTTACTTTCACTTCCAATGATAATGGTAAATATGACAAATAGAGAGGGTGAATCTCCCTAATGGGAGCAAAGAAAGCAAAAATAACTGACTTTGGTTCTAATCCCCTTTCACTCTGTCCAAAACTAAAAAAAAAAAATTTTTGCCTTTAGTTGTACATTAAAGCATCGTTTTTCCCCTTCTTCAGTTGTGACAGGAAGGAGAGAGCTCACCAATGTAAACAGTGCTAGATCGTTTACATTGGTGATCACTGGAATTGGTCCTCACAGCAATCACATGGCATAGAACAGTTCCAATTGGTTCTATGCCTTTAGCCAATATTCTCAGCAGTCTAATGACGGTCTAATGAAGTAAACAATTATGCACATGCATGTCCACTTTCCCTGGTAAGGGTGAATATGTGCTGTTTAATTACAATGGCTGGTGTTAATGTAGCTAAACTCATGCTTTGAGTCAACATTTCACATCAAACTTAAAAAAGGACCACATTTTTCAATTAGATTCCAACTTCAGCTTGTTGAATTAAGCATTGACAAAAAAAAAAAAAAAAAAAACAGAAAGCTGATTGGTTTCTGTGCAGAGCCGCACCAGATTTTGCACACTCCAGTTTAAGTAAATGAACCCCTTTGTCTTTGTCACCAAGAAAACTATACCTCTGTTTCAGTCCTGTGCTGCCATCACTGTTCTATGGTCATTCCATGATGCCATTTTCCTTCTTTCCTGATTTATCAAACCACAGGTATATAAATGACTTCCTCCTAAATAACTATAAAAACTAAATAAATATTTAACCCTCAACATATCCCCTAAATCAGACCAGAATACTAGAAACTCTACCATGCATCACAAAATAAAACAACTAGAAACAAAGTTTGAAACCTCAAGCACCCAGTACAATTTCACCCCTAATCTTACCTCTGTTTAGCTTCTCAAATTAGATGGTCTAAGAATAAATTATATATGTAAACAATAAACTGCACACTGTCCTTGCCCATAGGTTATTCGGACTTGACCTGCTTCTAAAATGTATACACTTAAAAAACAATACAACTGAATACACAAGCAATCCAATTTAAATTCTGCAAGAGTTCCGTAATTATCTTGCTAAATTATATCAGACCCCCACAACCTTTGACAAGCATTATTTTCAGACCTCTTTCTTCCTCATATTCCAAATAAATTTCTTCAGCCATTGTAAAATCCAATTCCTCTCCCAAAAGTGCAACAAGTGATCAGGTCCTTAAAGCAGCTTAAATGTCCAGGCCCAGTTGGTTACAGTCCTATATTACAACACAAATTGTGGATATACTTGTCCCCACCAGGTACTTCTCTATAATGATATTCTGGCAGAACTTCCACCAACTGCATGCTATTCAAACCCAATAGTACCCTGTTTCCCCCGAAAATAAGACCTAGCGTGATTGACGTTAATGGCTGCAATATAAGCCCTACCCTCCAAATAAGCCCTACCCCGTTTCACCAAAAATAAGCCCTACCCTAAAAATAAGACCTACAGGGACTTTAACTAGGGATTATTTGGAGGGTAGGGCTTATATTGCAGCCATCACCAACAATCACGCTAGGTCTTATTTTCAGGGAAACAGGGTAATACTACTGCCTGGTCGAACAACCACCCTATTTTATTGCAAAAATATGTCAAATTACTAGCGAAAATCTTAGTGACACATCCTAACAGTGACATTGATAGCTTAATAGGTAGAGATCAATTGAAATGTATGCCAAAACAGCAAACTAGTAATGATAAATCAGAATATGGAAAAGGATGTTCGGCCCCCTGGATGACATCCAAAATTGTGTTTCTTTATTAAATACATGTACAAAGCTGTAAAAAAGCCTACGCATTTCGGACATTAGTCCTTATTCATTGCTGATAAAAAAACAAAATAAGTAACACTTAAATAGTATATACAAATGTCACATGATTAAGCAACACAGGTGAATTAAAAATGCACAAGGGAAAAGCTGGCATGAATCTGTGCAATAGAACGCATCACAAAAAGTAGACAAGCATATAAAAAGTGACCCACAATAGCATGGTTTAGTTTGTATTCTTTCCAAAATGTAACATCATAAAAAACACTGATAAGGCATTACATAACCTTTTATCCAAAGGTATTGGCTTCAGTAGCCGTAGGACCCCCACTTTGCGCTTAACTTTGGTACCTAGTCATGTCAGCTCCAGTGTCTCCAACAAAACCTGTCTCTTTTATCCAGGATCATTTCACGTTTGGGTCAGTTCATGCAAATATTGTTGGGTTCATAGACCCAATAAGAATATTACATCTTTTGCCACAGGATGTAAAAAGAAACTAATTGTGGTTCGGATCATGTGGTATATCTAATCCAATGTGATAAATGTAAAGTGCAATATGTGGGTTGCAGCATACGGTCCTTACGCACACGCATCTCGGAAAATTACTGTGACAGTTTGAATCCCAATGCCAAAAATATCTCCAATGTGTTGAAACATTTTAGAGATGTACACAGAGGAGATGTGTCCTCTTTTTCTTTTTGTGGTATAGAGAGGGTTATACCTGCACCCGGTGTGGGGGGGGGGGCACAGACATCACAGACTTTTAGAAAGTCAAGTTTACTGGATACACAGGATTCAGACCCGCATCCCACAGGAACTGAACCACAGATGGGATGTAGATCTTTTTGTTAAATAATTTTTATCAATTAAGTGTCCAGGCAGTATCATCTTTATGTAGCCCCCACCAATGTGCTGTTTTGAAATCATATAAACCGTGCATGTTATTGTGGGTTCCCTTTGATATGCCTGGCTTTTCTTATGTCTACATGTCCTATGATGTGTTTCATTGAAGGCCATGTTGGGCTTATAAACCACACATTGTACTGTGGGTCGCTTTTCCTATGCCTAGCTTTTTTTATGTAAAACATTTTTTTTTTGTTGTGCTTTCTTTTATATATATATATATATATTTGTTTATTTATTTATTTATTTTATGTCCAGGTAGTGTCATAAGTGACATAAGGATGTTCTGTTTTGAGCTAATACTAATTATGTATGGATTGCTTTTTATATGCCAGGCTTTTCATATGCTTACAAAATATATATATATTTTTTTAAATGTATTTTTTATTATTAATTTAGTATCTAGGCAATATCATCTTCATGTAAGCACCCACTATTTTTTATGATGTTCCATTGAAAAAATTCAAACTAAGCATGCTATTGTGAGTCACTTTTTATATGCCTGGTTTTCCCTTTTGCATTTTTAATTCACCTGTGTTGGTTAATCATGTGACCTATGTATATACTATTTAAGTGTTACTTATTTTGTTTTTTATCAGCCATGACTAAGGACTAATTTTCGAAACGCGTTTTACAGTGGCACTGCTGGCGGGAAACGTGTCCGGTCTCTCTCCTGCCTCATGGTTTCTCTCCCCAGTCTTCCCTACTTGCCTCTTGGTGTGTCTCACCTGCCCCCTCCCCTTGTGTCCACCAGCATCCTGAGGTCTGTAATCTGCCCCCAGGGTAATACTATGGGGTCGCCTGTCTTTGAGACTACATGTTCCAAGATTCTCTGCTCCTGCAGTCCTTCTCTAGCTTCTCTGCCATTGACCCTGAGCATGGCCAATTAGGAGCTGACATTGGCGAGCCTGGCTGATTGTATAGACACCGCTCTTCCATGTGTAACTGTGTGGGGAGGAGAGGGAGTAGGGGAGGAAATCCCCCGCAGTTGCTGCAGTATCAGTCTGTTCCTGTCAGACTGAGAGCGCTGCCACCTGTGTATCCGGCGGCGGCTAACTGGAGAAACAGCACCCACTACACACTCCCCCCACTAAAGAGCCTTTGGTCTTCCAAAGCAGGTAAAGAGTCCACATGCTTTTTATACTCAAAAAGGTTTGTATTGTTTCAAGAAGCATACAATGTATAATTGGGCATTGTATGTCGATTAGCGACGTAGGAGTTACATGAAATTCAGTATAACCATAAAGAGTATGTACTCAAACTCTGTGTAAATACCCTATACTTTAAGTATTAAACAAGAAAAAACGTGGTAAACATGGAACGAAACCTGACCTCTCAAGTGGCACCCCAAATGGGAACATTAGTGCCACAGGAGAGGAGAGGAGTCACTAGTACAGAATATATAATGCAAACAGTGTTTGCTGTGGGTTAGTAGCATAGGTATCGTATTGTATATTCTCCAGGGGGTTGTAGTATTGCTCAGTCAAGAAGTGAAGAATCAGGATGCATGTGGGTGTCTTTAATTACTAGTCGCAGTTGTAGGCGCAGTTGAAGTCCAGTTAATCCAGGGTTGCAAGTGGTTATTGATCTTGGTATAACAGCCATTACTGGCTGCTGTCATGAGTTCGTAGCTGTAGTGTAGGGACACTATATTTAAGACTTGTGAGAGTGTCAAGTATGAGGACGATTTCCAGTGTCTAGTGAGGTTGAGCATGGCTGCTAGGAGTATGTGGGTAGTGACATATCTGATGGGGTATGGGAGATCATCGATAGTCAGGTTCAAGATTGCCAGAGCAGGTGACTGGGGGATTGGGATTTTGGTGATTTTGTTGAGAAGTTGGAATACTTCTGCCCAGTAATTTCTTACATCTGGGCAGAGCCCGAATATGTGGAGCATATTTCCATCAGTCGAGTGGCACCTCCAGCAAGTGGAGGGGTTGCGAGGGTTAAAGGAAGATATCCTGGAAGGTGTAAGGTACCACCTTAGTGATATTTTTTGTGTGAGTTCCCAAAGGGCGGCACATTTCGTGGATTTGTAAATCGTCTGGAATGCGAGTTGCCATTGTGAGTCTGAGAAAGTGCGTGCTAGATCAGTTTCCCATCTGAGATGTGGGGAAAATTTGGCGAAGCAGATTTTTTGGTGGAAGAGATTGTAGAAATGGGAGATGCCCTTGGTGTCAAGGGCTGGGTTCGAGAGGTAGTCCCAAGATTTGGGCTGTACAGTATAGAGGGGAATAGGGAGCTTGCGCAGGGAGTGGTGTATGCAGAGGTAGGTAAAGTGTTCC
Organism: Lithobates sylvaticus; assembly: GCA_028564925.1. Lineage (NCBI taxonomy): Eukaryota > Metazoa > Chordata > Amphibia > Anura > Ranidae > Lithobates > Lithobates sylvaticus. Next base: position 253,403,634 of record CM053030.1, read on the forward strand.
GAGAGAGGGAGGTCATAGTCGGTTTGTAGTTGGGGGAAGGATTTAAGGATGGTCTCATTGACAAGGTCTTGTATGGTTCGGATCCCCTTGAGGGTCCAGAGTGCGATTGGGAGATCTGGGGTTAGGAACAACAAAGAGTCAAGAGGTATGCGGAATTGTGGAGAGAAAGAGTGTGGTGAATTGTGTGTGACCAGTTTTTTCCAGGCTAGGGACGAGGCCTTCATAGTCGGAGAGAGGTATGATGGGATTGTGGCCCCTAAGGGTATATGTGTCTAAGGGATCTCGGCAATGTAATTCCTAAGTAGGTGATATCCGCGTCAGACCACGTGAAAGAGTATTGTAGTTGTAAAAGGTTCCTTGTGGTAGCGTCAATGTTGATGTCAAGTATAAATGATTTATTCGTGTTCAGTTTGTGGTATGACACCGAGCTAAACCAGGTTAGTAGTTTTTTTTACCTCAGCCAGGGAGGAAGTCGGGTCAGTGAGGATAAGGATGACGTCATCAGCGAATAGGCTGATTTTGTGTGTCGTTGATCCAATTTGGATTCCTGAAATTGCAGGATGGGTGCGGACATGTTCTGCCAGGGGTTCCATGAGTAAATTAAAAATAAGGGGGGACAGTGGACAGCCCTGGCGAGGGCCATTTGTGATGGGAAAAGGGCGGGAAAGCATACCTTCAGAGAATACTTGGGCTGTGGGGTTGGAGTAAAGTGCCATAATGGCGTTTAGGATGTTGCCCTTAAAACCAAATTTCTGCAGAACAGTCTGCGTCCAGAGATAGGAGCAAAGGAGGCAAAGGAGGCGTTCCGGTGGATTCAGCGTGGTGGATGAGGTTCAGCATCCTTCTAGTGGCATCTGATGCCTGTCTACCTTTTGTAAATCCCGTTTGGTCCTGGTGAATAAGAGTGGGCATAATCATAAGTAGTCTCGTTGCTATAGTTTTAGCATAAATCTTGATGTCGAGATTCAACAACGAGATTGGGCGAAAATTTTGGGGGACATTCAACTCCTTTCCTGGCTTCGGTATCGTAATTACAAGAGCATTCAGGTATTCTTTATTGAAAGTAGAAGAGGAGGCAGTGTCATTGAAGATTTTAGTAAGGTGTTGAATCAGAAGCGGGGAATATTTTTTATAATATTCCCCTGATAACCCGTCTGGGCCTGGTGCCTTACCAGTCGGTAGGGAGTCAATAGTCAGTTTAATTTCCCGTTCTGTAAAAGGGGCATTGAGAGTCTGTAGTTGTTCTGTGGTCAAGGTGGGTAGATTACATTTTTGGAGGAACATTTCAATGTCATGTTGTGAGGGTTGTGGAGTGTGGGGGTCTCTGTTTAGGTTGTAGAGGTCACCATAGTAGTCACTGAAAGCGTCAGCTATATCCTGTGGGTTGGTAAGGGGGATTTTTGTGTGGGGGTGAAGAAGTTGTGAGATCTTTGTCTTGTCGCGTCTAACTTTGAGGCGTTGAGACAATTTTCCCCCGCCTTGTTGGAGGTGGAGTATGAGGTTGCTTTGAATTTTTTGTGGAGGAATTCATAAGAGTAGAGCAGTAGGGATCTAAGTTCTTGTCTTATGGATAATAGTTGGTTTGTTAATGAGTCTTGGGGTCAGTCTTGTGCTTTGTTTCGAGCTCTGATATTTGAGATACTAATTTGTCTAGACGCTGCGTCCTTTTCTTTTTATGGTATGAGCTCATTTTAATTAACATTCCTCTCATGAAGGCTTTATGTGCGCTCCACACCACTCCCGGGTCGGACACTGTTCCCTTGTTCAGCGAGAAAAAAATCAGTAATATGTTTTGATATATCTGTCACGTAGTTGTCATGTTGGATAATGTAGTGGTTCACTTGCCAGAGACGTGCGTTACCTTGAAGATTAGAGTCTTCAATGGTAATGGTAATGGGAGCATGGTCCGACCATGTTGTGGTGTGGATTACAGATTCAGAAATCTTTTGCAGAATCCATTTATCCAATAGAAATAAGTCTATTCGAGAGTATGAGCGATGTCTGGGGGAAAAAAAGGTAAAGTCTCGTTCGGAGCCGTGAATTCACCGCCATGCATCGTAGAGATCTTGGATAGTTAGAATTTTTTTCAAGGGTGAGGGTTGTCGTTTCGCAGCTGAGGTAGAGTCCAAGTGGAGGTCAGGGGCCAGGTTGAAGTCTCCGCACACTATCAAATGTCCCTTCTGAACAGGTTTGGCAGTGCGTAGGACTTTGTGCAGGAACTTCATTTGATGGGAGTTCGGGGCATATAGGTTAATGAGAGTGTAGGGCACTCTGTTGAGGGTGCATATAAGGATTATATAGCGACCTTCAGGATCTGGGATAGACTGCAGCAATTGAAAGTCGACCGTGTTTTTGATCGCTATCATAACTCCTTTAGACTTGGTGGAGTGGGAAGCATGAAAGGTGTGAGGGTATAGTTGGTGTTTGCAGAGATGAGTGTCTCCTGGCAGCAGGTGGGTTTCTTGAATGCAAATGACATCACTGTGGAGAGCTGTGGCAGTTTTCCACAGTGAGTGGCGTTTGGCAGGGTGATTCAGTCCGTTGACATTGAGCGATAGTATGTTAAGCGGCATCGTGTTCGTGGTGGTGTGAGGAGGGTATCAAGTAACACTTACAGTTTGTTGCTTGAAGACGGTTCTGGATTCTTCTGGCGTCGAGTTGTAGATGCTTGGGAGTCCAGGGGTCTCAGGAAAGGGGTAGGATGTACAACTGCGGATATAGCAATACACTGTGATCTAGATGCGGTTAATGGAAGTAGATTAAGGTACTTGATGTGGAGAAACAGAAAAAGAAGTCAGAGTAAGAATTAACTTGGTATACTACCAGTATGAGGTCGAAGTGTCGCTCCGAAAGCACACTTACATGCTAAAACATGCCTAAGAGAAAAAAAAAATAAAAAAACAATAATTAGTCAATAAAAAGAGAAAAAAAAAAGAAAAATCGCAGAGGGGGTGCAGGGCACCACAGTAGCCTCCGTTGGGGGGTGCAGAGAGTCAGTAAGGCTGGAGAGTGCAAACAGGGGTAACAGGTCATCAGCTCGCAGGGGAACTTGCAAGACGATACGTTGTCGGCCACTTTGGTTGTTCAGTGTTGGTCCAGTCAGACATTGGGGTGAGCCGGATGCTTGTGGGACGAGTGAGGTCCTCTGGTGTGAGAGGGAGGTGCAGGAGGGTCAAGAAGGATGCCCTAGGTGTGGAGAAGTCGGAGGCCTTTCTCTAGATCACTGACATTGTGAGTTTTCCCATTGCGGGTGATGAGGAGTGTGGCTGGATATCTCCATTTATACTGTAGCTTGTGGTTCTGTAGGCCTTTCGTGACAGGGTTCAGTAGACGTCTCAGTTGGAGGGTATATTTGGAAAGATCTGGGAAGAGTTGTATCCCAGTATAGGGCGCTGGAAGTGCTGGAAGTGGTGTTTTGGCTTTGACCACCCTCAGTAGCTTCTCTTTGATATGATAAAAGTGGACCCTCATGAGAACATCCCTGGGGACTGAGGCTGCTAGGTGAGGTGGCTTAGCAATCCTGTGGATCCTGTCTATGATGACATCTCGCGGAGATGCTTCAGGTACAATTATATGCATTAGGTCTTTCGCATAACGGGACAAGTCCGCAGGGGGTATATTCTCGGGGACCCCCCTTAGTTAAACGTTGTTCCTGCGGGACCTATCTTCTAAATCAGCCAGCTTGGCGCGTACCCATGTCTGTTCTTCTTTAATTTTATCATAAGTGTCAATGATGTCGTTCACCGTATGGGTGCATTCAGATAGGCCTCTCTCAGTGTTGGTTACTCTGGTATCTAATGTGTGGATATCAGAGGTGATTGTTGAAAACATAGTGGAAAGGTCAGTCATGAGGGAGGTTTGGAGGGAGAGCAGCATGTCCTTCAGTGTAGTATCCATGACAGGCTGGCCTGAGGTGGGGAATGATGCCATGCAGGATTGCAGGGCCTGGTCAGAAAGGAAGGGCCTCAGAGCCTGGGCCTCAATTTGTGAGGGCAGCGGCCGCTGCAGTGGCGTGTCAAGCCACATCTTAGCCTTGGCAGGGCTGCCAAGCAGGGGGTCAACATCCTGGGTGTCTGGGGGGTCTGTGGAGGTACCTGAGTGAGGATGCTCTTCTGGTATGTCATCCGGGAGGTCCGTGTATGCCTTGCGCTGTGTGATCGTGCCGGCGCCATTGTGGATCGCTGTGTCCCGCTCCGCGGGCTTGTAGGCAAACTCGGTCAGTTTTTGAGGTACCCGGGTTCCTGGACTAAAGCATTTTGTTCTCCAGGTCGTCCTGAACAAGGATGGCTGTGGATGGAGTAGTGTGTGGGGCCTGCGTCGTTAGGTTATGTCCCCTGGCTGACAAGCAAGCGGATCAAGCGTCCATCTTCTTCTCCGGCTGGCCACGCCCCCCTTACATGCTTTTAAGATACATAAGAAGGGAAAAAAAATTAACCACTTCAGCCCTGGAAGGATTTGCTCCCTTCCTGACCAGGCCATTTTTTTGCAATACGGCACTACGTCGCTTTAACTGACAATTGCGTGGTCGTGCGTGTATGTCCTTTTTTCCCCACAAATAGAGCTTTCTTTTGGTGATATTTGATCACCTCTGCTGCTTTTATTTTTTGAACAAAAAAAGAGCGATTTAAAAAAAAAAAACACAATCTTTTTACTTTTTGCTATAATAAAATATCCCAAAAAAATGTCTTCATCAGTTTAGGCCGATATGTATTCTTCTACATATTTTTGGTAAAAAAAATTGCAATAAGCCTATATTGATTGATTTGCACAAAAGTTATAGCGTCTACAAAATAGGGGATAGATTTATGGCATTTTTATTTTTTTTTTTTTACTAGTAATGGCTGCGATCTGCAGTTTTTATCGGAACTGTGATATACGATTTGCATAACCGAGCCAACCTGCCACAGTATAACTAGCGGTTAATGCATGTAAGAAAATAATCAGTTAGCATATGCATAACAATCTTTCAGAGGTACCTCCCACCACTTATCACAGGAGGGAATGTTGTCCTGCCTACAAGCCACCGTTATTGGGATGGCCCACCTAGATGTGCCATGGGATGAGTTTGGGTCGCCCTCCACCAAATCTGTAATGAGAAGGTTGGGCATGTCAGTGTTTACTTGAGAGGTAAGAATTACTTCTTCAGAACTTTCACCCAAAGCATCATAAGTAAGTCCCTTTGGTGGGCTAATAACTCTTCTCCATCTCTGCTCTCTGGGCGCAGGCGTTATAGGCTCACTAGCCTATCCTGCATTTTCAGCAACTTCTTCCTGTACATATGATTCTTCCTCTTCCACAATGGGTCCTTCTTCTTCCAATATGGAGGAGTGAAGGTCTTCAGAATCTCCTGCTATCAGAGAAGCTTGAGGGTCTTCCAGGCCTTCCAGAGGTTGACTTTAAGGTACAAATTTAAAAGCCTTCAGCCTGAGAATTTCAGTGTCTGTCTCCTTGGGAGAAGGAGAGTGAGGGGTGGCAGGCTTCAACATTTGAGATGGTCAAAGTCAGTCTATGCCCATCTCTTCATCCTCACTGTCTTCCTCACCTGCATTAAGGGGTACAGATTGAAACCTAGTCACTGGTAGACATGTGCACAACAAAAAAAATTGTTTATTTTCATTTCGTTTTTTTCGTTTCCGAAAAAAAATTGTTTTTCTTTTCGTTTCGTTTGCGTCGATTCGTAACTATTCGTACATTCGTAAGTCGTCGTTGTTCGTATTCGTGACGATTCGTACATTCGTAAGTCGTCGTTGTTCGTATTCGTAACGATTCGTACATTTGTAAGAGTTATTTTTCGTTGATTCGTTTTTTTGTTAGTATAATTTTCGTTCATTCGTTTATTCGAAATTCGGACGCATTCGTAGTTATTCGTACATTCGTAACATTCGTAGATTCGTAATCGGAGCATAATTCATAATTTTATGTAATGTGTATGCTATTATTACATTGTAATAATTTGCGAATCGAAAAAAAAAATTTCCTAATCGAAAAAAAAAAGTTACGAATCGAAAAAAAAGTTACGAATGTACGAATTTTTTTGTTCAATCCATTCATTACGAATCTAAAAAAAAAAAGTTACGAATCGAAAAAAAAAGTTACGAATGTACGAATTTTTTTGTTCAATCCATTCGAAGCACGTTAAGCAGCACCATTGTAAAGGACACGGAAAATTACCAATTCAACAAAAAAAAGTTACGAATGTACGAATTTTTTCGTTTATTTTCGTTGTTCGTTTTTTCGTTTTTCGGATTTTCGTTGTTTGGTTTTTCGGATTTTCGTTGCTTTTCGGATTCGTTCGATTCGTAAGATTCGTTAATCGGATTCGTACGATTCAAACAATTCGTTATTCGGATTCATTTGATTCGAACGATTTGTTCATTCGTACGAAAACGAACGAACGAAAAAATCGAAAAAAAACGAAAAACGAAACGAATTGCACTTGTCTAGTCACTGGACAGGATCTTTGTGAGGTTGTTGGGGTTGGCTGTGAGTCTTGCAGTTGCTGCACACAAACTGCTTCTGATAAGGCAACAAGTGGTTGCAGTGCCAAGTCTTTAGTGGGCCCGTGCTTCCTTCTGGTCAAATCTGATACACTGGCAGCCCTGCTTGCAGATGATAAAGGGCTGCAATTTCTCAGTGATCCACCAACTTGTGCTTTTCAGGGACACACAAATTTCCCAGCAGCACTCTGTCACCGGGCTGCAGATCATGTTGAGGTTTTTCTTGTGCGGCTGCCCTCGGCCATCTGAGGCAGCCTGAGCCTTCTCATAGACTGTTTTCATATTATTCCACAGGCAGTCCACATATCCTCTGTGGGACATCTTTGAGGTATTATCCAGGGAGGTGCCTAAGGCCAAGTCAACTGGTCTGAACAGTCGAGCCTCCCATCTGAATATCAGTCTTTAAGGGGAGTAGCCTGTGGCATAATTTGCTGTACTGTTATAGACATGCACAATGGCTGCACTAATTGCTGTTTTTGTTTGGAAGTGAGAGTCCCAATCATTTTTAGAATAGTATGATTGAACCTATATGGCTGAGGATCCCCTTGAGAGTGATATGGATTAGTTCTTGATTTTCAGATGTCTAAAAGGCCTAGTAGCCTCTTGATGAGGTTAATTTCAAAGTCTCTCTTTTGATCGGCGTGAATACGCTGAGGTAGGCCATAATGCACAAATAACTTTTCCACTATTATCTTGGCCACAGTGGATGCTTGCTGGTCTTTTGTGGGAAATGGCTGGGCATACTGACTCAAGTGGTCAGTCACGACTAGGATAGTTTCCTGTCCACTCAAGTCAGACTCCAGACATAGAAAGTCAATGCACACTAACTCCATGGGTCCTTGAATCTGAAGATGGCACATCGGGGCAGCTCAGTAAAGCAAAGTCTTCCTCTGTATGCGCCTTGCACAGGAATGGCAGTAGCCCTCAACTTCAGTCCACATGCAGGGTCATTAGAACCAGTCCCTTACTAAGTTGAATGTCCTCTCAGGCCCTAGGTGGCCATGGTTGTCATGTAGGGCAGTCAGCACAATCTCTGTTTTCTATGTAGGAACAGCAGCCATTTCTCTTCAGGATCGTCAGAGTGTGCAACCGTTCCTACGCCCTGTACAGCAGACAGCCTTCTTTTTGGGAGTCAGTAAGTAGTAAAATTGGGGCGTTGGTTCTCCAAGTATTTCAAAACTAAGCTTCAAAGGGGGTCTTCCATCTGGTTCAATCTGTCTTAGAGAGGTTGGGCAGGCCTTCATCCCCAACTTGGGTAAGGTTACAGTAACGACAAGAGGAATAAGGGCAGAAGGGGACAGTGGGACTTTGTATGAAACAAGATACTTGGGGTAAATTACAATCAATATATTATATCAAATTCTTAATTTATTGGAAACACATCAAAAGATAGTACAGTGGATATATTGAAAAATGGTTAAAAATTTTAATAAGCAAAATTATACAGTATGGTACAGTATGATATCACATAGCACAATAAAATTAATAGTATAATGGTATTACTACACATGATACGATCACCAATAAGCCAACAGTACATTCAAGAGTGTGTGTACAGAAATAACCAATAAAATAGATAAATGATTGAAGTAGATCAAACCCATAATAATATCATGGCTAGTGGGACATAGCATCCAATGGTAAAAAGCTCATCTTTCAGTGTGATTTATGGCTTAATCTGCCCATACATTTCCTTCACCTATTCACTACACGCTCCCCTATGTAGTTGCAGGTAATGACCAACTCTGCTCTAGGTTTTCCCTGGTGATTTCTCGGTGGTTTGTCTTTTATTGTTTTTCACTTTATTCTACTGCACACTATGGACACCCTTTTACTTTTGTGGGGTGGTTATATTGGTCCACTTGTAGTTTTCTAACTACTTTTTCTTATTCTCTCCCCTCTTCTTTTTTAATATTCAGCTAATCTACCTCTCACCTATAATAGTCCCATTTTTGTTTCTCAACAGTTTTCTGTGCTCACCCCCATTACTTCGGCAAAGTGAACCCTGCCTAAAGTAATATTCACTTTATCCACCTTTATGGCCCGTTTGCCAATCCTGGATGTCACCTCAGCTCCCGGGGGATGCTTACATACACCTCCCAGCGCCTCTGATCCATACCATCAGTACCATCTATTATATTATATATATTACATGTCATCCATAGGTAAGAGTGGCTAGGACCATTGTTATGCTCCCCCTTTTTCCTATGTGTATAATCAATTACCATTGATGAATACTATTAATATATTATCTATCACAGGTGTTTTCAATATACAGCTGCTCCTGATGAGTGGAGATATTCCATGAAACGCGTCAAGCTTTTTACCATTGGATGCCATGTCCCACTAGCCATGATATTATTATGGGTTTGATCTACTTCAATCATTTATCTATTTTATTGGTTATTTCTGTACACACACTCTCAAATGTACTGTTGTCTTATTGGTTATTGTATGTGTAGTAATACCATTATACTATGAATTTTATTGTGCTATGTGATATCATACTATATCATACTGTATAACTTTGCTTATTACAATTTTTTACCATTTTTCAATATATCCACTGTACTATCTTTTGATGTGTTTCCAATAAATTAAGAATTTGATATAATATATTGATTGTAGTAATCTACCCCAAGTATCTTGTTTCATACAAAGTCCCACTGTCCCCTTCTGCCCTTATTCCTCTTGTCCTTACCAAGTATCGGGGATGGAGTCTTGTGTACCGGATGGTCACGGCTCATATAAAGTCCCAACTACATTCACCTTTCTAAAAGGTTACAGTAACATCTTAGGACACTGGCTGCTGAGATCCCAATGTCTTCTGCTCTTGACCTGACTCTGGTTTGATGTTCTGCCCCTTGACATAGGGCTCATACTACTTCAGGTGTCAGCTGAGTCCATTCTTTTTTTTTCTTCAATAAATTTTTATTACATTTTCAGAATAATACAGTGTACAATTGAACATTGTACGTCACGCAACGACGTTGATGGAAGCATAAAAGTTGGGTTGAACACTCAAACACGTGTTCAGTATCACATATTAAACAGTATGCAGTAGGAACGATCAACACATAGAAAGATCGAACAGTGAGAAACAGTTGTTAGCAGAACAACCGGACCACTCGAGTGGCACCCCAAATGGGTTCAGTAGTGCCACGGGGGTGGTCAGGTGCGAGTGTGTATACAAAAAATACAGTAAAAGAAAGGGTTGGGAGGGTCCAGTAGTGTTGCTCGGTCAAGAGGAAATCAACGGTCTATGTACTGAAGTCGTTACGGACTAGTAGCAGCTGAAGTCCAGTGAATCCAGAGTTGCCAGTGGAGGGCTATTTTGGTAGCTTGATTGTTGTTGGATGCCGTCACTGATTCGTAGCTTTGATGTAGGGTCACTAAGTCAATGACTTGAGATAGTGTCAGTGCGGCATCAAATTTCCAGTGTCTGGTAATGTTAAGTCTGGCAGCCAGAAGAATGTGTGTTGTCGTGTATCTGGAGGGGTAGGGAAGGTCTTCAACAGTAAGATTAAGGAGTGCAAGTGCCGGTGACGGAGGGGTTGAGTGTTTGGAGACGTTGGTGATGAGCCGGAATATGTTATTCCAGTAATTTTGTAGTTTGGGGCAGGCCCAGAAAATGTGGAGCATATCGCCACCGTTTGATTGGCACCTCCAGCAGGTGGAGGGTACATGGGGGTCAAAGGAGGATAGTTTGGATGGTGTAAGGTACCACCGTAGTGACATTTTCTGTGTGAGTTCCCATAGGGCAGCGCATTTGGTGGATTTGTAGATGGATTTGAGTGCGTTTTGCCATTGTCTGCCTTTTGTGAAACCTGTCTGGTCGTTATTTTGCCATTGAGAGTCAGAGAAAGTAAGTGCGAGGTCTGCAAGGTCTGCTTCCCATCTGCGATCCTCTTGGAGATCCGTATTCACACTGGGAGTGAGTAGATACTGTTCTTGGAGGGGAGAGAAAAAAACAGCAGAAGGAGCGAGAAAAAAGAAAAATAGTTCAGTTGATCACAGAGGGGGTGCAAGCACCACAATAGCCTCTCAGGGGAGGGCACAGAAAGTCAATATCACCGGAGAGTAAATGCAGGGGTGACAGATTGTCAGGCTGCGGGGGTCTCAATGTAGTTCTTTGGCCACATTAGTTGATAGGGACTGCGGCTATCAGGCGTGTGGATCAGCTGGGCTTCTGCGGGGTGCGGGAGGGCCACCCTTGTGGACTGGAGGTTTGGGGGGTTCCAGCAGGATTCCCCAGAGGTGGATTAGGCGCAGGCCTTTCTCAAGATCAGCGACAGTATGGGTTTGACCATTTCTGGTTATGAGAAGGGTTGCCGGGTATCTCCACTTGTATGGGATTTTGTGGTTTTGGAGGCCTTTTGTTATCGGATTCAGTTGGCGTCTCAGTTGGAAGGTGTATTTGGAGAGGTCAGGGAAAAGTTGGATCCCGGTATATGGGGCTGGTAGTGGTGTCTTGGCTCTTAATCCCATTAGCATTTTTTCTTTGATGTGGTAAAAGTGTACCCTCATGAGGACATCTCTGGGGACAGAGGCAGCTAAGTGAGGTGGCTTTGCGATCCTGTGGATTCTGTCTATGATAACGTCTCTTGGAGACGCTTCAGGAATGATTAAGTGCATCAGATCTTTTGCATAGCGTGATAAGTCTGCAGGGGGTATATTCTCAGGGACCCCCCTCAGTTTAATATTGTTCCTTCTGGACCTGTCCTCTAAATCGGCCAGCTTGGCGCGCATCCAGAGTTGTTCTTCCTTAATATCATCACAGTGTCAATAATGTCATTTACTGTGTATGTACAGTCTGACAGGCCTTTTTGAGTGTTGGTTAGTCTATCATCTAACATGCGGATGTCAGATGTGAGATTAGAAAACAGGGAGGAGAGATTGGTCATTAGGGAGGTCTGGAGGGACGGTAGCATGTCCTTTAAGGTTGTGTCCATGACTGGCTGGCCTGAGGTGGGGAAGGTCGCCATGGATGTTTGTAGGGCCTGGTGAGATAGGAGGGGATGTGAAGCCTGGGCCTCGATTTTGGAGTGTAGCGGCCGCTGCGGGGGTGCATCAAGCCTCATTTTGGCCTTAGCAGGGCTACCCAGGAGGGGATCGTCCTCTTGTGGGTTGGGGGGTTCAGTGGAAGTACCTGTATTCAGCAGGGGGTCCGTTTTAGCGTCCGGGATGTCCGTGTAAGGAGCGGGTGGCGCGGCCTGGTCAGCGCCATCTTGTAGGCCCGAATCCCCGCCTGCCGGCTTGTAAGCAAATTCCGATTTACGGTCCGTGAACCGCTTCCTAGATGGGTTCATGGTATGCAGTGGTGAGCCTGTAGCCAGGATCGCTTTGGATGGCGGTGTTGGTGGGGCCTGCAGAGTTGTTTTCTTTCCCCTGCCTGACGAGCTATAGAGCTAAGCGTCCATTTTCCTCTCCGGTCGGCCACGCCCCCCAGCGGAGTCCATTCTTCAGGGTAGTCTCCTAAACCATGAGGTCCTCTTGACAGAGCGTCTGCATCTTTGTTCTCGACCCCCGAATGGGACTTTAGGCTGAAGGTTAATCCCTATAGGGTTGCCAACTACCTGTGACCAGTGGAATCCAGCTTGGCAGTGATGAGAATGTATATGAGTGGATTGTTATCACACTGGTCAGTTCACTGTTCCTGTACCGACTCTCGAGGCGTCATAGGGCCTCCAGATGGTTAACAGGCTCTGTTATGTCTGGGTTGTTGTCATCATCTTCTTTCTTCAATAGCTCATTAAGTGGGCAAGCTATTTTTTTGCGAATCCCTCAACTAATCTCCTATAAAAGGAGCAGAATCCCAAGAAATACCTAAGCTTGGTCACATTAATAGGCCGTTTGCCAGGAGGTGACGGCTTCCAGCTTCTGGGGTCGGTGGCCACTCCTTCAGCAGACAAAATATGGCAAAGGTAGTTAACCAAAGGCTGGTAAAACTGGCATTTATCCAGGGAAAGCATTAACCCCTCATCATGATGTTTCTTCCATCAGTCTCTGGAGCACCAGACAGACTTTGAGGCGTCTGGACGAACTCAAAAAACACCACTGGGGAAATTAAATCTTAAGTCTTCTCTAGGTCTTCAGAGTGCATTGGAATTTGATTAAATTCAACCATTTAATTCATTTGTAGAAAAATATATTTACAGATACCCTCCTCCAATACAAATAGTTAAAATTAAGACAAAGAAAGTCAAAGACAAAGAAAGTCTTAATGAAAGTCTTAATGAGACACCGGTGTCCACAGTCAGACATACACAACTCTCATCCATCCCATGCATACGAATTTACTCGAAATGTTCTTTATAATTTAGACTTCATTTGACCAGAAAAAAGATCTATATACTGGTTCTACTAGATGAAAAAAGATTTTTTAGCATGCTTATAAACAGTTTATTTATGTTGAGCATTCGTTAGCTCTGTTTGGGAAAAAAGGTGCATGTGCATTGTATGGTTTTGCTGATTTCCACTTAAAGCGGTAGTAAACCCGCTGACATTTTTTTTTTTTTTTTTACACCTGTAAGGGAAAAGGCATAATGAGCTAGTATGCACCGCATACTAGCTCATTATGAAATACTTACCTTAGAACGAGGCGTCGGTAACTCACCTGGTCCACGCCGAGGTCGCTGACATGTTGCCTCGGCGTGTCTTCCGGGTATCGCGACTCCAGCGCTGTGAGTGGCTGGAGCCGCGATGTCGTCACTCCCGCGCATGCGCACGGGAGACTTCGTCCCGGCAGGGTTCGTATTCTGCCGGCCTTTCAGACGAGAATCCCCCGTGCGCATGCGCCGCTGCAGTCAGCGGCGTATTGCACGGGGAATATCTCCTAAACCGTAAAGGTTTAGGAGATATTTTTTGTACCTACAGGTAAGCCTCATTACAGGCTTACCTGTAGGTGAAAGTGGAAAATGTGACTTTACTTCCACTTTAAGCATTAAAGTAGATGAAAAACGGGGGGGGGGGGGGGGCTCATTTCTTTGAAGGCTTTGCAAAAATACACTGATTGTGTGCTTATCATACAGGTAGATCTTGAATCTCAAACTGGTAAGTATAAAGGTGACACCAATCAAGGAAACAAAACAGTTTTAACTCCGAATAAACATCCCCTTTATTTTGGGGGCAGATACAGCTCACCATTTGACGTCTTGTTTAGTTTCCTTTGTTTCTTTTATTTCAAATCCATATGTGTATGTGGCCCAATTGCCTCGATGATAGAGTATGGAAATAAGATCATCAGTATGGTTTTAACAAGAGTCTTTGCTTCACAAAGTGCACAGTGTATTCCTCCAGATAAATTGCCTTATAGCAACTTATAGCTGACTTATCCACACACCATAAATCAATGCAGCACTGTCCAATCCAGGTTTCCCAGCCTGGTACTAAAGGTATGGACTTACAGAGACTTGGGATGAGTGAAGATAGTTCGCTGTATAGGCGGACATACCGGTGCTCACACCACAAAAGACGTGATGGTGTTTTGCTTCTTGCTTACATGTTTCGCTTGTAACCAAGCTTCCTCAGAGCATGCGCAGTGACTCAGAAAGTGTCCTTAAGTATCCATGGTCTTAATTAGATAATTTGTAACTATCACGGGCACCTCAATTACACTGCAGCATTTTCAACATTTATTCTCATATAGTGCAAACATAACTTTCACCCAGGGTGATCACTCATTGCCAAATTTATACATATAGATAGTGAATTAACTGTGATAGATCTATTTTTTAATACAGCGGGACAGTGAATTTTATACCGCATATCGGAACCACTGCCAATAGATATCCAGGAAGTCAAAAGCAAAAGACTATCAACGAAACAGAGGCAAAACAAAACAAAACAAAAACAAAAACAGAGATATGTACAGAAACAGAGACCCAGACAAAGTCAATAAAAAAATTCAAGAAGAAGGGGAAAGGGAAAAGACGCATTTCCATATTTAGAAGTTAAATCGGACCTCCACCCTAAAGTGGAACTTCCGCTTATCGGATTCCCCCCCCCCTCGGGTGCCACAATTGGCACCTTTCAGGGGGGGGTGCAGATACCTGTATAATACAGGTATCTGCACCCACTTCCGGGACTAGCATCCCCGCCTATATCTGAGGATATCCGAGGATGCCCCGTTGTGTCTTGGGAAACACAGTTTCCAGGACACAACGGCGACTCTCGCATGCGCAGTAGGGAACCGGGCAGTGAAGACGCAACGTCTTCACTTCCTGATTCCCTGGCAGAGGATGGCGGCGGGGCAGCCAAGAGACGAGCGGTCGCTCGTCACATTCTGCCGACACCGCTGGAACCTGGAACAGGTAAGTGTCCATTTATTAAAAGTCAGCAGCTGCAGTATTTGTAGCTGCTGACTTTTAATATTTTTGGTGGGGGTGGAGATCCGCTTTAAGCGATAGGCAGCCAGCCAGCCTCATCTTTTAAAGGGATAGTACAAATAACAGAACACATGGATAGTGGAAATTCATATCCAATTAAGCCCATTACAGTTCTAGAAATACTGATAGGTCACATTTGTTGTTCAACCCGGCGGGTTGCATACTTTTTAAATTAAAGATCCACTCATATCTTAAGCTCTCTTTTCGTCGTGCCCACGTAGATTAATCCACATGGGCAAGTTAACATATAGATGACACGATATGTAGAGCAATTAATACAATTATTGATCTTATAGTGTTTACTGCCATCAGAGTCAATGAACATGTCCGTTTTATCCACATACTTGCAGATATTACATCTGCCACATGGATACATGCCTTTTTAACCACTTAAGGACCGCCTCCTGCAAATTTACGTCAGCAGAATGGCACGGCTGGGCACAACAACGTACAGGTACGTTGCTCTTTAAGAGCCCAACCGTGGGTCGCGCACTCTTGACCGTGGCCGCGGGACACGCAGACCCGATCGCTGCCGGTGTCCCACGATCGGGTCACAGAGCTGAAGAATGGGGAGAGGTAAGTGTAAACAAACCTCTCCCTGTGCTTTCTAGTGAGGCTGTCACTGATCGTCTGTTCCCTGTCATAGGATAAGAAGATCAGTGATGTCACATGCCAAGCCACGCCCCCTACAGTAAAACAAAACACATAGGTCACACTTAACCCCTACACTGCCCCCTAGTGGTTAACCCTTTCACTGCCAGTGCCATTTAAATGGTCCCAAAAATGTGTCAAAAATGTTCGATGTGTCCGCCATAATGTCACAGTCACAAAATCACTGATCGCCGCCATTACTAGTAAAAAAAAAAAATATTAATAAAAATGCTATAAAATTATCCCCTATTTTGTAAACGCTATAACTTTTGGGCAAACCAATCAATAATCACTTATTGCTATTTTTTTATCAAAAATATGTAGAAGAATATGTATCGGCCTAAACTGGGAAAAAAAAAATTATATATTTTTTGGGGATATTTATTATAGCAAAAAATAAAAAAATATTGTTTTTTTTTCAAAATTGTCGCTACATTTTTGTTTATAGCGCAAAAAATAAAAACCGCAGGGGTGATCGAATACCACCAAAAGAAAGCTCTATTTGTGGGAAATAAAGGACGCCAATTTTGTTTGGGAGCCACGTCGCACGACCGCGCAATAGTCAGTTAAAGTGACGCAGTACCGAATCGCAAAAAGGGGCCTGGTCCTTTAGCTGCAAATTGGTCCGGGGCTTAAGTGGTTAATGGTGGAAGGTCAGTGAGCCAGTTATGTTTTTTTGGTCTTTGATATTCTGAGTGGACCAACCTGTCCTTTAGATTAGTGGCCCTTCTGGCCGTCAGCAGGGGTATGTCTCCAACAATACCACAAAGTATAGGGGCCTCAGCTAAAATATGCCAATGGTGGCTCAAAATGTTTTTTATCTGCTCCCACTGTGCCCCGTACCTGGTGATTATCCTTATTGGAGTGTGTTTAATAGTTTCACTAGTTCCCACTTTGCTGTCGGTCAGAAGGTCCCTCCTGTCTGTTTGAAATGCTCTATTTTTGGCCTTTCTGCCAGAGGCATGGGAATAGCCTCTGTCCCAGAACCTCCCATAGAGTTCATGTGTCTCATTTTTGAAATCGTCTATGTCTGAACAGTTCCTCCTAGTGCGGAGGAACTGTCCAACTGGGATCCACCGTATGAGCGTCTTCAACAGTAATCTAACAGTAATGTGTTCGCTGCGGTTTATTTTCTAAATGTTTTTGTCCATAATTTGCCATCCTTTGTCCATAGATAGTGATCCAAAAGCTGCCAAGTCAAGTTGTAGTAAGCCAGAAAGTATTTTTACTGAACAGACAAAAAAACAAAAAACAGACAGTAATAATGTAACCAATTAGTTAAATAAAGCAACTCTGATATTGGGCAGTATGACACTAAATCATGGATTCAGGGATCCCTCTTACCCTAAGATTGCGGCGTCTCCCTCTGTTGTCCAGATCTTCCATGTGGCGGTTGATTTCCCTCAGATGCATGGCGTGTGTTTCAGTCAGTTGCTGTACATGGCAGAGGGAGACATCATGGCGGGCCTGTGTTATTTAAACCTCCTCCACTCTCAAAGCTATGGCTTGTATGTCCACTCTTAAGTCTGTGATGGCAGCAGAGAGGGTGTTCTTTATATCCGAGGCAATACTGTGGAGATCATCAATGCTCAGTGCTGGAGGTGTTTGAGCTTCTGGCCCTGCTCTGGCGCACTGCGGGCTTCTACTGTGGGAGCGAGACTCAGAAGAGAAGGCAACTTGTGAGGCTTGCGTCCAGCCTCTGGGCTGCATCCGAAATATATCAGGAATTTGTCGGCTGAGCTGTGTGTCCTGTTCCCGAGGGGAGCGGGACCTTGTCGCTGACACACTCCCTGATGTTCTCTCCATTTTTTAGTGGTGGGGGATCCGTGTGTTTGCCGAGTGCTAACGTTGTTGGGCCTCATGGATGGAAGCTCCAGAACTACACGTCCATCTTGGTACGGTGCCAGGCCACGCCCCCATAGTTTCCTTTTTATGTACCTATTTCTGCAAGCTTTTGACAAGTCTAATGGCATCATGAGTCCTTTCTCTTCTGCTCAGGTGGTAGCAGTGGGCAGTATTTACTCTGAGATAGAATAACATGTACCATATATAATAATGTGTAAATGTATCACTGTTTAAGGCTGGGTTCATACTATTGAAAATTGGATGCTGGTTTCTCCGCATCCAATTCACATGTCGGGAGATTAAGACCGGCTCTCTATGGAGCCGATTCACACGTTTCCGGTGCAAATTGCACAGGAGTCCTGTACGTCTTCTGGTCCCTTTCAGGTCAGAATTCAGCCAAAAATTCCAACTGAAATTTGACCTGAAATGGTGAACAGAGATGTACCGGACCCCTGCTGTGAGCTGCTCCATGCAGCAGTGTGAACCCAGCCTAAGATTACTGCTTTGCATTAATGCCTTTCCCCATTTTACAATCAATTTTTTTCTTAATTTATCCCTGCACTTTAACTTAACATGATTCTGAATTAAATTACCCTATAGAACTATTTGCCATTTGTAGATTATATGGATCCTGGCCAAAAGGAACTGCTACTAATTATTTGTAAGTCAAAGATATCCAAATGTTTCCTCTTCAGCAGCTAAAGAAATATTTTTTGAATTTGCAGTGATAGTTTCTCACTTCAGCTCAAAACACAAAACAATTTATTGATTTTTTATGTTAAAATCTATTGATTTCTCTATTGATGTGCTACATTCCAGTAAAAACATGTTTCACTTTCTGGTTGAATTCCCCTTGGTATCATCTTTCAGCTAAAAAGGATGCAAAATCTTACATAATATTTCCATTAATATTTTGCTATAGGTATTCCTTTTTAGTTAGAGTCTATTTTAAAGTAAACCTGTCACAAATTACAAATGAACAAATTATGCAAAAAAACAGGGATTTACATAAGTTAATTTTGATAATCTGGACAATCAGCCGATCCAAAGTAATTTTTTTTTTAATCAAATAAAAAAGTTTATTGAAAAAACGAGCAACAATACAATCAGACACATTATCATTGCAGCTAGAAATCTCAATACAGCGATTATTACTTGTATCATATGGTGCGTACCGCATTGACATTTACAAGAGGTTAACTAGCTGTATATATGTAATAACCTTGGTTACTATAGTGCTGTCTAATTTTCCGATATCATTTAACAACATTCTAGACTGTGTCCTAAATCGTAAGGAGTACTATAAAAACGTAACACATAACAGTGAACATGTATGTGGGAGAGCTAGTATTGGTATTCTTCATTCAGAGATAAAGCAAGAAATGCGTAATTGTTATAAAAGCCTTAAGTTAGACAATTATTTTGGTTATACCTTCCTCTCTAGTAGATCACATCTGTAGTAGTCTATCTTTGATCAGCTGGGTTGGACCTAGCCCTGGAGTGTCCAACCCAGGCTGTCATATTGCATAAAAAATAAAAAAACTTACCAATATAGGTGGCACTGATGGGCACTGAAAGACAGCATGGATGGGCACTGATAGGCAGCACGGATGTGCACTGATAGGCAGCATGGATGGGCATGAATGGGCACTGAAAGGTGGCACTGATGTACAGTAATTGATGGTATGGATGGATGCCAATACGTGCCAAACAATAATGCCTGTCAATCAGTGATGCTCATTGTGGGCACCGATTGGCATACATTGAGGGCACTGATTGGCATCCCTGGTGGTCTAGGGTGGCATACCTGGTGGTGGTATCCTTGGTGGTCCTAGTGGTGTCCCTGGGGGTCCAGTGTGGGCATCCTCGGGGGGGCTGTGCTGATAATCAATCAGCACAGACCCCCCTGTGAGAGGAGCAGCCAATCGGCTCTCCTCTACTCGCATCTGACAGACGCGGGTGAGGAAAAGCCTTGATTGGATACAGCTGATCACGTGGTAAAGAGTCTCCATCAGAGACTCTTTACCTATATCAGTGTTGCAGTGTGTCAGACTGACACACCACACCACCGATCACCGTGATGCGTGCCCCTACGGGCGTGCGGCGGCTGTTATCCTGCTGGAAGTCATATGACTTCCAGTCAGGATATTGAAACCACTTTGCTGCCGTCACTTTGCTATATGGCGGGCGGCAAGGGGTTGGGATATTTTTTTATAACTTAACCCTGCTTTAAACTTTTCCACAACTTTATCCCTGACCTGTCTAGAGTGTTCCTTGTCCTTCATGATGCTGTTTGTTCACTAAAGTTCTCTAACAAACCTCTGAAGGCTTCACAGAACAGCTGTATTTATACTGAGATTTAATTACACACAGGTGGACTCTATTTAATAATTAGGGGACTTCTGAAGGTAATTGGTTTCACCAGATTTTGGTTAGGGGTATCAGAGTAAAGGGGGGTAAATACAAATGCGCGTCACACTTTTCACAAATTTATTTGTAATTTTTTTTTTCCACTTCACAATTATGTGCCACATTGTGTTGGTCTATCACATAAAATCCAATAAAATACATTTACGTTTTTGGTTGTAACATGACAACATTTGGAAAATTTCAAGGGGTAGGAATACTTTTTCAAGGCACTGTAAATCCTGCTGTATCTGTTTTAACTAAACATTTTAACTTGCAGTTTTTGAAAAATGTAGCTAATCATTGTATTTCAATAAAAGTATAGCTAAATGCAAAATGTTTAAACTTTATCTAACATTATAACAACATATAACACCATGTTTCTCTTTGCATAACAGGAGCAGGTAAGCTAAGATTACACTGTGAAATTCAGCTAAAAATAATATGTATGCATAAATCATTAAGTAAGAGTAAACTAGAATTTATTCAGGAAATTGCAGAACTGGTTTCAACAGTGATGTTTTCACAGGTTTGGGATTACACTGAGGAGTTTATTAAAAACAATTCTGTGTGAATGTCTCAGGTATTTACACATCCTTCATGAATAATGCCTGTATTTTGCCTAACATATCTATTTCCTATGATCATTAACCACATCTAGTTGGCAAGATGCATTTTTTTTCCTGAAATACCCCATCCAGAAAATGGCCAGTGGATGTATCTGACAATAATAGAAATAAACATAGTAGAAAAAATCTAGATTAAAAAATAAAGCAAGGAAATACGTTAACCACTTGACCTCTGGAAGATCCCCCCCCCCCCCCCCTCCCCCCCCACTCTCCCCCCCCCCCCCCCCCCCCGCCCCCCCCCCCCCCCCCCCCCCCCCCCCTACCCCCCCCCCCCCCTTCATGACCAGACCATTTTTTGCGATACAAAAATGCATTACTTTAACTGAGAATTGCGTAGAAATGCAACACTTTACCCAAATATGTATGTCATTATTTTCCCTAAAAATAGAGCTTTCTTTTGGTGGTATTTGGTCACCACTGTGTTTTTTGTTTTTTTGTTTTTTGGTGCTATAAACAAAAAAAGACCAACAATGTTGAAAGAATATATCTATATGTTTTACTTTTTCCTATAAAACACATTGAGTAAAAAAATTTTAAAAATCAAATGTCTTCAAAATGTTAGGTCAATATGTATCCTGCTACATGTTTTTGGTAAATAAAAATCCCAATAAGCATATATTGATTGGTGTACGCAAACTTTATAGTGTATACAAACTATGGGTGTATTTATGGATTTTTTTTTATACTAGTAATGGTGGCAATCAGGGACTTATATCAGGCCTGCAATATTGTAAAGATCATTCTGACACTATCTGACACTTTTGACACTTTGCTTGGAACCAGTAACACTAATACAGTGACCAGTGCAAAAAATATGCACTTTCACTGTACTAATGGTTCAAACAAGGAAGAAGCCGCTCCAGGTGAGCAGTCACTACAGTCTGGATGCGCTGGGTGCAAGCCACGGCTCGCTAATGATGATCAATAGGAAGAAAAAATGGCTGTACACCACAGGAACGTTCCAATAATTTATTTTTGAAATAGCAAATGACAGCCAAAAAGGAAGAGTGTCCGTACCCAGGAGGCCCAATGCAATACTCCCAATGCACATGTTCCTGTACAAATGGCTTTATCTTAGATTGGGTGCTGAATTAACTAACGTCTGGAACTGACTGCAATCATGAGAAGGAAGTGTCACCAGCACACCAGGATCCTTTAAAACTGGGTCAAAAACTTTAATCACACAGTATCAAAAAATAAAAGCAATGTTTTGTAACCTGATGCCTGATGAAGGGGCCCTGCGTGGCTCAGAAACATCACTTTTATTTTTTGACACTATGTGATTAAAGATTTGGACCCAATTTTGGAGATCCTGGTGTGCTGGTGACACTTCCTTCTCATGAACCCAGGAGGTGACGCGTGTGTTTCACACTGACCTCAGTGTTTCTTCAAACCTGTCATTTGCTATTTTTGGAATAAAATCGTTGGAACGTTCCTTTGGTGTGCAGCCATTTTTTCTTCCTACTGTACTAATTAAACTGGCTGGGAAGAGGTTAACATCTAGGGCAATCAAGGGGTTAACTGTTTGCCTATCCAGTGTTTGTGTGTTAACTGTGTGCTGCTTTTACTAGGAGAAGTAATGGATTCTAGTCCCTGCTTTGCAGGAACACAGAATTCATTCCTTCCACCATGTCAGAACTGAGATACTGTATGCCTTGTTTACATAGGCACATCTCAGTTCTGTGTGTATTGCCGATGATCGGAATGACTGGCACCCACAGATCGGCTTCTGCTGTGAATCATCACAGCAGAAGCGGCACGCCAGCAGCACATGCTCTCCCCTTGCTGGCAAAAAACCATAATTATGAATATATAAATAAATATATATATATATATATATATATATATAAAGATAGATAGATATATATATATATCTATATATATGGTGTGGCGCACAGCTGCTGCCCTGTAGCAGTAAAACTGCTATGGGGCAGACGGTAAGTGGTTAAATACAGTATTCCGCCAACATCCTCAAATGTAAATGTAGCAAATGGAAAAGTGCCCCACAAGACTTTTTAGGCAGAATCAGAGTTAAAAATATATAAAAGGGAAATGCAAACCTTTGTTACAGATGTAGTAAAAAGACCAATGGTTCAATACAATAGTGTCATACTTAAACACAAAATAACATAAAAACATACAGCAGTGTACATTCCAGAAGTAAAAATACTCTGCTGGTCTAAGGAACACCAAGAAAACCACCAGCACTGATACAGCTTGGTCAGATTTAGTGATCCATAGGTAAATCTCGACACATTTTGTGAACAATATTTTCTTTTTCAGGGGAAGAGAAGATTATGTCAAATCTACAATACAATTGTAGCAATGAATAGCATCCCATTCAGGGAGGAGGATACCCTACGATGCACCATAAACCCACAGGAACCACCTAGTCAGTGTCCGGTGTGTACCGGATGGAGGCATATATAATAAATGTTAAAGGAATTCCCATTTAACGGTAAGTGGGCCCACAAAGTGGGTACAAGGGAAGGGGAAGAGAGTATACCACCCCCAATAGGGATCAAAACCAAAAGTGAGCAAAGGGGGAGAGGGGACAAATAAGAAAGCCAATATGGGGCTGAAAGGAAAACAGTAGAAATGATTGCTTACCCATTATTGGATACTGTGTATTAAGTGTTTGGTGTGGTATTGAACCATTGGTATTTTTACTATGTCTGTAATAAAGATTGCCAAAAATTCGTACCTCTGATTCTGCCTAAAAAGTCCCGTAGGGGTCCTTTTCTAGTTGCTACTAGTAGACAAAATATAGGAATTAGTTATGATGGCTGAACAAATGCTTGTGACATTTCACAGCGATTTTTATTTTATTTTTTAAATGAACTCCCAAGTATGTTTTCCTGAAAAAAACATGAAAAATGGCAAAGTGGTTAGAGATGTACAGTAAAACCTTGGTTTGAGAGTAACTTGGTTTGAGAGCGTTTTGCAAGACAAGCAAATTTTTTTAATAAATTTTGACTTGATATACAAGCACTGTCTTGATATACAAGTAGTGTCACGTCACAAATAAGTATAAAAGAGAAGAGAGGCACCTCTAAGTGTAGCAATGTGGTTAAACTTAATGAAGGTACATCATTTAGTAAGTCGCATGGTTGATGATTAAAACAGGCACATCTGGGCGCATGCGCGAAGCTCGACATGGCAGACGTCTTCCATTAGAGCTCCGCACTCCCCGCTGCACACTCGAGACCTTTAAAGCAGACTGAACCGCCCTACCTCCGCTCGCACGTCGGGACAGCTCGGTGAACCACCCCGGCACACGTCGTTATGGTCCTCATGGGACACAGAGGGAAAACCAAGCCGAAACCGATCAAAGAAGCGCTCGCCCGCGCTTCCTCCAAAATGGTGGCGAGGGCCCTGGCCAAACAAGCTACGTCTCCCCTCCTTCCAGATCCTCCGGACACGGACGAGGAAGATGACACAGATTCCAACCTCGGAGGCTCCCCAACTGTACCCTCATCAGGTATGTCACAGAATGCCTTCCTGAAGCACATGGAGAACATGTTGCAGAAAGCCCTTAAAAATACCTTTGAGCAAATTACCAACAGGCTCTCACGTGATATACGTGAGATAGGCCAACGCACTGCAGACCTTGAAACCAGGGTGGATGATATAGAACTCACCCTCCAAGAACATGCCCAAGAGCAGGCTGCACTTAGGGATGAAAATGCCACTCTGCTTTCCCGCTTAGAAGATGCCGAGAACCGCTCCCACAGGTCCAATTTACGCCTACGTGGCATACCTGAAATAATAGACGATGTTCAATCCTTTACAACTGCCCTCTTCCAGGAACTAGCCCCCTCTATACCCATCGAGAGGTTAGAATTTGACCGGGTCCACAGGGCCCTTACACGCAGACAAACTGATGCCCCCCCCCCCGGGATATCATAGTGAAGCTTCACTTTTTCCGCACCAAAGAGCAGCTACTCACTGCAGCCCGCAAAAAGGATGAGCTTATATTCCAAAGCCACCCATACCAACTGTTCTCAGACTTGGCCCCCCTTACAATAGCCAAGAGGCGTGCAATGAAGCCACAGCTGCAGATACTGATCCAGCACCAAATTAAGTATACCTGGAAATTCCCGTTTGCCTTGCAATTCACTCACCAAGGCCATCAACACTCCAGCACTACCCCGCAAGCCCTGCAACGCCTCCTGGAAAGCCTCCATCTTGCTCCTCCAGTCCAAACCTCAGAGACGGCACTACCACGCACCCCAGCCAGGCTCCCGCCTCAAGTATACTCCGCCACTCCGAATCGCCACCCTCCAGGACCCTCCTCAGTCCGGAAAGGGACCCCGGCAAGATACCAAGAAGAAGAACAGTTCCTCAGCCCGAAGTCCCGCACAACACGCTGACATCTCAGCCATAACTTTCCTTTTTTTTTTAGCTCGTCCCTCTTGTGTCCTCTCTAGGTCGTCGGTGACTAGGGATGGGCCCGGTGCTCGATGCGAACCCATGTTCGCATCGAGCACCGGGTGTTCGCTTGCTCGGCGAGCCCAGAACTATTTTGTCCGCTCGCATCACGTTCGTGTGATGCGAGCGGCCCCGCAATGCATTGCGGCCGGCGCGGCCGGCGCAGTGCATTGCTGGCTGATGATTGGCCAAGCATGCACTGTGACCCCGCATGCTTGGCCAATCACAGCGCCGGAAACTCGAAGAGCCATAATTGGCTACAGGCAGGACGCCTGTAGCCAATTACAGCTCAGGGGATTTAGTACACGCCCCCTCTTATAAAAGGCCGCCACGCCGTCTGCGCCGGTCACATGCTGTTCCGGCGTAGATAGAGCAGGATCGTTCTGTGTCACTCTGCTGGATTTAGTTAGAGAGATTTACTTAGAGAGATTGAGTTAGATAGATTCATTTAGAAAGATTGATTTAGAAAGAGGGGCTTGTAGTGTGTTCGTGGCAGGCAGGCACTGGCAGCAAACAGAGCTCCTGTATTTTGTTCCCAGAAGCACCTATAGGACTTGTAGTGTGTTCGTGGCAGGCAGGCAGAGCTCCTATATTTTGTTCCCAGAAGCACCTATAGGACTTGTAGTGTGTTCGTGGCAGGCAGGCAGAGCTCCTATATTTTGTTCCCAGAAGCACCTATAGGACTTGTAGTGTGTTCGTGGCAGGCAGGCAGAGCTCCTATATTTTGTTCCCAGAAGCACCTATAGGACTTGTAGTGTGTTCGTGGCAGGCAGGCAGAGCTCCTATATTTTGTTCCCAGAAGCACCTATAGGACTTGTAGTGTGTTCGTGGCAGGCAGGCAGAGCTCCTATATTTTGTTCCCAGAAGCACCTATAGGACTTGAAGTGTGTTAGTCCCATCACACAGAGCTATATTTTCTTCCCAGAAGCACCTATAGGACTTGAAGTGTGTTAGTCCCATCACACAGAGATCATATATTTTGTTCCCAGAGGCACCTATAGGACTTGAAGTGTGTTAGTCCCATCACACAGACCTATATTTTCTTCCCAGAAGCACCTATAGGACTTGTAGTGTGTTAGTCCCATCACACAGAGATCATATATTTTGTTCCCAGAGGCACCTATAGGACTTGAAGTGTGTTAGTCCCATCACACAGACCTATATTTTCTTCCAGAAGCACCTATAGGACTTGAAGTGTGTTAGTCCCATCACACAGAGATCATATATTTTGTTCCCAGAGGCACCTATAGGACTTGAAGTGTGTTAGTCCCATCACACAGACCTACATTTTCTTCCCAGAAGCACCTATAGGACTTGTAGTGTGTTAGTCCCATCACACAGAGATCATATATTTGGTTCCCAGAGGCACCTATAGGACTTGAAGTGTGTTAGTCCTATCACACAGACCTATATTTTCTTCCCAGAAGCACCTATAGGACTTGAAGTGTGTTAGTCCCATCACACAGAGATCATATATTTTGTTCCCAGAAGCACCTATAGGACTTGAAGTGTGTTAGTCCCATCACACAGACCTATATTTTCTTCCCAGAAGCACCCATAGGACTTGAAGTGTGTTAGTCCCATCACACAGAGATCATATATTTTGTTCCCAGAAGCACCTATAGGACTTGAAGTGTGTTAGTCCCATCACACAGACCCATATTTACTTCCCAGAAGCACCTATAGGACTTGAAGTGTGTTAGTCCCATCACACAGAGATCATATATTTTGTTCCCAGAGGCACCTATAGGACTTGAAGTGTGTTAGTCCCATCACACAGACCTATATTTTCTTCCCAGAAGCACCTATAGGACTTGAAGTGTGTTAGTCCCATCACACAGAGATCATATATTTTGTTCCCAGAGGCACCTATAGGACTTGAAGTGTGTTAGTCCCATCACACAGACCTACATTTTCTTCCCAGAAGCACCTATAAGACTTGAAGTGTGTTAGTCCCATCACACAGAGATCATATATTTTGTTCCCAGAAGCACCTATAGGACTTGAAGTGTGTTAGTCCCATCACACAGACCTATATTTTCTTCCCAGAAGCACCCATAGGACTTGAAGTGTGTTAGTCCCATCACACAGAGATCATATATTTTGTTCCCAGAAGCACCTATAGGACTTGAAGTGTGTTAGTCCCATCACACAGACCTATATTTTCTTCCCAGAAGCACCTATAGGACTTGAAGTGTGTTAGTCCCATCACACAGAGATCATATATTTTGTTCCCAGAAGCACCTATAGGACTTGAAGTGTGTTAGTCCCATCACACAGACCTATATTTTCTTCCCAGAAGCACCCATAGGACTTGAAGTGTGTTAGTCCCATCACACAGAGATCATATATTTTGTTCCCAGAAGCACCTATAGGACTTGAAGTGTGTTAGTCCCATCACACATACCTATATTTTCTTCCCAGAAGCACCTATAGGACTTGAAGTGTGTTAGTCCATCACACAGAGATCATATATTTTGTTCCCAGAAGCACCTATAGGACTTGAAGTGTGTTAGTCCCATCACACAGACCTATATTTTCTTCCCAGAAGCACCCATAGGACTTGAAGTGTGTTAGTCCCATCACACAGAGATCATATATTTTGTTCCCAGAAGCACCTATAGGACTTGAAGTGTGTTAGTCCCATCACACAGACCTATATTTTCTTCCCAGAAGCACCTATAGGACTTGAAGTGTGTTAGTCCCATCACACAGAGATCATATATTTTGTTCCCAGAAGCACCTATAGGACTTGAAGTGTGTTAGTCCCATCACACAGACCTATATTTTCTTCCCAGAAGCACCTATATGAGTTGAAGTGTGTTAGTCCCATCACACAGAGATCATATATTTTGTTCCCAGAAGCACCTATAGGACTTGAAGTGTGTTAGTCCCATCACACAGACCTATATTTTCTTCCCAGAAGCACCCATAGGACTTGAAGTGTGTTAGTCCCATCACACAGAGATCATATATTTTGTTCCCAGAAGCACCTATAGGACTTGAAGTGTGTTAGTCCAAATCACACAGACCTATATTTTCTTCCCAGAAGCACCTATAGGACTTGAAGTGTGTTAGTCCCATCACACAGAGATCATATATTTTGTTCCCAGAAGCACCTATAGGACTTGAAGTGTGTTAGTCCCATCACACAGACCTATATTTTCTTCCCAGAAGCACCTATAGGACTTGAAGTGTGTTAGTCCCATCACACAGAGATCATATATTTTGTTCCCAGAAGCACCTATAGGACTTGAAGTGTGTTAGTCCCATCACACAGACCTATATTTTCTTCCCAGAAGCACCCATAGGACTTGAAGTGTGTTAGTCCCATCACACAGAGATCCTCTATTTTCTTTGCAGAAGCACCCATAGGACTTCTAGTGTGTTAGTGGCATCACACAGAGCTCCTATATTTTCTTCTCAGCAGCACCCACAGGACTTCTAGTGGCATCACACAGAGCTCCTATATTTTCTTTGCAGAAGCACCCATAGGACTTCTAGTGTGTTAGTGGCATCACACAGAGCTCCTATATTTTCTTTGCAGAAGCACCCATAGGACTTCTAGTGTGTTAGTGGCATCACACAGAGCTCCTATATATTCTTCTCAGCAGCACCCACAGGACTTCTAGTGTGTTAGTGGCATCACACAGAGCTCCTATATTTTCTTCGCAGAAGCACCCACAGGACTTCTAGTGTGTTAGTGGCATCACACAGAGCTCCTATATTTTCTTTGCAGAAGCACCCATAGGACTTCTAGTGTGTTAGTGGCATCACACAGAGCTCCTATATATTCTTCTCAGCAGCACCCACAGGACTTCTAGTGGCATCACACAGAGCTCCTATATTTTCTTTGCAGAAGCACCCATAGGACTTCTAGTGTGTTAGTGGCATCACACAGAGCTCCTATATTTTCTTTGCAGAAGCACCCATAGGACTTCTAGTGTGTTAGTGGCATCACACAGAGCTCCTATATATTCTTCTCAGCAGCACCCACAGGACTTCTAGTGTGTTAGTGGCATCACACAGAGCTCCTATATTTTCTTTGCAGAAGCACCCATAGGACTTCTAGTGTGTTAGTGGCATCACACAGAGCTCCTATATATTCTTCTCAGCAGCACCCACAGGACTTCTAGTGTGTTAGTGGCATCACACAGAGCTCCTATATTTTCTTTGTAGAAGCACCCACAGGACTTCTAGTGTGTTAGTGGCATCACACAGAGCTCCTATATTTTCTTTGCAGAAGCACCCATAGGTCTTCTAGTGTGTTAGTGGCATCACACAGAGCTCCTATATATTCTTCTCAGCAGCACCCACAGGACTACCGACTACAATGACTGGAAGACCGCCAAGGGGAGGCAGAGCGTGCAGAGCCAAGAACACAGGGCAGGCAGGCTCTGTTTCTAGTGGACGTGGCCGTGGACGTGGCCGTGGACGTGGTCGTGCATCGTCATCAGCACGTGGTCATGGGACACGCGCGTCTTTGTTTTCGGCAGCTGGACATGTGGAGCCGCATCATGCTGAAGGCTTGGTAGAATGGATGACCAAGCCCTCCTCATCCTCCTCATCCTCTCTCACCCAGGCTCAGGGTACTGGCAGAGCAGCTGCCAACGCGTACTCAATGGCATCATCAGCCACCCCTTCCCTAGACCCACCATGTCCTCCTGAGGAGTCCCCCGAACTCTTTGAGCACAGTGTTGGGTACATGCTCCAGGAGGATGCCCAACGATTCGAAGGCTCAGATGATGATACCCAGCTTGAGGAATCTGGCAGTACTGTTCCACCAGCTGCAGCTTACCTCTCAAGTAAACACTGACATGCCCAACCTTCTCATTACAGATTTGGTGGAGGGCGACCCAAACTCATCCCATGGCACATCTAGGTGGGCCATCCCAATAACGGTGGCTTGTAGGCAGGACAACATTCCCTCCTGTGATAAGTGGTGGGAGGTACCTCTGAAAGATTGTTATGCATATGCTAACTGATTATTTTCTTACATGCATTAACCGCTAGTTATACTGTGGCAGGTTGGCTCGGTTATGCAAATCGTATATCACAGTTCCGATAAAAACTGCAGATCGCAGCCATTACTAGTAAAAAAAAAAAATAATAAAAATGCCATAAATCTATCCCCTATTTTGTAGACGCTATGACTTTTGTGCAAATCAATCAATATAGGCTTATTGCAATTTTTTACCAAAAATATGTAGAAGAATACATATCGGCCTAAACTGATGAAGACATTTTTTGGGATATTTATTATAGCAAAAAGTACAACATATTGTGTTTTTTTTTTTAAATCGCTCTTTTTTTGTTCAAAAAATAAAAGCAGCAGAGGTGATCAAATATCACCAAAAGAAAGCTCTATTTGTGGGGAAAAAAGGACATACACGCACGACCACGCAATTGTCAGTTAAAGCGACGTAGTGCCGTATTGCAAAAAAATGGCCTGGCCAGGAAGGGAGCAAATCCTTCCAGGGCTGAAGTGGTTAATTTTTTTTTCCCTTCTTATGTATCTTAAAAGCATGTAAGGGGGGCGTGGCCAGCCGGAGAAGAAGATGGACGCTTGATCCGCTTGCTTGTCAGCCAGGGGACATAACCTAACGACGCAGGCCCCACACACTACTCCATCCACAGCCATCCTTGTTCAGGACGACCTGGAGAACAAAATGCTTTAGTCCAGGAACCCGGGTACCTCAAAAACTGACCGAGTTTGCCTACAAGCCCGCGGAGCGGGACACAGCGATCCACAATGGCGCCGGCACGATCACACAGCGCAAGGCATACACGGACCTCCCGGATGACATACCAGAAGAGCATCCTCACTCAGATACCTCCACAGACCCCCCAGACACCCAGGATGTTGACCCCTGCTTGGCAGCCCTGCCAAGGCTAAGATGTGGCTTGACACGCCACTGCAGCGGCCGCTGCCCTCACAAATTGAGGCCCAGGCTCTGAGGCCCTTCCTTTCTGACCAGGCCCTGCAATCCTGCATGGCATCATTCCCCACCTCAGGCCAGCCTGTCATGGATACTACACTGAAGGACATGCTGCTCTCCCTCCAAACCTCCCTCATGACTGACCTTTCCACTATGTTTTCAACAATCACCTCTGATATCCACACATTAGATACCAGAGTAACCAACACTGAGAGAGGCCTATCTGAATGCACCCATATGGTGAACGACATCATTGACACTTATGATAAAATTAAAGAAGAACAGACATGGGTACGCGCCAAGCTGGCTGATTTAGAAGATAGGTCCCGCAGGAACAACGTTTAGCTAAGGGGGGTCCCCGAGAATATACCCCCTGCGGACTTGTCCCGTTATGCGAAAGACCTAATGCATATAATTGTACCTGAAGCATCTCCGCGAGATGTCATCATAGACAGGATCCACAGGATTGCTAAGCCACCTCACCTAGCAGCCTCAGTCCCCAGGGATGTTCTCATGAGGGTCCACTTTTATCATATCAAAGAGAAGCTACTGAGGGTGGTCAAAGCCAAAACACCACTTCCAGCACTTCCAGCGCCCTATACTGGGATACAACTCTTCCCAGATCTTTCCAAATATACCCTCCAACTGAGACGTCTACTGAACCCTGTCACGAAAGGCCTACAGAACCACAAGCTACAGTATAAATGGAGATATCCAGCCACACTCCTCATCACCCGCAATGGGAAAACTCACAATGTCAGTGATCTAGAGAAAGGCCTCCGACTTCTCCACACCTAGGGCATCCTTCTTGACCCTCCTGCACCTCCCTCTCACACCAGAGGACCTCACTCGTCCCACAAGCATCCGGCTCACCCCAATGTCTGACTGGACCAACACTGAACAACCAAAGTGGCCGACAACGTATCGTCTTGCAAGTTCCCCTGCGAGCAGATGACCTGTTACCCCTGTTTGCACTCTCCAGCCTTACTGACTCTCTGCACCCCCCAACGGAGGCTACTGTGGTGCCCTGCACCCCCTCTGCGATTTTTTTTTTTTTTTCTCTTTTTATTGACTAATTATTGTTTTTTTTTTTTTTTTTTTTCTCTTAGGCATGTTTTAGCATGTAAGTGTGCTTTCGGAGCGACACTTCGACCTCATACTGGTAGTATACCAAGTTAATTCTTACTCTGACTTCTTTTTCTGTTTCTCCACATCAAGTACCTTAATCTACTTCCATTAACCGCATCTAGATCACAGTGTATTGCTATATCCGCAGTTGTACATCCTACCCCTTTCCTGAGACCCCTGGACTCCCAAGCATCTACAACTCGACGCCAGAAGAATCCAGAACCGTCTTCAAGCAACAAACTGTAAGTGTTACTTGATACCCTCCTCACACCACCACGAACACGATGCCGCTTAACAAACTATCGCTCAATGTCAACGGACTGAATCACCCTGCCAAACGCCACTCACTGTGGAAAACTGCCACAGCTCTCCACAGTGATGTCATTTGCATTCAAGAAACCCACCTGCTGCCAGGAGACACTCATCTCTGCAAACACCAACTATACCCTCACACCTTTCATGCTTCCCACTCCACCAAGTCTAAAGGAGTTATGATAGCGATCAAAAACACGGTCAACTTTCAATTGCTGCAGTCTATCCCAGATCCTGAAGGTCACTATATAATCCTTATATGCACCCTCAACAGAGTGCCCTACACTCTCATTAACCTATATGCCCCGAACTCCCATCAAATGAAGTTCCTGCACAAAGTCCTACGCACTGCCAAACCTGTTCAGAAGGGACATTTGATAGTGTGGGGAGACTTCAACCTGGCCCCTGACCTCCACTTGGACTCGAAACGACAACCCTCACCCTTGAAAAAAATTCTAACTATCCAAGATCTCTACGATGCATGGCGGTGAATTCACGGCTCCGAACGAGACTTTACCTTTTTTTCCCCCAGACATCGCTCATACTCTCGAATAGACTTATTTCTATTGGATAAATGGATTCTGCAAAAAATTTCTGAATCTGTAATCCACACCACAACATGGTCGGACCATGCTCCCATTACCATTACCATTGAAGACTCTAATCTTCAAGGTAACGCACGTCTCTGGCGAGTGAACCACTACATTATCCAACATGACAACTACGTGACAGATATATCAAAACATATTACTGATTTTTTCTCGCTGAACAAGGGAACAGTGTCCGACCCGTGAGTGGTGTGGAGCGCACATAAAGCCTTCATGAGAGGAATGTTAATTAAAATGAGCTCATACCATAAAAAGAAAAGGACGCAGCGTCTAGACAAATTAGTATCTCAAATATCAGAGCTCGAAACAAAGCACAAGACTGACCCCAAGACTCATTAACAAACCAACTATTATCCCTACGACAAGAACTTAGATCCCTACTGCTCTACTCTTATGAATTCCTCCACAAAAAATTCAAAGCAACCTCATACTCCACCTCCAACAAGGCGGGGGAAAATTGGCTCAACGCCTCAAAGTTAGACGCGACAAGACAAAGATCTCACAACTTCTTCACCCCCACACAAACATCCCCCTTACCAACCCACAGGATATAGCTGACGCTTTCAGTGACTACTATGGTGACCTCTACAACCTAAACAGAGACCCCCACACTCCACAACCCTCACAACATGACATTGAAATGTTCCTCCAAAAATGTAATCTACCCACCTTGACCACAGAACAACTACAGACTCTCAATGCCCCTTTTACAGAACGGGAAATTAAAGTGACTATTGACTCCCTACCGACTGGTAAGGCACCAGGCCCAGACGGGTTATCAGGGGAATATTATAAAAAATATTCCCCGCTTCTGATTCAACACCTTACTAAAATCTTCAATGACACTGCCTCCTCTTCTACTTTCAATAAAGAATACCTGAATGCTCTTGTAATTACGATACCGAAGCCAGGAAAGGAGTTGAATGTCCCCCAAAATTTTCGCCCAATCTCGTTGTTGAATCTCGACATCAAGATTTATGCTAAAACTATAGCAACGAGACTACTTATGATTATGCCCACTCTTATTCACCAGGACCAAACGGGATTTACAAAAGGTAGACAGGCATCAGATGCCACTAGAAGGATGCTGAACCTCATCCACCACGCTGAATCCACCGGAACGCCTCCTTTGCTCCTATCTCTGGACGCAGAGAAGGCGTTCGATAGAGTCCACTGGTCTTACCTCCAGACTGTTCTGCAGAAATTTGGTTTTAAGGGCAACATCCTAAACGCCATTATGGCACTTTACTCCAACCCCACAGCCCAAGTATTCTCTGAAGGTATGCTTTCCCGCCCTTTTCCCATGAAATCAAAAATAAACCGCGCTAAAAAAAGTGATAGGGGAAAAAAATAATAAAAAATCTTAACCTAAAAGGCTGCTGCTAAAAGTGGGATACACACACACAGGATATATAAAATGGATAAAGCTGCGCCAGACAAATATATAAACATACATGAAAAAAGAAAATGGCCAAATAATAATAGACCAAAAAATGAATTACATACACAATAAAACTACAGAAGAGTGTGTAAGGTATAATAAATAAAGTCCAAATGGGAACCACATTAATCTTGATTAAGTGTCTTCCTTTGGTAATAAGCCAGGTAGAATATAGTGAGTAGACTGCTGATTAGATGGTAAATGGAACACCGCTGTGACAGGCATACAAAAGTTTTGTGCAATCCCATCCACCATTTGAATTTGGCGCTTACCAGATGTCTAGTAAAAAAAGGCACTGCCTATGAAGCCTGCAACATCCCAGATGGGGAGTAATTGATGAGACCGATCAGATCAAGGACAAACACTCCAGGGAACAAGAAGGACCTCCACAGCCTCTGCTTCGCTCAAGGACATCCAACTAATTGTCTCAGGCACATAAAAACAAGGGACCGCCCATAGCGTGATACTGCTAAACACTTGTTTATTTTAAAAAATTTGAAAACACTTACAAATATAAGAAGAATAACGAGCACAATGCACACACTGCCGGCCGGTCAGTGCAAACCCGTCCCCCGTTCACGATCTCCGTGGTAGCGTCACTGCGTGCCTTCCCACGTCGTTTCGTCACAGATGACGTTGTCAATGGGGAACAGATGACGTTGTCAATGGGAGTTCCCCATTGACAACGTCATCTGTGACGAAACGACGTATGGGAAGGCACGCAGTGACGCTACCACGGAGATCGTGAACGGGGGACGGGTTTGCACTGACCGGCCGGCAGTGTGTGCATTGTGCTCGTTATTCTTCTTATATTTGTAAGTGTTTTCAAATTTTTTAAAATAAACAAGTGTTTAGCAGTATCACGCTATGGGCGGTCCCTTGTTTTTATGTGCCTGAGACAATTAGTTGGATGTCCTTGAGCGAAGCAGAGGCTGTGGAGGTCCTTCTTGTTCCCTGGAGTGTTTGTCCTTGATCTGATCGGTCTCATCAATTACTCCCCATCTGGGATGTTGCAGGCTTCATAGGCAGTGCCTTTTTTTACTAGACATCTGGTAAGCGCCAAATTCAAATGGTGGATGGGATTGCACAAAACTTTTGTATGCCTGTCACAGCGGTGTTCCATTTACCATCTAATCAGCAGTCTACTCACTATATTCTACCTGGCTTATTACCAAAGGAAGACACTTAATCAAGATTAATGTGGTTCCCATTTGGACTTTATTTATTATACCTTACACACTCTTCTGTAGTTTTATTGTGTATGTAATTCATTTTTTGGTATATTATTATTTGGCCATTTTCTTTTTTTTCATGTATGTTTATATATTTGTCTGGCGCAGCTCTATCCATTTTATACAAACCGACTATGGAAATATGCTCCACATATTCGGGCTCTGCCCAGATGTAAGAAAATTACTGGGCAGAAGTATTCCAACTTCTCAACAAAATCACCAAAATCCCAATCCCCCAGTCACCTGCTCTGGCAATCTTGAACCTGACTATCGATGATCTCCCATACCCCATCAGATATGTCACTACCCACATACTCCTAGCAGCCATGCTCAACCTCACTAGACACTGGAAATCGTCCTCATACTTGACACTCTCACAAGTCTTAAATATAGTGTCCCTACACTACAGCTACGAACTCATGACAGCAGCCAGTAATGGCTGTTATACCAAGATCAATAACCACTTGCAACCCTGGATTAACTGGACTTCAACTGCGCCTACAACTGCGACTAGTAATTAAAGACACCCACATGCATCCTGATTCTTCACTTCTTGACTGAGCAATACTACAACCCCCTGGAGAATATACAATACGATACCTATGCTACTAACCCACAGCAAACACTGTTTGCATTATATATTCTGTACTAGTGACTCCTCTCCTCTCCTGTGGCACTAATGTTCCCATTTGGGGTGCCACTTGAGAGGTCAGGTTTCGTTCCATGTTTACCACGTTTTTTCTTGTTTAATACTTAAAGTATAGGGTATTTACACAGAGTTTGAGTACATACTTTTTATGGTTATACTGAATTTCATGTAACTCCTACGTCGCTAATCGACATACAATGCCCAATTATACATTGTATGCTCCTTGAAACAATACAAACCTTTTTGAGTATAAAAAGCATGTGGACTCTTTACCTGCTCTTTAGTGGGGGGAGTGTGTAGTGGGTGCTGTTTCTCCAGTTAGCCGCCGTCGGATACACAGGTGGCAGCGCTCTCAGTCTGACAGGAACAGACTGACACTGCAGCAACTGCGGGGGATTTCCTCCCCTACTCCCTCTCCTCCCCACACAGTTACACATGGAAGAGCGGTGTCTATACAATCAGCCAGGCTCGCCAATGTCAGCTCCTAATTGGCCATGCTCAGGGTCAATGGCAGAGAAGCTAGAGAAGGACTGCAGGAGCAGAGAATCTTGGAACATGTAGTCTCAAAGACAGGCGACCCCATAGTATTACCCTGGGGGCAGACTACAGACCTCAGGATGCTGGTGGACACAAGGGGAGGTGGCAGGTGAGACACACCAAGAGGCAAGTAGGGAAGACTGGGGAGAGAAACCATGAGGCAGGAGAGAGACCGGACACAGAAAAAGAGAGCTCCTATTCAAAGTTTGTGTGACCGTTTCCCGCCAGCAGTGCCACTGTAAAACGCGTTTCGAAAATTAGTCCTTAGTCATGGCTGATAAAAAACAAAATAAGTAACACTTAAATAGTATATACATAGGTCACATGATTAACCAACACAGGTGAATTAAAAATGCAAAAGGGAAAACCAGGCATATAAAAAGTGACTCACAATAGCATGCTTAGTTTGAATTTTTTCAATGGAACATGATAAAAAATAGTGGGTGCTTACATGAAGATGATATTGCCTAGATACTAAATTAATAATAAAAAATACATTTAAAAAAATATATATATATTTTGTAAGCATATGAAAAGCCTGGCATATAAAAAGCAATCCATACATAATTAGTATTAGCTCAAAACAGAACATCCTTATGTCACTTATGACACTACCTGGACATAAAATAAATAAATAAATAAACAAATATATATATATATATATAAAAGAAAGCACAACAAAAAAAAATGTTTTACATAAAAAAAGCTAGGCATAGGAAAAGCGACCCACAGTACAATGTGTGGTTTATAAGCCCAACATGGCCTTCAATGAAACACATCATAGGACATGTAGACATAAGAAAAGCCAGGCATATCAAAGGGAACCCACAATAACATGCACGGTTTATATGATTTCAAAACAGCACATTGGTGGGGGCTACATAAAGATGATACTGCCTGGACACTTAATTGATAAAAAATATTTAACAAAAAGATCTACATCCCATCTGTGGTTCAGTTCCTGTGGGGTGCGGGTCTGAATCCTGTGTATCCAGTAAACTTGACTTTCTAAAAGTCTGTGATGTCTGTGCCCCCCCCCACCCCGGGTGCAGGTATAACCCTCTCTATACCACAAAAAGAAAAAGAGGACATATCTCCTCTGTGTACATCTCTAAAATGTTTCAACACATTGGAGATATTTCTGGCATTGGGATTCAAACTGTCACAGTAATTTTCCGAGATGCGTGTGCGTAAGGACCGTATGCTGCAACCCACATATTGCACTTTACATTTATCACATTGGATTAGATATACCACATGATCCGAACCACAATTAGTTTCTTTTTACATCCTGTGGCAAAAGATGTAATATTCTTATTGGGTCTATGAACCCAACAATATTTGCATGAACTGACCCAAACGTGAAATGATCCTGGATAAAAGAGACAGGTTTTGTTGGAGACACTGGAGCTGACATGACTAGGTACCAAAGTTAAGCGCAAAGTGGGGGTCCTACGGCTACTGAAGCCAATACCTTTGGATAAAAGGTTATGTAATGCCTTATCAGTGTTTTTTATGATGTTACATTTTGGAAAGAATACAAACTAAACCATGCTATTGTGGGTCACTTTTTATATGCTTGTCTACTTTTTGTGATGCGTTCTATTGCACAGATTCATGCCAGCTTTTCCCTTGTGCATTTTTAATTCACCTGTGTTGCTTAATCATGTGACATTTGTATATACTATTTAAGTGTTACTTATTTTGTTTTTTATCAGCAATGAATAAGGACTAATGTCCGAAATGCATAGGCTTTTTTACAGCTTTTTACATGTATTTAATAAAGAAACACAATTTTGGATGTCATCCAGGGGGCCGAACATCCTTTTCCATATTCTGATTTATCATTACTAGTTTGCTGTTTTGGCATACATTTCAATTGATCTCTACCTATTAAGCTATCAATGTCACTGTTAGGATGTGTCACTAAGATTTTCGCTAGTAATTTGACATATTTTTGCAATAAAATAGGGTGGTTGTTCGACCAGGCAGTAGTATTACCCTGTTTCCCTGAAAATAAGACCTAGCGTGATTGTTGGTGATGGCTGCAATATAAGCCCTACCCTCCAAATAATCCCTAGTTAAAGTCCCTGTAGGTCTTATTTTTAGGGTAGGGCTTATTTTTGGTGAAACGGGGTAGGGCTTATTTGGAGGGTAGGGCTTATATTGCAGCCATTAACGTCAATCACGCTAGGTCTTATTTTCGGGGGAAACAGGGTACTATTGGGTTTGAATAGCATGCAGTTGGTGGAAGTTCTGCCAGAATATCATTATAGAGAAGTACCTGGTGGGGACAAGTATATCCACAATTTGTGTTGTAATATAGGACTGTAACCAACTGGGCCTGGACATTTAAGCTGCTTTAAGGACCTGATCACTTGTTGCACTTTTGGGAGAGAAATTGGATTTTACAATGGCTGAAGAAATTTATTTGGAATATGAGGAAGAAAGAGGTCTGAAAATAATGCTTGTCAAAGGTTGTGGGGGTCTGATATAATTTAGCAAGATAATTACGGAACTCTTGCAGAATTTAAATTGGATTGCTTGTGTATTCAGTTGTATTGTTTTTTAAGTGTATACATTTTAGAAGCGGGTCAAGTCTGAATAACCTATGGGCAAGGACAGTGTGCAGTTTATTGTTTACATATATAATTTATTCTTAGACCATCTAATTTGAGAAGCTAAACAGAGGTAAGATTAGGGGTGAAATTGTACTGGGTGCTTGAGGTTTCAAACTTTGTTTCTAGTTGTTTTATTTTGTGATGCATGGTAGAGTTTCTAGTATTCTGGTCTGATTTAGGGGATATGTTGAGGGTTAAATATTTATTTAGTTTTTATAGTTATTTAGGAGGAAGTCATTTATATACCTGTGGTTTGATAAACAGTGATATCAGGAAAGAAGGAAAATGGCATCATGGAATGACCATAGAACAGTGATGACAGCACAGGACTGAAACAGAGGTATAGTTTTCTTGGTGACAAAGACAAAGGGGTTCATTTACTTAAACTGGAGTGTGCAAAATCTGGTGCGGCTCTGCACAGAAACCAATCAGCTTTCTGATTTTTTTTTTTTTTTTTTTTGTCAATGCTTAATTCAACAAGCTGAAGTTGGAATCTAATTGAAAAATGTGGACCTTTTTCAGTTTGATGTGAAATGTTGACTCAAAGCATGAGTTTAGCTACATTAAGACCAGCCATTGTAATTAAATAGCACATATTCACCCTTACCAGGGAAAGTGGACATGCATGTGCATAATTGTTTACTTCATTAGACCGTCATTAGACTGCTGAGAATATTGGCTAAAGGCATAGAACCAATTGGAACTGTTCTATGCCATGTGATTGCTGTGAGGACCAATTCCAGTGATCACCAATGTAAACGATCTAGCACTGTTTACATTGGTGAGCTCTCTCCTTCCTGTCACAACTGAAGAAGGGGAAAAACGATGCTTTAATGTACAACTAAAGGCAAAACATTTTTTTTTTTTAGTTTTGGACAGAGTGAAAGGGGATTAGAACCAAAGTCAGTTATTTTTGCTTTCTTTGCTCCCATTAGGGAGATTCACCCTCTCTATTTGTCATATTTACCATTATCATTGGAAGTGAAAGTAACAGACAGAGGGTTTAATTGCACACATTACTAAATATTGTATATGTGGAAGCCACAGTGCCCACGTCAAGGCTCCTCTGTACACTGTGGTCCTAACTTCATATTTTTGAGAGTCTCCAAGTTGGAGCATACTTTTATTATATAAACCTGTCTTGTATTGGTCCCCTATGTGATAGCAATGAAGTTATGCAAAAAATAAGTTTTAAAAATATACAATGACAAATGAAAAAATATAATTTTAAATCCCACCCAGCCCCCACTTACAGGGACATATATATATATATATGAAAAAGTATTTGTAGAGGCATCTACATAAGAAAGCATCAATTTAGCCACATATGTTATATATCACCTCACACGCTATAGTGAGAACATTAATTCTAGGGCAATTATTCCAGATTAACTCTTAAATGGTTGCCCGTATGGGGTATCAAAATGTGTTGCCATTTCATGGGCAGCAACAATTTTAAAGCTTTAGATGTTGGCTATCTGTTTAATCAACACAACCTCATATGTTAGATTTGAGGAGGCATGAAAGTATCTGTAGCAGGAATAGCTGGAAAAAAATTTTTTCTATAGGCAGATGATGTTTTTCTGTGGGGATTTAAAATTGTAAAACGTTTTCACCCAATTATTGGAATTCGGGGCTTATAACATTATGTGATAGGATTTTTAAAGTCATAGTGGTATGTTAAGTAAGAAAGAGGAGGTGATAGGCATTCAGTTTTGGGTTAGCAGGGGATCCATCCTCAAGGGAAGAAAAGAGGTGGATGGGGGAGGGAACAGGAAAAATAAATAGAGAGGAGAAGGACATAGCAGGTAAACCCCCCCCCCTTTTTTTTAAAGAAAAAACATTGTTTCTCTTCACCACATTCCACGTGTTAGTGAGGCCCAGAGTCGGTCACCTTTTTTTTTACTTCCCCTAACTTCATATAATTAAAAAAATTGGTAAATTAGTCCCTTACAGTATTTATGTTTCATATTTTTAGTCACTGACTGGGGAATTATCATGATAAAAAATAAGGAAAAATAAGAAAAAAAGTTTTGCCTTACAGGTACACTTTACATTGCTCCCATTGATTTCTAACTTTTTTTTTTTTTTGAAAAATATTTATTTGGTTTTTCAAACATAACAGAAATACATGGTAAATAAACTGAGCAGATTTCTAACTTTAACTCTATGTTTTCCTTGTGACTCTAACTGCAAGGGTGTTTTCAAGTTGGCAGGAATGATTGTTTAATAATTGGATTCAATTTCACCCAAAAAACATGTATATGCATGTATAGTATTTCCTTCCTGTGCTTCCTTCCATATAATATAATGGTAATTTAACTGGGTGTGTGTATGACACTAAAATGTAATCTGGTCTAGAGGCAGGAGCTAATGGGGTACTGATACAATGTGATGCGTATCGTCACGAGTCACATGACTTCATTAGGGGATGAACCTGATGAAGTCAGGTGACCTGTGAGGATACGTGTCGAGATTGGCTGACAGGCACAACCGGAAGTGATGAGCTTGGTGCCCGTGGAGTTTTTACTTGCTTTACTACAAACAAATGTGAGTGTTACCTTTACTGTGTTTTTATGAAATAAAACCTTTTACAAGATATACTATACTATCTGGGCATTCCCCCCCCCCTCTATTTTTACCCCATCTGGGGTGTATGCAATAGAGGAGTATATCAACCACTACCATTTGCTGGATTTATACAAGGAGAACCCCTCCCCCAGGAGATAGGATCCACCAGACATCCATGAAAGGACCCGCAGAAGAAATCAGACCATTGCTACATTTTCATGCTGTTACTTTACAGCCGTAAGGTAAGAGGCTGCCCCCGTTAGAGGTGTCACTGCATGGAAAGAAGAGATATTCACCACACCTGGTGATATAGAGTGGGACAATCACATTTTATTTTTATTGAATTCAGAACCCATTATTACACTTTACATACATTTCAAGCACGTTTTTTTTCCCTATTGCACTTTAACCACTTGCCAACCAGCCGCCGCAGTTGCACTGCTGCAGAATGGCTCGGTTGGGCAAAACTACGTTATGTAACGTTGCTTTGCCCTGTGGCCACTAGGGGTGCACCCCCTGCTCACCCACGGAGCCAATGCAAGTGCCCAGCGGTCGCGATCACCGACAGGCTCCCGCGATTGCTCGGAGCACACGGAGAACTGACATCTGTGTGTAAACTCACAATTTCCGGTTCTCTGAGGAGAGAAGTGACAGGTCTGTTCATACACAGTATGAACAGCAAGCTATCTCTTCCCCTACAGCTTCCCTGCCAGTGACATTTTTACATTAATCAAAGCATTTTTATAGCACTGATCGCTGTAAAAATGCCAATGGTCCCAAAAATGTGTCAAAATTGTCCGACATGTCCGCCATAATGTCGCAGTCCTGATAAAAATTGCAGATCACCGTCATTACTAGTAAAAAATATATATAATAATAAAAATGCCATAAAACTATCCCCTATTTTGTAGATGCTAAAACTTTTGCGCAAACCAATTAATATACACTTATTGCAATTTTTTTACCAAAAATATGTAGAATAATACATATCGGCCTAAACTGAGGAAAACATTTTTTTTATATATATTTGGGGGATATTTATTACAGCAAAAAGTAAAAAAATATTGCATTTTTTTTTCAAAAGTGTCATTCTTTTTTTTGTTTATAGCGCAAAAAATAAAAAGGGCAGAGGTGATCAAATACCACCAAAAGAAAGCCCTATTTGTGGGAAAATAATATGTCAATTTTGTTTGGGTGCAATGTTGCACAACCGAGCAATTGTCAGTTAAAGCGATGTAGTGCCGAATTTCAAAAAGTGCTCTGGTCAGGAAGTGGGTAAAATTTTCCGGGGCTGAAGCGGTTAAGTAGTTTTATACAGTGGTCATTGGATTTTCACTGCCATCTTGTGTTCATTTTGAGTAATACACTGTTGCATTTCGGAAGCTTTATGTAGTCGATA
This sequence comes from Lithobates sylvaticus, assembly GCA_028564925.1. Lineage (NCBI taxonomy): Eukaryota > Metazoa > Chordata > Amphibia > Anura > Ranidae > Lithobates > Lithobates sylvaticus. The sequence goes on from CM053030.1 coordinate 253,446,917, forward strand.
CCAGTGTTTGTTTGCCAGCTGGTGTTCAAATTGTACTTGTATTTCACATAGTTTTTGTAGTCGATTACTTAATTTTCAACAGCGCCGCACCATTTACAGCATATTACATTATTTTTGGTTTTGAATTCACCTATCAGTGTTTGCAGCTGTTGCACTATTTATCTATTTTCATTTCCTCTGTAGTGGTAGCTTGGGAGTACCCCTTTTCTATAGAAACAAGTTATGGCTAAAAGTCTACTTTACTAAGATAGTCATCACCCACAACACAAATTGTAATAATGAATTTTCTATTCACCGAAAAAGGCTATTTAAGGCAGCTATCCTTATGAATTTATATCTCTAACAAAATAAAATAAAAATGGTCTAACTAACCTGCTTACCTAAACAACTGCTTTGAACAGTTGTTGTCTCAGTAATATGATTTATTAACGCACTATTTCTTAGGAGAATACAATTTTCTTGTAATTGACAATCTTCAGTTTCTAACTAGATGACTTCATTTATATGTCATCTTCTCATGTTGCTTTAATGGAATCTGCTTCTAGTTACTAGGAATTATATTCTGCTAGTTTACATAAATGATAAAATGTAACATTTTACTTGCTTTCAGCAATGCTTAGTACATTGATAAAGTTAAAAAGGTTTACAGTTTAACTGTATATATTATCAGAGTGTATCTTTTGCATTGATTTATAGTAAAATATTAATTATATATAGCGGGGCACTGGCTGGAAGGATTGGAAAATGTGTCCTTTCAGGGTTTATGACTTACATATAGAAAAAAAGTTTGTTTTTTCAGAATCTTAATAAGTTTTGTTATGGGTCCTAGAGCCCAGATCTGTGTATAGCTTTGGGTGGGTTAAAGCCTCAATTCCTGTTTCTACACCTTACCCGATAGCCTGACCTTATTATTATTATTATTAGTCTCAATTGTGCAAAGGCCTTTTATATGTGAACTGACTAATGCTCTGAGCTCTGTAAGAGTCGGCTGCTAAGTGAAAAGGTGAAAGGTGTGCCAATGCCTAGGAACTCCCTGCTTTTAATGCATTGGGTGGATGCCTATGTTTGGAGTTTTTAATGTGTGTAAGCATATACAGTAACAGATGTTTCTACAATACATTCTTACGCTATCAGAAGCATGTCCTTCTCTTTATTTTTCCACTACTAAATCTTGCCACTGGAGTCATCAGTAATACCACCACAAAGAGGGGATACCAGAGAGTGGCCGGAGAATACCCCCTGGTCCCTGGGTTACCACCAAGCGGTTTTGACTCTTTTTGTTATATAACAAGAGGGTCAACTTCATCCAGTGAGTGGGGATCTTTTCTTAAAACATGGTGATTTTGTGATACCGATTGAAAATTTTTGCTGTAGATAGAGCACGGCACTTCTATATACAGTATCTCACAAAAGTGAGTACACCCCTCACATTTTTGTAAATATTTTATTATATCTTTTCATGTGACAACACTGAAGAAATTACACTTTGCTACAATGTAAAGTAGTGAGTGTACAGCTTGTATAACAGTGTAAATTTACTGCCCCCTCAAAATAACTCAAACACACAGCCATTAATGTCTAAACCGCTGGCAACAAAAGTGAGTACACCCCTACGTGAAAATGTCCAAATTGGACCCAATTAGCCATTTTACCTCCATGGTGTCATGTGACCTGTTAGTGTTACAAGGCCGCAGGTGTGAATGGGGAGCAGGTGTGTTTAAATTTGGTGTTATCACTCTCTCTCTCTCATACTGGTCACTGGAAGTTCAACATGGCACCTCATGGCAAAGAACTCTCTGAGGATCTGAAAAAAATAATTGTTGCTCTACACAAAGATGGCCTAGGCTATAAGAAGTTTGCCAAGACCCTAAAACTGAGCTGCAGCATGGTGGCAAAAGACCATGCAGCAGTTTACCAGGACAGGTTCCACTCAAAACAGGCCTCGCCATGGTCAACCAAAGAAGTTGAGTGCACGTGCTCAGCGTCATATCCAGAGATTGTCTCCAGAGTGCTGCCAGCATTGCTGCAGAGGTTGAAGGGGTTGGAGGTCCGCCTGTCAGTGCTCAGACCATACGCTGCACACTGCATCAAAATGGTCTGCATGGCTGTCATCCCAGAAGGAAGCCTCTTCTAAAAATTATGCACAAGAAAGCCTGCAAACAGTTTGCTGAAGACAAGCAGACTAAGGTCATGGATTACTGGAACCATGTCCTGTGGTCTGATGAGACCAAGATAAACTTATTTGGTTCAGATGGTGTCAAGCGTGTGTGGTGACAACCAGGTAAAGAGTACAAAGACAAGTGTGTCTTGTCTACAGTCAAGCATGGTGGTGGGAGTGTCATGGTCTGGGGCTGCATGAGTGCTACCGGCACTGGGAAGCTAGAGTTCATTGAGGGAACCATGAATGCCAACATGTACTGTGACATACTGAAGCAGAGCATGATCCCCTCCCTTTCGGAGACTGGGCCCGCAGGGCAGTATTCCAACATGATAACGACCCCAAACACACCTCCAAGACAACTACTGTCTTGCTAAAGAAGCTGGGGGTAAAGGTGATGTACTGGCCAAGCATGTCTCCAGACCTACAGTAAATCATATTGAGTATCTGTGGGGCATTCTCAAACAGAAGGTGGAGGAGCGCAAGGTCTCTAACATCCACCAGGTCCGTGATGTTATCATGGAGGAGTGGAAGAGGACTCCAGTGGCAACCTGTGAATCTCTGATGAACTTCATGCCAGGAGGGTTAAGACAGTGCTGGAAAATAATGGTGGCCACACAAAATATTGACACTTTGGGCCCAATTTGGACATTTTCACTTAGGGGTGTACTCACTTTTGTTGCCAGTGATTTAGACATTAACCACTTCCATCCCGGGCCTATTCTGGCACTTCTCTCCTTCATGTAAAAATCATAATTTTTTTGCTAGAAAATTACTCAGAACCCCCAAACATTATATATATTTTTTTTTTTTAGCAGACACCCTAGGGAATAAAATGGCGGTCATTGCAACTTTTTATCTTACACGGTATTTGCGCAATAATTTTTCAAACGCCTTTTTTTTGAAAAAAAAATGGTTTTGTGAATTAAAAAATAACAAAACAGTAAAGTTAGCCCAATTTTTTTATATACTATGAAAGATGATGTTACGCCGAGTAAATAGATACCTAACATGTCACGCTTTAAAATTGCACACAATCATGGAATGGCGCCAAACTTCGGTACCTAAAAATCTCCATAGGCAACGTTTTTACAGGTTACCAGTTTAGAGTTACAGAGGAGGTCTAGTGCTAGAATTGTTGCATGCGCTCTAACGCACGCAGCGATACGTTACATGTGTGGTTTGAGCGGCATTTACATATGTGGGTGGGACTTACGTGTGCGTTCGCTTCTGCGTGCGAGCTACCGGGGACAGGGGCATTTTACATTTTTTATTTTAATTTTACATAATTCTTTTTATTTTTACACTTATTTAATTTTTTTTTTTGGATCACTTTTATTCCTATTACAAGGAATGTAAACATCCCTTGTAATAGAATTTAATGTGACAGGTCCTCTTTATGGAGAGATGCGGGGTCAATAAGACCCCACATCTCTCCTCCAGGCTGGAAAGCATGAGATAGTTAAAAAAAAATCACCGATCTCATGCTGACAGCCGCGATCGCGGCTTTGTTTACTTCCAGGTACCGGGCGTGACGTCATAACGTTGCGCCCGGGCCTCCGACGATCATAGAAATCTCTATGCTCGTCATCCGGCGGCAGGCAATTCTTTCTCCGGGCCCCCAATGGCACGGGAGAGCACCGAGAAGCACCGTATGGCGGCGGGAGGGGGGGCGTCCCCTCCTGTCGCCTGTAAGAACGATCAATCGGCTATGATCATTCTTATGGTGCACAGAATCCCCGGCTGCAAACAAGGATATCTGAATGATGCCTATAGCTGCAGGCATCATTCAGATATTCCCATTGAAAGTCCAGGACGTCATATGACGTCCTTGGGCGGGAAGTGGTTAATGGCTGTGTGTTGTTATTTTGAGGAGACAGCAAAAATTTACACTGTTAAAAAAGCTGTACACTCACTACTTTACATTGTAGCAAAGTGTAATTTCTTCAGTGTTGTCACATGAAAAGATATAATAAAATATTTACAAAAATGTGATGGGTGTACTCACTTTTGTGAGATACTGTATGCTGAAAAGATCTTCTCATTGATGTTATCACTAATCTATTTGGGACTGAGCACTATATTATTTGGATAATTGTTTTTTTCACTTGAGGTTGGGTTCACACTATCTTCACATGCGGCTCACAGCAGGGGTCCAGTGTGTCCCCGTTCACCGTTTAAAGGTCTGATTTCAGCCCAAATTTTTGGCTGAATTCGGACCTGAAATGGACCAAAAGACGCACAGGACCCCTGTGCAAATTCGCAATGGAGCCGCAGCGGAGCTATGTGAACCGGCTCCATAGAGAGCCAGTCAAAATCTCCTGTTATTGCGAGTTGGGGAACCAGTATCTATTTCGCAATAGTGTGAACCCAGCCTTAGAGTTGAATGTTGTATTATAGTGAATTATTCAATTTTGCAAGCGTTGTTTTACCACACAGAGCCAACACTCTTGTGGGTTACTTCTGATGATTGTATAAACTAATCGGTTTGGGACAGCAGCTACATAAGTTTATACATGTGACGCAAGTGTTTTTTATATATCCGTTTTATCATAGTACAAGATCCCATCCAGTTAGCTGGTAACTTAAAATAAGCAGTTTCCCCTCTTTGACAGTATACATCCATTAGATTGGAAGTCCCTAAATGCAGATATTTCACATAAATGATGTTTTGCAGTTAGTATTATTCCCCAAATTCTGTACCATTTCCTATATACCACATATTAGGCTCATGCAATCTTTTCACATATCATCTACTAATTGCTGTCCCCCAAACCCTGTCATGTTGTCTGCATATTCATGCCATACACGAGAACACTTATTGTAGGTGGCATTGTCAATACTTGTGTTATCTTTCCACAGAGTTTTAACTGTACAGAATAAATGTGGTGTTAATTCCAATGATCTTCCTGGATTTACATAGATGTTTTCCCATAACTGTCAGTACTGGCCTTAATTGGCACTCAATACTGTTAAGTGTATTACAGACTAGCTCATCTGGAGTTTTAATACCAAAAACTCTAGCTTCTCTTGTCATCCCTCCTTCTTTCCCAACCAGTGTCATTTATATTTATATGTGTCACATTAAAGTAATATATTACCAGTTCTCCTCCTATCCTACACTGCCAAAGGTGCAATAAACAATTTGCTTCTTTCTCATCTAACTCTTGGCTGGTAAACAAAGGGTCTTGGCCTGTAGCATGTGGAATAGCAGAACAAATATTACATGACTTGTTATTGACTTGTATGTGTCTTTACAACAAGTTTTCAGTTAAATGTACATGTTCACAATATTTTCACATCATTTTGTGAGGTGCACTTGCACTCCTCTTTTGTCTACAAGTAAATGAGTAGTCACAGCAAATACAATTCCTGACACAGAAATTACCATGCACAGTTGTCTGGGGTTTCTTAGTATAGATACAGTTTAAATGTGTTTTTGGCCTGGAACAGTCAGCCTTTTGCTTTCAGCTTGCATGGGCTCAAATGACACCATAGTGTTCTCCCCTGGACTTTGACTTGTGTTGGAGTTGAAAAAATTACTTCAAATGGACCCTCAAATGTTTGATCTATCCATTTTCATTTACACATACTCTCCAGGAATCACTGATTGTGTTCTTTTAGATGGCCTCCTTCTGGATGAGATGCTACCTCTATAACAGGAATATGTTTGGAAATAAACTGCACATCTTTAGTTAAAGGGGTTGTAAAGGTTTTTTTTTTTTTTTTTAAATAACAAACATGTCATTCTTACCTCCTCTGTGCAAGGGTTTTGAACAGAGTGGCCCCGCTCCTCCTCTTCTCCCCCAGCAGTGCTCCTGGCTCCTCCTCGCATCAAGTGCCCCCTCGGAGACCCGCATTCCAAGGGGACACCTGTGCGGACACACTCCTAAGTCCTGCTGCTGCATCTATTGACGCTCCCGGCTCCTGTGTCCCTGGATTTGATTGACAGCAGCGGGAGCCAATGGCTGCGCTGCTATCAATCTATCCAATGAGGACCTGAGACAGCGACTGGAGCTGCTGTGCTCATCCCCGTCGATTGAAAGGGGGACTCTGGGGGTTGCTGTACTACAGAAGGATTTTTACCTTAATGCATAGAATGCATTAAGGTGAAACACCTTGAGGGTTTACAACCCCTTTAACTCTTTTAAATACACTGAGCAGCATACACTGAGTTCAGCATACAACATAACAGGATGCCCCAAAGTGATGGAAGAGGATTTTTCAAAAGCAAATAGACGTAATCTAGTATAGGTATACTGCAATTCGCCATAATTGAAGACAAAAAAAAATTGAGATTCTTCATGCAATGGTATGCTAAAAAATGCTGCACTTGGATCAATCACAGTAAAATGTGTCACAGCAGGAGGAATATTGGACATAATTGTAGCTAGATTAGATACAAACAGGGAAATCTGCTTGCACAATCTTATTAGTGGGTCTAAGATCTTGGACCATACGTCATTCCCCTGTTTTTTCCTTTTTAATTGAGAGTATTGGAGTGTTGCATGGACTAGATGTCTTATAAATCCTTGTTTTTATAGCCTGCAAACTGTATGTCCTATTCCATGAAAAGCTTCTGCGGACATTGGTTACTACTTAATCCTAATCTGCTGACAATTGGGCTTTAGCTGTATTTTTTCTGGTCCTACTAAAGTCAAAAGACCTACATCATCCCTGTCATTTGAACATAATGAGTTTGGTATTTTTGAGGCAATATCCTCAGGAATGTCATTCAATACAGTATGAGGCTTAACATCGTGTGTAAATAATTGCACTGTAAAAGGGAAACTTAACTTGATACCAACAACAGATGTGTACTTATTTGCACTAACAAGCAAGGTATGAGGATGTGTTTGATGTTTACTGGCATCTTTGGTTGGAATATAATGTTATTTGGGGGATGCCCCTCAGTTTTGAAAAAAAATCCACCCAGTCATTAGATTCAGCCCACATATCAATCATCTGATAAAACAAATAATTTTCAATTCGTTTTTACCTTTGTGCACCTACATAAGTTTGTAAATATGCCTGCAGTGCACTTGGGTCAATACCAGGGGTTTCACATATAAGACTGTCAGGGGAGCATAACATGGTAAAGGTAAATTTGGACAGCAAATCTCTTCCTAATAAGTTAACAGGAAAAGTAGGTGAATACAACAGTGGTTTAGTAACTATTAATGAGTCCACAGTGATGTCAAAGCGTTCAGTATGGTGTACAATCAGAATTATCCCAGAGAAACCTTGGGTAGTAATATGCTTTCCTGACAGTGGCAAAGACTGAAAATCCTTGCCTATGCAAAAAAAAAGTTGCTCCAGCATCAACCAAAAGCTGGATGGTACTTCTCCCTACATTGACATGAACTATGGGCTTTTTTTTGGCAGCATTTGTTATGGTCTTTACTTGGAACATATACTGTAGGTTTCTCTTGGGCACCCTCAGTCTTGTTTAGGGTATGGGTCTTGTCTAATTAAGGTACGAATCCAGTCTGGGGGCTCTACACTCCCAAGCAAAATGACCCAATTTCCCACAGTTCCAACACTGTTCTGTTCTTTTAACAGGCATCCTATCAAGTGCATTTCTCTGATATCTCCCAGAGATGGCATATTTCTATGATTGTCCTGATTAAGGATGGGCCCGGTGCTCGATGCGAACCCACGTTCGCATCGAGCACCGGGCGTTCGCTCGCTCGGCGAGCCCAGAACTATTTTGGCCGCTCGCATCACGTTCGTGTGATGCGAGCGGCCCCGCAATGCATTGCGGCCGGCGCGGCCGACGCAGTGCATTGCTGGCTGATGATTGGCCAAGCATGCACTGTGACCCCGCATGCTTGGCCAATCACAGCCCCGGAAACTCGAAGAGCCATAATTGGCTACAGGCAGGACGCCTGTAGCCAATTACAGCTCAGGGGCTGTAGTACACGCCCCCCCCTATAAAACGCCGCCACGCCGTCTGCGCCGGTCACATGCTGTTCCGGCGCAGATTGAGCAGGCTGTTCCTGTGACACTCTGCTGCATTTAGATAGATAGAGAGAGAGATTCACTTGCAGAGATTGAGTTAGATAGATTCAGTTACAAAGATTGATTGACAAAGAGGGGCTTGTAGTGTGCTCGTGGCAGGCAGGCAGAGCTCCTATATTTTGTTACCAGAAGCACCTATAGGACTTGTAGTGTGTTCGTGGCAGGCAGGCAGAGCTCCTATATTTTGTTACCAGAAGCACCTATAGGACTTGTAGTGTGTTAGTGGCAGGCAGGCAGAGCTCCTATATTTTGTTACCAGAAGCACCTATAGGACTTGTAGTGTGTTAGTGACAGGCAGGCAGAGCTCCTATATTTTGTTACCAGAAGCACCTATAGGACTTGTAGTGTGTTAGTGGCAGGCAGGCAGAGCTCCTATATTTTGTTACCAGAAGCACCTATAGGACTTGTAGTGTGTTAGTGACAGGCAGGCAGAGCTCCTATATTTTGTTACCAGAAGCACCTATAGGACTTGTAGTGTGTTAGTGACAGGCAGGCAGAGCTCCTATATTTTGTTACCAGAAGCACCTATAGGACTTGTAGTGTGTTAGTGGCAGGCAGGCAGAGCTCCTATATTTTGTTACCAGAAGCACCTATAGGACTTGTAGTGTGTTAGTGACAGGCAGGCAGAGCTCCTATATTTTGTTACCAGAAGCACCTATAGGACTTGTAGTGTGTTAGTGGCAGGCAGGCAGAGCTCCTATATTTTGTTACCAGAAGCACCTATAGGACTTGTAGTGTGTTCGTGGCAGGCAGGCAGAGCTCCTATATTTTGTTCCCAGAAGCACCTATAGGACTTGAAGTGTGTTAGTCCCATCACACACACAGAGCTATATTTTCTTCCCAGAAGCACCTATAGGACTTGAAGTGTGTTAGTCCCATTACACACACAGAGCTATATTTTGTTCCCAGAAGCACCTATAGGACTTGAAGTGTGTTAGTCCCATCACACACACAGAGCTATATTTTCTTCCCAGAAGCACCTATAGGACTTGAAGTGTGTTAGTCCCATTACACACAAAGAGCTATACTTTGTTCCCAGAAGCACCTATAGGACTTGAAGTGTGTTAGTCCCATTACACACACAGAGCTATATTTTCTTCCCAGAAGCACCTATAGGACTTGTAGTGTGTTCGTGGCAGGCAGGCAGAGCTCCTATATTTTGTTCCCAGAAGCACTTATAGGACTTGAAGTGTGTTAGTCCCATTACACACACAGAGCTATATTTTGTTCCCAGAAGCACCTATAGGACTTGAAGTGTGTTAGTCCCATCACACACACAGAGCTATATTTTCTTCCCAGAAGCACCTATAGGACTTGAAGTGTGTTAGTCCCATTACACACAAAGAGCTATACTTTGTTCCCAGAAGCACCTATAGGACTTGAAGTGTGTTAGTCCCATTACACACACAGAGCTATATTTTCTTCCCAGAAGCACCTATAGGACTTGAAGTGTGTTAGTCCCATTACACACACAGAGCTATATTTTCTTCCCAGAAGCACCTATAGGACTTGAAGTGTGTTAGTCCCATTACACACAAAGAGCTATACTTTGTTCCCAGAAGCACCTATAGGACTTGAAGTGTGTTAGTCCCATTACACACACAGAGCTATATTTTCTTCCCAGAAGCACCTATAGGACTTGAAGTGTGTTAGTCCCATTACACACACAGAGCTATATTTTCTTCCCAGAAGCACCTATAGGACTTGAAGTGTGTTAGTCCCATTACACACACAGAGCTATATTTTCTTCCCAGAAGCACCTATAGGACTTGAAGTGTGTTAGTCCCATTACACACACAGAGCTATATTTTCTTCCCAGAAGCACCTATAGGACTTGAAGTGTGTTAGTCCCATCACACACACAGAGCTATATTTTCTTCCCAGAAGCACCTATAGGACTTGAAGTGTGTTAGTCCCATTACACACAAAGAGCTATACTTTGTTCCCAGAAGCACCTATAGGACTTGAAGTGTGTTAGTCCCATTACACACACAGAGCTATATTTTCTTCCCAGAAGCACCTATAGGACTTGTAGTGTGTTCGTGGCAGGCAGGCAGAGCTCCTATATTTTGTTCCCAGAAGCACTTATAGGACTTGAAGTGTGTTAGTCCCATTACACACACAGAGCTATATTTTCTTCCCAGAAGCACCTATAGGACTTGAAGTGTGTTAGTCCCATCACACACACAGAGCTATATTTTCTTCCCAGAAGCACCTATAGGACTTGAAGTGTGTTAGTCCCATTACACACACAGAGCTATATTTTCTTCCCAGAAGCACCTATAGGACTTGAAGTGTGTTAGTCCCATTACACACACAGAGCTATATTTTCTTCCCAGAAGCACCTATAGGACTTGAAGTGTGTTAGTCCCATCACACACACAGAGCTATATTTTCTTCCCAGAAGCACCTATAGGACTTGAAGTGTGTTAGTCCCATTACACACAAAGAGCTATACTTTGTTCCCAGAAGCACCTATAGGACTTGAAGTGTGTTAGTCCCATTACACACACAGAGCTATATTTTCTTCCCAGAAGCACCTATAGGACTTGAAGTGTGTTAGTCCCATCACACACACAGAGCTATATTTTCTTCCCAGAAGCACCTATAGGACTTGAAGTGTGTTAGTCCCATTACACACACAGAGCTATATTTTCTTCCCAGAAGCACCTATAGGACTTGAAGTGTGTTAGTCCCATTACACACACAGAGCTATATTTTCTTCCCAGAAGCACCTATAGGACTTGAAGTGTGTTAGTCCCATTACACACAAAGAGCTATACTTTGTTCCCAGAAGCACCTATAGGACTTGAAGTGTGTTAGTCCCATTACACACACAGAGCTATATTTTCTTCCCAGAAGCACCTATAGGACTTGTAGTGTGTTCGTGGCAGGCAGGCAGAGCTCCTATATTTTGTTCCCAGAAGCACTTATAGGACTTGAAGTGTGTTAGTCCCATTACACACACAGAGCTATATTTTCTTCCCAGAAGCACCTATAGGACTTGAAGTGTGTTAGTCCCATTACACACACAGAGCTATATTTCTTCCCAGAAGCACCTATAGGACTTGAAGTGTGTTAGTCCCATTACACACAAAGAGCTATACTTTGTTCCCAGAAGCACCTATAGGACTTGAAGTGTGTTAGTCCCATTACACACACAGAGCTATATTTTCTTCCCAGAAGCACCTATAGGACTTGTAGTGTGTTCGTGGCAGGCAGGCAGAGCTCCTATATTTTGTTCCCAGAAGCACTTATAGGACTTGAAGTGTGTTAGTCCCATTACACACACAGAGCTATATTTTCTTCCCAGAAGCACCTATAGGACTTGAAGTGTGTTAGTCCCATTACACACACAGAGCTATATTTTCTTCCCAGAAGCACCTATAGGACTTGAAGTGTGTTAGTCCCATTACACACAAAGAGCTATACTTTGTTCCCAGAAGCACCTATAGGACTTGAAGTGTGTTAGTCCCATTACACACACAGAGCTATATTTTCTTCCCAGAAGCACCTATAGGACTTGTAGTGTGTTCGTGGCAGGCAGGCAGAGCTCCTATATTTTGTTCCCAGAAGCACTTATAGGACTTGAAGTGTGTTAGTCCCATTACACACACAGAGCTATATTTTCTTCCCAGAAGCACCTATAGGACTTGTAGTGTGTTAGTGGCAGGCAGGCAGAGCTCCTATATTTTGTTACCAGAAGCACCTATAGGACTTGTAGTGTGTTCGTGGCAGGCAGGCAGAGCTCCTATATTTTGTTCCCAGAGGCACCTATAGGACTTGAAGTGTGTTAGTCCCATTACACACACAGAGCTATATTTTCTTCCCAGAAGCACCTATAGGACTTGAAGTGTGTTAGTCCCATTACACACACAGAGCAATATTTTCTTCCCAGAAGCACCTATAGGACTTGAAGTGTGTTAGTCCCATCACACAGAGCTCCTCTATTTTCTTTGCATAAGCACCCACAGGACTTCTAGTGTGTTAGTGGCATCACACAGAGCTCCTATATATTCTTCTCAGCAGCACCCACAGGACTTCTAGTGTGTTAGTGGCATCACACAGAGCTCCTCTATTTTCTTTGCAGAAGCACCCACAGGACTTCTAGTGTGTTAGTGGCATCACACAGAGCTCCTCTATTTTCTTTGCAGAAGCACCCACAGGACTTCTAGTGTGTTAGTGGCATCACACAGAGCTCCTCTATTTTCTTTGCAGAAGCACCCACAGGACTTCTAGTGTGTTAGTGGCATCACACAGAGCTCCTCTATTTTCTTTGCAGAAGCACCCATAGGACTTCTAGTGTGTTAGTGGCATCACACAGAGCTCCTATATATTCTTCTCAGCAGCACCCACAGGACTTCTAGTGTGTTAGTGGCATCACACAGAGCTCCTCTATTTTCTTTGCAGAAGCACCCACAGGACTTCTAGTGTGTTAGTGGCATCACACAGAGCTCCTCTATTTTCTTTGCAGAAGCACCCATAGGACTTCTAGTGTGTTAGTGGCATCACACAGAGCTCCTATATATTCTTCTCAGCAGCACCCACAGGACTTCTAGTGTGTTAGTGGCATCACACAGAGCTCCTATATTTTCTTTGCAGAAGCACCCATAGGACTTCTAGTGTGTTAGTGGCATCACACAGAGCTCCTATATTTTCTTCTCAGCAGCACCCACAGGACTTCTAGTGTGTTAGTGGCATCACACAGAGCTCCTATATTTTCTTTGCAGAAGCACCTATAGGACTTCTAGTGTGTTAGTGGCATCACACAGAGCTCCTATATTTTCTTCTCAGCAGCACCCACAGGACTTCTAGTGTGTTAGTGGCATCACACAGAGCTCCTATATTTTCTTTGCAGAAGCACCCATAGGACTTCTAGTGTGTTAGTGGCATCACACAGAGCTCCTATATTTTCTTCTCAGCAGCACCCACAGGACTTCTAGTGTGTTAGTGGCATCACACAGAGCTCCTATATATTCTTCTCAGCAGCACCCACAGGACTTCTAGTGTGTTAGTGGCATCACACAGAGCTCCTATATTTTCTTTGCAGAAGCACCCATAGGACTTCTAGTGTGTTAGTGGCATCACACAGAGCTCCTATATTTTCTTTGCAGAAGCACCCATAGGACTTCTAGTGTGTTAGTGGCATCACACAGAGCTCCTATATTTTCTTCTCAGCAGCACCCACAGGACTTCTAGTGTGTTAGTGGCATCACACAGAGCTCCTATATTTTCTTTGCAGAAGCACCCATAGGACTTCTAGTGTGTTAGTGGCATCACACAGAGCTCCTATATTTTCTTCTCAGCAGCACCCACAGGACTTCTAGTGTGTTAGTGGCATCACACAGAGCTCCTATATTTTCTTTGCAGAAGCACCTATAGGACTTCTAGTGTGTTAGTGGCATCACACAGAGCTCCTATATTTTCTTCTCAGCAGCACCCACAGGACTTCTAGTGTGTTAGTGGCATCACACAGAGCTCCTATATTTTCTTTGCAGAAGCACCCATAGGACTTCTAGTGTGTTAGTGGCATCACACAGAGCTCCTATATTTTCTTCTCAGCAGCACCCACAGGACTTCTAGTGTGTTAGTGGCATCACACAGAGCTCCTATATATTCTTCTCAGCAGCACCCACAGGACTTCTAGTGTGTTAGTGGCATCACACAGAGCTCCTATATTTTCTTTGCAGAAGCACCCATAGGACTTCTAGTGTGTTAGTGGCATCACACAGAGCTCCTATATTTTCTTTGCAGAAGCACCCATAGGACTTCTAGTGTGTTAGTGGCATCACACAGAGCTCCTATATTTTCTTCTCAGCAGCACCCACAGGACTTCTAGTGTGTTAGTGGCATCACACAGAGCTCCTATATTTTCTTTGCAGAAGCACCTATAGGACTTCTAGTGTGTTAGTGGCATCACACAGAGCTCCTATATTTTCTTCTCAGCAGCACCCACAGGACTACCGACTACAATGGCTGGAAGACCGCCAAGGGGAGGCAGAGCGTGCAGAGCCAAGAACACAGGGCAGACAGTCTCTGTTTCTAGTGGACGTGGCCGTGGACGTGGACGTGGTCGTGCATCGTCATCAGCACGTGGCCATGGGACACGCGCGTCTTTGTTTTCGGCAGCTGGACATGTGGAGCCGCATCATGCTGAAGGCTTGGTAGAATGGATGACCAAGCCCTCCTCATCCTCCTCATCCTCTCTCACCCAGGCTCAGGGTACTGACAGAGCATCATCAGCCACCCCTTCCCTAGACCCACCATGTCCTCCTGAGGAGTCCCCCGAACTCTTTGAGCACAGTGTTGGGTACATGCTCCAGGAGGATGCCCAACGATTCGAAGGCTCGGATGACGATACCCAGCTTGAGGAATCTGGCAGTACAGTTCCACCAGCTGCAGCTTACTGCCAGGTTTGCTCTAGTGGTGAAGAGGGAGGGGATGATGAGGTCACTGACTCCACGTGGGTGCCTCAAGGGAGAGAGGATGAGGAGGAGGACGAGGAGGAGGAGGATGCGGCGTCACATGTCCAACGAGGCAGGATGCCCCCTGGAGGCCAGGTAGAGGCCAGCACAGCAACTGTACAACACCGCAGAGCTCCGCCTGTGCAGGGCGCTGCCTCTGCACGTTATCAGAAAAGTTCTTTGGTGTGGGCCTTTTTTGAGACGAGTGCAGCAGATCGCACCACTGCTATTTGCAATATTTGTCTCAAGCGTATCTCGCGTGGCCAAAACATCAGCCGCTTGGGCACGACAAGCATGACCAGACATATGGCGACCTGCCATGCAGCTCGTTGGCAGGCACACATAAAAGACCCACACCAAAGAACTAAGCGGACCTCTCCTTGCTCCTCCTCAGCTGGGATCTCCATCCCCACTACACCTTCAGTCCTCTCTGAAAGCTGCTCTGAGAGGACTGAAGGTGTAGAATTCGGTGTGTCACAACCAAGTACTTGCAGTACACCGACGTCCGAATGCAGCAGGCAAATTTCCCTGCCCCAGCTGCTGGACCGTAGAAAGAAGTACACTCCCAGCCATCCACATGCCCAGCGGTTGAATGCTAGCCTTGCTAAATTGCTAGCACTTCAACTGCTGCCTTTTCAGTTGGTAGACTCGGCCCCCTTCCGTGAGTTTGTTCAATGTGCGGTTCCTCAGTGGCAGGTTCCCAAACGCCACTTTTTCTCGCGGAAGGCGATTCCGTCTCTCTACCGGCATGTGGAGGGCAATGTCCATGCCTCGCTGGACAGGGCGGTCAGCGGTAAGGTGCATATTACCGCTGACTCATGGTCCAGCAGGCATGGACAGGGACGGTACCTTTCTTTCACGGCCCATTGGGTCACTCTATTGGCAGCTGGGAGGGATGCAGGACAAGGTGCAGTAGTGTTGGAGGTTGTTCCGCCACCACGCCTCCAAAACGCGACTACTGCTACTGGTTGTGACACACCTCTCTCCTCCACCCCCTCCTCTTCTTCTTCCTCCAGTGCTCTGTCCTTGGAACCAGCGGTGCTCCGTAGGCGTACAAGGGGCTACGCAAGTACGCAGGCAAAAAGATGCCATGCCGTGCTTGCGCTGGTGTGTTTGGGGGACAGGAGCCACACTGGGCCAGAGGTTCTGGCAGCTCTGCAGGGGCAGGCCGAGAGGTGGTTGACGCCACGTCAGCTTAAGCCAGGAATGGTCGTTTCTGACAATGGCACCAACCTCCTCTCCGCCCTGCGACAGGGGCAGCTCACCCATGTGCCCTGCATGGCTCACGTCCTCAACCTGGTGGTGCAGCGGTTCTTGGGCAGGTTCCCAGGCTTACAGGATGTCCTGAGGCAGGCCAGGAAAGTCTGTGTGCATTTCCGCCGATCTTATAATGCCAGTGCTCGGCTGACTGAGCTGCAAAAGGAGCTGAACCTGCCCAAGAACCGCCTAATATCTGACATGCCCACCAGGTGGAACTCAACGTTGGCCATGCTGCAGCGACTGCACACGCAGCAGAGGGCCATCAATGAGTACCTTTGCGACTACGGCACCAGGACAGGGTCAGGGGAGCTTGGGTTTTTTTCCCCACGTCAGTGGAGCATGATCAGGGATGCATGCACTGTCCTCTCACCATTTGAGGAGGCCACGAGGATGGTGAGCAGTGACAGTGCATGCATCAGTGACACTGTCCCTCTTGTCCACCTGTTGGAGCATACGCTGCGTGGGATAATGGACAGGGCACTTGAGGCAGAACAGAGGCAGGAAGAGGAGGACTTCCTTGCCTCTCAAGGCCCCCTTTATCCGGACAGTGTTCCTTCTGTCCCACCCATCACACAGGAAGAGGATGAGGAGGAGGAGGAGGAGGAGGAGGAGGAGGATTGTGTGAGCATGGAGGTGGAGCCTGGCACTCAGCATCAGCAGCAGCAGTCTTTTAGGGATGATGTACAGTCCCAACAAGCCAGTGGACTTGTACGTGGCTGGGAGGAGGTGGCTGGCGATCATGTCATCCTCAGTGACCCAGAAGACTCCGGACCGAATGCCTCAGCTAACCTACGCTGCATGGCCTCCCTGATCCTGCAAAGCCTGCGGAAGGATCCTCGTGTTCTTCGGATCAAGGAGAGGGACCATTACTGGCTGGCCACTCTCCTTGATCCGCGGTACAAGGGTAAGGTTGCGGACCTTATCTTGCCGTCGCAGAGGGAGCAGAGGATGAGACATCTCAGGGAGGCCTTGCAGAAAGGTCTGTGCAACGCGTTCCCAGAAACTGGGAGGCTACAAACTCCTGGTCCTGGGCGACGAGTTGCTGAGGCTTCGGTCAGTGGCAGAAGGAGCGGTGGGGAAGGTGGACGTCTGACCGATGCGTTCAGACAATTTTTTAGTCCGCAGCCCCAAGGTATGATCGGTTCCAGCAACCATCGCCAGCGTCTGATATACATGGTGCAGGAATACCTTGGGGCAAGGTCAGACTTGGACACCTTTCCCACCGAAAATCCTCTGGCTTACTGGGTCCTGAGGATGGATCACTGGCCAGAGCTTGCACAGTATGCAATTGAGCTACTGGCCTGTCCTGCCTCCAGCGTTCTTTCCGAACGCACATTCAGTGCTGCTGGAGGATTTGTGACTGATCATAGGGTGCGCCTGTCCACCGCCTCGGTTGATCGACTGACATTCATCAAAATGAATCAGTCTTGGATCACCACCAGCTACCAGGCACCTGAGGCGGATATAACCGAATAATTTTTAATGTCACATCCCTTCAAGACTGCCTATGCTGATGCTGAGTGACTGTCCTCTTATGTTCACTGACTATCCTCTTCCTCCTCCTCAATGATCCATGCCACAGCACCAGTGCCTAAGGCACAATTTTTCAGCCCCTGTTTAACAGGGGCGTGTACTTACAATTTTTAAAAAAATGCTTCGCAACACGTGTGACTGCTGTGCTCCAAGTACAGTCTCTGTGAGGGCCGTGTTGCAGTGTTGTGGCACCAGCACCAGTGCCTAAGGCACAATTTTTCAGCCCCTGTTTAACAGGGGCGTGTACTTACAATTTTTTAAAAAAATGCTTCGCAACACGTGTGACTGCTGTGCTCCAAGTACAGTCTCTGTGAGGGCCGTGTTGCAGTGTTGTGGCACCAGCACCAGTGCCTAAGGCACAATTTTTTCAGCCCCTGTTTAACAGGGGCGTGTACTTACAATTTTTTAAAAAAATGCTTCGCAACACGTGTGACTGCTGTGCTCCAAGTACAGTCTCTGTGAGGGCCGTGTTGCAGTGTTGTGGCACCAGCACCAGTGCCTAAGGCACAATTTTTCAGCCCCTGTTTAACAGGGGCGTGTACTTACAATTTTTTAAAAAAAATGCTTCGCAACACGTGTGACTGCTGTGCTCCAAGTAGAGTCTCTGTGAGGGCCGTGTTGCAGTGTTGTGGCACCAGCACCAGTGCCTAAGGCACAATTTTTCAGCCCCTGTTTAACAGGGGCGTGTACTTACAATTTTTTAAAAAAATGCTTCGCAACACGTGTGACTGCTGTGCTCCAAGTACAGTCTCTGTGAGGGCCGTGTTGCAGTGTTGTGGCACCAGCACCAGTGCCTAAGGCACAAATTTTCAGCCCCTGTTTAACAGGGGCGTGTACTTACAATTTTTTAAAAAAATGCTTCGCAACACGTGTGACTGCTGTGCTCCAAGTACAGTCTCTGTGAGGGGTTGCAGTGTTGTGGCACCAGCACCAGTGCCTAAGGCACAATTTTTCAGCCCCTGTTTAACAGGGGCGGGTAATTACAAATCTTGATCTAATAGTTCACAGCAGGGCCCATTCCTGCGCCCACCAAGAGTAACTATGAGGGCCTACAGTCTTGTGGCAACACCGTCCACCACCACCGCCAAAGGCCCAATTTTTCTGCCCTGTTCATCAGGTGCTTGCAATTACAAATCTTGATCTAATAACTCACAGCAGGGCCCATTCCTGCGCCCACCAAGAGTAACTGTGAGAGCTTACAGTCTTGTGGCAAAACCGTCCACCACCACCACCACCACCACCACCACCACCCCCAATTTTTCTGCCCTGTTCAACAGGTGCATGCAATTACAAATCTTGATCTATTAACTCACAGCAGGGCCCATTCCTGTGCCCACCAGTCTTGTGGCTACACCAACATCTAATAGGGCAAATTTCTGCAGAGTATATACGCCAGGCCCCTACTTTCAAACATCCAACTTACAAACGACTCCTACTTGCAAATGGAAAGAGAAAACAGGAAGTGAGAGGAAATCTACCCCTAGGAAGGGAAATTCTATCCTGTTAGATTTAATTTGGGAAAAAGGTATCTCCTCTCTACTGATACTTTATCACCAATCCTTGTTTCAATTAAAACCCCACTTTTCCAAAAACATTTATCATTGGGACGGAAAGTGAGGTGACATGTTCTGAACAGATGTGCAAAGACAGCAAATGTTACAGGGGTGATAACCCCTCCCTATGTTCTCCAAAAAGCTTAAAAATAGATTTTTTTTGGGATGGAGCTACACTTCATAATGTACCTGTTCAGATTCTACTTAAGATCAAACCTAAAGCCGCAAGTGGTTTTAAATGGCTTCTTTTTTTCCTTTACAAATGTCATTTTGTGCAAGGACAGTTCTAAACACGGGAAACACATGCCACTTCACAGGCATACTTTGGACACCCCCCAGGTACCATATTTAAAGGAAAATGTCACTTTTTTTTTTTCACTTTATGCATCATTAAAATGACTGCTCCCGAAAAAACGTTAGTTTTTAAAAGTTCTTTTTGCATTGATATATGTCCCCTGGGGCAGGACCCGGGTCCCCAAACCTGTTTTATGACATTAACATGCATATTGGCCGTTGTAATTAGCACTTTTGATTTCGAACGTTCGCGTCCATTATAACGTATAGGGTTCGAAAATTCGCGCGAACTTTCGGTCCGTTCGAAGGTTCTGGTTCGAACCGAACCCGGGGGTGTTCGGCTCATCCCTAGTCCTGATTATACCTTACATTTGTGACAACAGCAGCCTTTACTACGTGCTGTTTTCCCTGGTGTACTTGCTTCTGCCCCAGTTTTGCCTTGTTATGACTTTTCTGTTCCTTATCTTTTTCACTCTTTTCAGTTTGTCTAAATTAATGTACAATATGTGCTTGGATTTTTGCTCTTATCCTTAGAGCATGGAAACCTCCCGTCTCATTCCAGTCTTTTTCTACTTCTACTCTCCCTTTTTTCTGCATTTCAATAGTCTAGTGAGTCCTGCCCATCTTTCATGTGAATTGCAGTGAGATTGCCTATATCCTTTTTATCGGGGGGAAATCATTCGCAGAGCATCCCAAATTAACTGTTTGTAAGGATTTAAATGTACCCCATCATGCACATCTATCTACCTGTAAGGTAGTTTCAGGCAGTCCTGGAAAGAGAGTAAAAATCCTGCATTCA
Organism: Lithobates sylvaticus; assembly: GCA_028564925.1. NCBI lineage: Eukaryota > Metazoa > Chordata > Amphibia > Anura > Ranidae > Lithobates > Lithobates sylvaticus. The sequence continues at coordinate 253,466,999 of CM053030.1, forward strand.
AAATTGATATCTTTATTTAATCCATCAAACCATAAATAGGAATCAATTCCTAAAAAAATACACGTTTCAACCTCCAACATAGGCCTCAGTTATAATAAAATAACTATACATGTACAGCTCTTAAAAATTGTAAGAAACAATCCCTTTCAGGGGAGGAAAGGGCAAAGCAATTAGGGGAAAAATAATCACAGGAGTGATTAACGTAGCATACTCATTAGTAGCAAAATTAGTAATATGTAGTGCTAATACCACTTCATAACAAAATATAAAGAAAAAAAAAACAAAAATACAATAATACAGATATATGAAAAAAAAAGGCAATCCTGCACCTTAAAAAAAACATCATTGGTCTTTGTTTCAATTGACCTCCCCAACAATGCTGTCATATTCCCTATTGTTATGGATTCCTCTGTTGTCATTTCCTCCAGCTCTCTAATCCATTCACTTGCACCTCCAGTTAATGAGGGCAGTGCCTTTATAAGATTTTTTCTGATCCATATGGGACCAAGGAACATACCTCAAATTTGCCCCACGTAATCCTCCTTGAGCCCAGAGTAATGGCTGTTGTAAGACTGTCTTCTCTGCCAGAGATTCCCACTTCATTACCACTTGCTTTCTGGACACTTAAACCCCCTTCCTGCCCTCACACTTTAAATGACAATTGTGCAGCCATGCAGCGCTTTACCCAAATTACATTTTTATAATTTTTTTCACACAAATAGAGCTTTCTTTTAGTGATATTTAATCACTACTGGGGTATTTATTTTTTGCTAAACAAACAAAAAAGACAGATTTTTTTTTTTTTTTTTTTTAACAGTTTTCGTAGTTTCTTGTAAAAGGTAATTTTTCTCCTTCATTGATTTCGCGCTAATGAGGCTGCACTGATGGGCACTGGTAGGCTGCACTTATAGGCACTGATAAGACGCCAATGATGGGCACTGATAAAGTGGCACTGATGGGCACTGATAGGTGGCATTGATAGGTGGCACTGATGGGCGGCACTGAAGGTCACTAATAGATGGCACTGATGGGTGGCACTGATAGGTAACACTGATAGGCAGCACTGATGAGGAGGCACTGATTGGCATCACTGTTCGGCACTGATGGGCACTGGCAGGTGGCACTGGTGGGCACATATGAGGTGGTGGCGGCTCTCTGCGTGAGGGACTGATGTCCCTCTGATAATAGGCGGTGATCAGGTATTTTTTTCTCCTCACGCCATCAGCGTGAGGAGAAAAAACAGACGATTTCCATCTCTGTTTACATCACGTGATTAGCTGTCATTGGCTAAGAGCCGATCACGTGGTAAGGCCCTACACTCTTTGACTCGCTGATCACAGAGCATACCGCACACACACTGCAGGGGGCAAGCGGGCCACTTGAGCACAGGAGGATGTACATGGACGCCCTCCCGGAAATTTAAGCCCACGCTGTAGACATCTTTCAACTATAGAATGGTCAGGAAGGGGTTAAACAGTCACTAATCTAAATCTAAACCCAATTTAGGTCATCTCGTTTCCCCCTGTAAAATGTGAGAAATTATCCCTCTTTGATCATGGATCTTTGGACAAAGGGCCTCTTTTGTCCACAAAGCCAGATTGGCACTGAAGGGATTTACATAGTACCAACCATACTTTTCTGCTACTTGTTAATTTCAGATTAATTTATCTTGACTTTTCCCTGAGTTTTGATAATTTTTCATTTTATTGTCTCTTGGGGTTGCAATAACAGAGCACATGTTATTGGTTTCTGAATATCCAGTCTCATCTATTGTTACCTTTGTTCCTCCATCATAACTTACTTCTTCCTGCCTTATCTGTTCTCCTTTCTCTGTGCTACTTATTTGATGTTTTCACAATTCCTATATATTTATTAAGAATTATTTATAAGCCATTGTCTATATTTATACCCAATTAAAATCCTTATCTACAGACAGTATGACTCCCAATGTGTTCATTATTAAATCAAACTCTTTGGGGGATTTACTAAAATCGGAGCACTGAGAATCTGGTGCAGCTGTACATGGCGGCCAATCAGATTCAATCAGATCATCTTGTTCAATTAAACCTTGACAATAAAACCTGGAAGCCGACGGGTTTCTTTGCAGAGCTGCTTCAGATTTTGCACTCTTAAAGTAGAGGGCCACCCAAAAAAAAAAATGCATTAATATTCTTAAAAAAAATTAAATAATTTTTAACTTACCTGAAACCGCTATTGCTAGGCAGTCTTCCTAATCTGCCTTTTCCTATTCCGTGGCGCTTCCTCCTCTTCGGCGAGCAGCCCCGTTGCCTTCTGGGTCATGTGTGTGTCCCAGAAAACAACGGGGCCATTCACACAGCGCTGCACGACTCGCGGATGCGCAGTAGGAAACGGGCAGTGAAGCCGCAAGGCTCCACTGCCTGTTTCCTTTCGTTAAGATGGAGGCGCCGCCAGCCGATCCAATGGATGGATCGGCCTCAGGCGGCCGACATCGCAGGATCGCTGGACAGGTAAATGTCCTTATTAAAAGTCAGCAGCTACAGTGTTTGTAGCTGCTGACTTTTTAAAAAAAATGCGGCCGGAACACTTTAAGTTTTAGTAAATTTCCAACTTTGTGTCTTGATAAGGCTTCTCCATCCCAAGGACAATAACATGTTTACAACTTTGGGAAATGTAACTTTAGTTCACCCCACTCTGTGAGTCAAATGCCTTAGAAGTGTTTAACTATATGTATGTATTCATATATTGGTTACATAAATATATTCTCTCTCTCTCCTAAATATTCATGTATATACGTATGAGTATTACATATAGAGGATAATTAATAACACATGCACATGAATATGAAATACATGGGTTTATGTAAAATCCTACTACATTCGTTTTGGCGAACCCATTAGATGACATCCATTAGATAAGTTTAGTTAGTTTCTAAGTCGAGCAGATGTTGTGTTTGTTTAATGCTATGGACTTGCTGTACAAGGCCCTTGTACCTTTAAATTGTGTGTGTTAGCTGTCTTGCTTAGTAAAAGTTTAGGGCAAACTTATATGCATTAATTCTGGGTGTCCCCGTTTCATGCATGTATTACTGTTGCCACTAGCTGAGCCTGTCTCCACTTTGGCCTTAGATATGGAAAGCACCATGTGTACCCAGCGTTTTCAGCTACTGCAAAAGGTGAACTGCTTAATAGCCTAACAGATTCAACAATTGACTGAAGCCCAACAGACCTCCTTAGAGGCATGGAAAAAGGTGTACCTATATCTAAAGCAGTATATGCAAACTAAGTCAGAAAAGCAGATGACACAGCTGCCAAGTCTACATTTTGATTGCTGCTGCTGAGTGATTTATGGCAATTGTCTCTAGAGGATGATGATCTCAGCATATTTGTGTTAGTGACAGAACATGAGAAGCTACCCGTGGAGCAGTGGGTTGAGATACTAGCTCCCTGTTTAATGAGGAAGTCCCAAAAGGTTCTCTTTGACTTGAAACACCATAATTCCAAAGAATATCCCTAACTCAGAGAAGAAATCCAAGCCATGCCCAGGGGTTACCATGGCCCACCAAGGGTAGTGTGTGTTCACATGGAAACACCCTGGAAAGATTTCAAGGCCCAAAATGAATAAATACTTTTACTTTACAAACAACTGGTTGTGTTCAGTTCATGCAGTGAGTGGTCTGCAGCTGTGGCAGAGCCCTATCGCTTAAGATACAGTAATGCATAAGGCATACTGGCCCCAAGAGTGTGGATGAGCTGGTGCCCCTTGTGCAGGAACATAATGCTACCAAGGCTTATCCCCGGAGTCTGCTCTTCAAGGGGGCCCCTGAAAATGGGAAACATCAACCAAGGGTAAGATTGTTATTTTTTATCCAAGGGGTAAACATGTTTCTAGGTGTTGGCATTGCCAAGAACAGGGCTAGCATATCGCAAGAGCCTATTGAATGTGACTTGAGGAGGTGTATGTAATTAGTTGCCATATTGTACTGGTAGCAAAACTAAGGCTGCCAGATATGTTCTATTTTAAACAGAAAGACTGCCTGTGTGGGCATTATTAGATTGCAGGAAACCTTGTCACTTTTGTCTATGCCAGTCTGGTGAATTCTGACAAACTTTGTATGCATGGTACCTAATGGTATGGTTAAGAACTTTCTACAAAGTGTCATCCTAGGCTGTGTAACATCGGGGGATGTTTTAGCTTAAGGGTAGAGCTTACCAGTGAGCTGAGTCCATGCCAGATATACCGTTTTAGGGGTTTGTAGGCCCACTTTTATTAAAGAAAGAAAATGTCCATAAAACAGAAGAGTTGCCCACACAGGGGTTTCGGCTTTCCACAGCAACAATGCAAGTCAAACCAAAAATACCAAGCCACCTGGCTCTCTTTAGCAGCACTGCTGCTCAGACTTGTGCTTCAGCACTTTTGTCTCTTTAACCGCTTCCCGACCGCCTCACGCAGATATACTGCGGCAGAATGGCACGGGCAGGCAAAATCACATACCTGTACGCGATTAGGTAATTGCCTGCCCGTGGGTCACGTGCGCGCCGCAAGGGCACGCTCGTGACCCCGGCCGCGGGACCAGCGGACCCGATCGCCGCTGGTGTCCCGCAATCGGGTTACGGAGCTGAAGAACGGGGAGAGGTATGTGTAAACAAACCTCTCCCCGCGCTTCCTACTCTGCCTGTCATTGATCGGCTTTCCCGATGACCGGGAACAGCCAATCAATGACGTCAGACGTCAGCCCCACCCCCTAATGTAAAAAAAAAACACACACGTCACAGCCCATAACCCCTCCCCCTAGTTGTTAACCCCTTCACTACAACTGTCATTTATACAGAAAACAATGCATTTAAATAGCATTGATTGCTGTATAAATGACAATGGTCCCAAAAATATCCAATGTGTCCGCCATAATGTCGCAGTCACAAAAAAAAAAAAAAAAAGCTGATCGCCGCCATTACTAGTAAAAAAATAAAAATAATAAAATGCTATAAAACTATCCCCTATTTTGTAAACACTATAACTTTTGCGCAAACCAATCAATAATCGCTAATTACGAAGAATACTTATCGGCCTAAACTGAGGGAAAATTTTTTTTTTTTTTTTTTTTTATATATTTTTTGGGGATATTTATTATAGCAAAAAGTAAAAAATATTGAATTTTTTTCAAAATTGTCGCTCTATTTTTGTTGATAGCGCAAAAAATAAAAACCGCAGGGGCGATCAAATACCACCAAAAGAAAGCTCCATTTGTGGGAAAAAAAGGACGCCAATTTTGTTTTGGAGCCACGTCGCACGACCACGCAATTGTCAGTTAAAGCAACGCAGTGCCGAATCGCAAAAAGGGGCCTGGTCCTTTGGCTGCCAATTGGTCCGGGGCTGAAGTGGTTAACAGAGTTCCTGTACACCCAGTACCTCAGCACTCTTTTCCAGCTACCTTTTCCAGCCCACAGGTTTGGACCCTCTGTCTGCTCTAAAAGACAGACCTGTGCAGACATGCACACTTCTCCCTTGCTTGCCTGGACTCCACGGGAGGGTGGAGCCCAGAACCATGGTCAGGTGTGTACAAATAGCCCAGCACACACCTGACCAGTCAGTATGCTGGTGGATCTCAAAACCTGGACCCAGGACTGGGGATTTCATCCCACCCGGATCGCTACGAAATCGTCGGGGGCCAGATATCAAAACGGAATTTAGTAAACAGTGAGGAAACTGAAAAGCCAGTTTCCTCCCAAATAAACTGGAGCCCCTCAACCTGCTTGGTTGAGAATCCTCCATCCAAACACTGGTGGGGTACCTCACTACCACATATCCCCCCCCTTTGTTTCGATCCGGGAGGAACACCAGCACCCGTCATGGTTGGGACACCTCTGTGCTGGCTGTCAGCCACGTAGGCCCAACCTTTTTTCCGGGTGTGCTTCCAGGCACGTCCCACCCTGGATCTTAACAGGGACCTATATTTTCCCATCCTCAGCCTTTTCCCCTCTTCTTCTTGGGTCCCTGAGCTTATTCATTTTTCTTGGGGAAACTGCTTTCCCTGATCCTTCCTTTCAACTCACTGACATCAGCTTTAACCTTCACTATACACCAGTACAACCTCCTCACTTTGGCATGACAATGCAAGCTACAACCCACATGGGCCAAATCTTGTCCCATCAGGTGAATTTCTCTATGTCCCCCTGCTACATCTACTTGGGTTCTACAAAGTAGACATGTGCACAACCAAAAATTTTGTTTCGTTTCGTCTCGTTTCCGTAAATTCGTACCGGTTCGTAATTTCATGAGACGCGAGTGTTCATATTCGTACTGGTTCGTATTTCTGTAATAGTTTTATTTTCGTTGATACTGAATGATTCGTAATTCAGCCTAAATTTCTTTGATTCGTAATTCTGTTAGATAAACAAATTATTATTTGCTACACTACTAATTTAGTAATTGTTACTTTTGCCTTTTCCGTTGATTCGTACTTTCGTAACATTGTTTTTTTTCGTTGATTTGTGATCGGAACACATTTCGTAATTTTACGTAATGTAAATGTACTAATGTGGTCTACTACCGTGCTTCGAATGGATTCGTACTTTTGAAAATACATTGCGGTCGTTTGTAATGATTTGCAATATCGTATTTTAGTTTCTTTTTCAACATGCGGCTATAGCCTCCGCCCCTGTATGCCATTTTGAGAGGGTGTACAGTGGTGTGGTGAGGGAGGAGCGGAGAGCAGAGAGTGAGATTGTGGTTTTAGTAGTTGTTTGTGTGTGGTTTTGTTGCAATTAGAATGTCTGGCAGTGAGAATGAACGTGTGAGTCTTGTGAGTGAGAATGTTGGTGTTAGTGAGTGTGTTGGTATGAGAGTTGTTGTTGGTATGACTGAGAGTGGAGGGGAGCGGAGGAGTGGAGGAGGGGACTCAGGGGAGAGGAATGGAGGGGAGCGGAGGAGGAGACTCATGGGAGAGGAGGCATGCAGGGGAGGGGAGGAGAGAAGAGGAGGGGACGGGAGGCGTGGAGTAGAGAAGAGGCATGGAGGGAAGAAGACGCGTGGAGGGGGAGAGTATTGTTGGGGAGAGGAGGAGTGGAGAGGAGAGGGGTGGAGGTGAACGGAGGCGTCTAGTGGAGCCAAGGCCTGGAAGGGAGTGTGGAGGTGGAGTGGCGCGGAAGCATGGCCAAAAACTGAGACATGTGTCCCCCCGTACATCAGAGAGTGCTGACTCAGACATGCAGCAACCCCACCAAAGCAAGCGAGAAAGATCAAGGGGGCTTGTATATACCCAAGAGGAGAATGCTGCATTGGTTGCTGCAGTTCTAATGGAAAAAGTGACACTCTTCTGCCAAAATCTGAGAAGGCAGCAGGCTGGGGACGAGTCCGGGACTCCGTGAATGCGGTCTACAAGTTTCGCAGGCCCACCACTGGCGTCAGACACAGGTAATTATTCCAATATTCTTTCACTCTTAGAACACACATTTGTAAAAAAATACACGGTGTAATAGTCAATAAAAAGTAACAGTTCAACTTTACCAAACTATTTATTTGGCACAGCCACATACAAAAGAGAACATTAACATACATGGAAATATTGTAACGTGTATATACAAGACCATCACTAAGTGAAACGAGAGGCTGTTTTTCGAAAAAAAATAAAAAAATCTGTTTGGTTTCTAAATTATTTAACTAATGTTTTTTTTTTTCCATATGCAGATTCTATGATTGTCGTTGGGCAGTCATCAAAAAGATGAAGCGTCTACGGGGAGAGTTTATTAGGGGAAAGCCTGTTGAGTTCCGAGAGTGGGAGGAAGAGCTGAGAGATGGCCTTGGTCTTCTGTCAGAGGATGTCCCTGGAGTCAGCAGCAGGGGTCGACATCAAAGAGCTGGTGGCGAGTAAAATGAAATATATCATTTTATATTGCAGTTATATGGTTGTTTCAAACTCACTATTGTTTTTTTACTACGCATGTGAGACTTACATTTTTCTTTACATTCATGTTTTCCAGATCGAGCAACATCATCTGTAGCGCAATCAGCTCCAAGTCCATCCCATCGACATTCTGGTTAGTACCTAACACAAACACAAAGGATGTATAATGATGAACTTCTATTTAACATTTAACCACTCGAGATCCGCACTATAGCCAAATGATGTCTATTGACGTTGTCCCGTGCACGAGCAGCCTGCGCTCGTGCACCCCCGACCCCTTACCACATGATCAGCTGTCAGCCAATGATTGATGATCATGTGATGTCAACACAGCCGTTAATCGGCTATTTTTTCTCCTAACAGCGCGAGGAGAAAAAAAAAGCCGGCGGCAGTGAGAGGGACATTAGTCCCGATCACTGCGATGTGCCCCAGCTCCTCAGTGCCCACCTGTGCCACCTACAAGTGCCGCCTGTCAGTGCCCACCAGCACCATCTGTCAGTGCCCACAATCAGTGCTGCACATCATTGCCACCTATCAGTGGTACCCATCAGTGGTACCCATCCGTGCTGCCTTATCTGTGCCCATCAGTACCAACTTATCTGTCCCCATTAGTGCCACCTTATCTGTGCCTATCATTGCCGCCTTAACTGTGCCTATTAGTGCCCACAAGTGCTGTTTGGTGATTTCTGCATCCTGGCGCATAGCTTCCTGTGCATGCTGACGCAGTGCTTGAAAATCGCCCCTCAGCAAGGTTCTCAGTCCTTTCCAGCTGCCTTTCCTCTGCTGCCCACATATCCTTCATGACTGTGCGCAGATCTAGCTGCAACCGTCTCCTTTCACCTGTAATATACAAAAGCCCAGAATAGTGTTTGAGGTAGCATCAGTCTCAACACTGTAACCCCCTGCTCTCCTGCCCCACCTCTGCCCCCCCCCCCCTGATCTCCTGCCCCACCAATACACCTCCTTTCACATCTACCACACTGCACTTCTGTCCCACTGCTGATTTATTTTAAGAAAATGCACAATTACAACTTTCACTTTTATAAGCATGTCTTACCATTGTGCCGGGTGCATTGGGCGTACTCTGTGGTTGGCTTGATCAAATAGTACTGTTGGTGCTGAAAGATGTTGAAGCTCCATCGTCGGAAAAGTTTGACGCATCTTCGGAGAGTCCATCAACTGTTTCATAAAATGCACATATGGTTATATACATTTTTGAAATGGTTAGCAGAGCAAAATCCTATGCCAAGTATAAAAAAAAAAAAAAACAACAGCAGTGTGGCAGATGTGCAGGGGGTACAGTGGTGGAAGAGATGAGAAGGGGGTTCTGCAGTGGGACAGAAGAGCAATGTGGCAGATGTGAAAGGAGGTGTATTGGTGGGGCAGGAGATCAGGGGGAACAGATGTGGGGCAGGAGAGCAGGGGGGTACAGTCTGATGGGGCAGATGAGAAAAGGGGGGTTACAGTGGTGGGACAAAAATAAATAGCGCTGTTGATTTAACTTTATCTAGAACATTACCTTGACTCTTTTCTTCCATCTTTAACAGAAAGCCCGAGCCATATCCCTTAAGCGTCATCTGGCAGAAAACAGCGTCCCAATACTCCTCAGGGTAATTACACAAGCTGCCAATATAAAGAAACAGGACACAGTCACACCATAATCTACACATTACACACAGGAATTATTACCATCCATTTTCCAAATTCATACGCACAACTCATACTTCAAATCACTTCTCCATGAAATCATACAGTGAAGTGTTGTGTATTAAAGTATGAAACAATGAAGTGGATTTACAAAAAAATGCAGTGCAAAATCTGGTGCAGAGAAACCAATCTGCTTGCAGTTTTTTTTTGTGAAAGCTTAATTGAACAAGCTAAAGTTCGAAGCTGATTGGTTTCTGCATAGCTTTACCGGGGTTAGCACTGTCCAGTGTTAGTAAATCAACCCTAATGTTTGTTTGTTTGTTTGTTTGTTTGTTTGTATGTGTAACCTAGAATTGTTTATGAATGCTATCGTCAACATTTGCTATCGCATCTATTTCAGATCAACAAGACCAGCCTGAGTGCAGCCCGGACTCGCCTGTGCTTATTTTGGAGGGTATAGAGCTGCAGAATGAGCCAGAACTGACCCCTGGAATGTCACAGACTCCTGCCTTCTCCCCATGGCCAGATGAGGTCAGGGGCCAAAGATCCAGCATGCTGCCACCACATAATGCTGCCCCCAGTGTGCATGTACTGCAGTCGCCACAGCAGTCACCACCTCCTGCCTGGGTGCCACCTGGCCCAACTGTGCAACTTGAGAAGCTCCTTAGAGAGGTGAGGAGATTGTCAAGTGACAATAGAAGGCTGTCACGGCAAATGAGAAGGCTTACCCGGACCATACATCTTATAGGCAGATAGCAAACTGACCATTCTCAAATAATGTTGACCCGGGTAAACCAACAGCACAACCAGGCAATGGAGCAATTGAGTATTTCGTAGCTTGAAGCTATCTCCCGCCACAGTGCTCCATTGCCTGGGAGCTCCTCACCCTCAGCAACTGTAAGCAGCAGAGAACACTCTCCCTCTGAAGGCTGACAGAAGGCTAGTCTAGATTTTACTCCGCCCCAGTACCCAAGCCATTTCAGTTGACCTTTTCATGCCAACATCTGTAACGTACATGTAAATCAATAACAATCCTTTATAAATACGTGTTTGGTATTTTTGCAAATTATTGCCACTGTAAATAAAAATATTTTTTTGTGTAATACTTTGATAGTTTGGTTATTATGTGTTATTTTTTTTTACAATACATCACATATCAGGTTAATGAATAACTCATTCACACACACACACACACACATGGTAATCATTCAGAACTTCACACTCTAAGTCCACAATAGTTAAAGGAAGTAGAAACTGAGTTCCTTTAACTATTTATTTCGATTTTTATGGTGCCCCACTGCTCTTATTGATCTTTTGAAATATTCATTTTCCAAAATAAATTTTTATAAGGGGGGTCCAATATATTGAACCAGTACTCCTTCAAGGGGCTGTTTATAGGGATCTATCCAATAAAAAGGACAAATATATAAACACTTAAACAGCCCCTTGCAAGTACTGGTCCAATATATTGGACCCCGCTGCGCTTATGCATATATATCTACTCCCCCACACTGGCAACATAGGCCATGAGGTGAAACAATCAAAATCTGTGTCCCCTGGCTCTCGGTCTCCTCTGAGATAGGAACTCCGCCCCTCCAGCCCTCTGCACCACTGCTCCTCCTACTCTCCCCCAAATGCCAAGCATCCTTCTACTGCCCCCGCCCCTGTGCATTCAGGGGAGAGTAGGAGGAGCAACAGTGCAGAGGGCTGGATTTCCGATCTCAGCCGAGAGCATGGGGAAACAGATTTTGATGTGGAAACCGACATCTCTCACTGCCCGCCCTCACTGTGCAGGCAGCAGAGAGATTACATCATCTCTCTGCTGCCTGACTCTGGGACACAGCAAAAGACAATCCTTACCTTAGCAGCAAGTGACAGTAAGCAACTTTTGACAGGTGACGTGGCAAGTGACAACCAGCAACATGTGGCAGTCCGCAACAAGTGGCAGGTGATGTGGCAAGTTACACACTCTGGGCTCCCACTGATTCTGCATTATGGTGAGTTGAACTATTTCATTTTATATTACAATGTAATAAAATAATGTGCTTCAATCATCCTGACACCATTAACAACCATGTTGCCAGGATGATTGAAGCGCCAACACCAGCCATTTCCCCCCATAAATTGGCTGAAAAAATAAAAAATTTGCCCCTCCCGAGACTAGACTCTGGATCCGCCCCTGGTTGGTTTACTAATCAAATATATGTTTACACTCCTATGAAAACAAAACTGAAATAAACCAAAAAAAAACTTTTTAAAGTATAATTATAAAAATACAGTTTATAAACTTATTATAAACTTTATGAGGTTTCTTTTTAACGCACACCTCCTGACTAGAGGATGCATGTTTTTTTCAAGCTTTGCGACAGCAGAGGGAGATCAGGAAAATAAATCCTTCTGACCTGCTGTTCCTTGAGGGAGCCACCGTTCGACTTGCTGATTGGTTGGAAAGCCAGTTCAATGCTCCCACACAGCACTGCATGTCAGAGGGAGGATTTGAGATCTTACTGTTTTCGGTGAGATCAGAAAAAATCTCCCTTTGACCAGCACAGTACCAGTTTTGGAGGAAGTACTTGTAACTTGCCCAAGTGCTCACTAATACTAGCATTGGTATAGGTGCAAATATATATATATACATATACATACATACATACATACATATATATATATATACATACATACACACACACACACACATATACATATACATACATATATACACACACACACACACACACACACACTAAAATTGTTGTGCAGTGCTAAGACTTACCTGTGAAGTACCGTATTTATCGGCGTATTACACGCACCCCAAGTTTAGGAGGGCATTTTAAGGAAAAAAAGTTTTAGGAGGGAAGTTTAGGGAAAAAAAAAAAAAAAAAAAAAAAAAAAATAAACATTGCCCAATCATCATATGCAGCTTGCCCAGCGTCATTTGCAGCCTTGCCCAGTGTCATTGCAGCTTGCCCAGCGTCATTGCAGCCTTGCCCAGCGTCATTTGCAGCCTTGCCCAGCGTCATTTGCAGCCTTGCCCAGTGTCATTGCAGCTTGCCCAGCATCATTGCAGCCTTGCCCAGTGTCATTGCAGTCCGGTCCCGGTTTAAATTTCCCGCCGCCGAGACTCTCTGTCGCGCGCGCCGCCGAAAAAGACAGAAGAGCGGCCGAAAAAGACCGAAGCACTCCCGGAAAAGGCCGAGTCGACTGTTCAGCTCCGCTCGCGGTCCCGCCTCACTGCTGTTTCCGGAGCGAGCACAGGGAGGCGGAACTACGAGCAGAGCCGAACAGTCTGCTCGGTCTATTCCGGCGCCGCTTCGGGTTTTTTCGGCCGCGACTCTGTCTTTTTCGGCATCGCTCGCTATTTTTCGGCGGCGCTTGCCATTTTTGTCATTTTTTTTGGGGGTATCGGCGTATAAACACGCACCCACGACTTTCCTCCAATTTTAAGGGGGAAAAGTGCGTGTTATACGCCACTTGATGACTCATATATAATCAAATCTGTCTCGCTCCTCATCCACATAAAGGACTAGCGGTATTTTCACAATAAAATGTAAAAGAAAGAGACATAGGTAGATAAACAGAAATAATTAATGGAATGAAGTAAGGGGAATAAGGAAAAAAAAATGATGAGCCACTCACTCAGTAGGTGAATCTTTTCCATGATTTTCGTGATTCCATAGTATGGAGAGAGGTCTGTGCCTTCCCCATCCCCAAATCCTAACGATTTTCTTGTAGATGGTAGCAGGTGCAGTCTTCATTTGCAACACCGTAGACAGTAATAGGAAAAAATACAAAGGAATTGAATACCACTTTTTGTGGGAGTATTGGTATCCATGGAGTTTTGGTTGTGGGAGTATTGGGACTCGGAGACACGGAGTAAGTGCAGGATTTATTTTATTTTGTTTCTATTAATTTAATACTAACATAAGAAGGAGCATTGAGTATTTGTGTATATGCACTATAGTATGCATGCATGCAATAGCAACTCCAAAAACTTGAACAAAAAAAAAATATAAAAAAAATTATCCAAAAAAATGCAACTTGGGTTGAATCATCGCTCAACTGGTGGATAATTTAGAAAAATGATTAACAGGAATGAATGGATCTACTTCAATAAAATCCAAAACAAATATAGTGCAAGTCAGGATATCTATCCAAAATGAAATAAATATGTTTAATATGAAAAAGTTATATCACTCACCGGGATCAGTCTCATGGTTTTATTTCATGGACTCTTTTTGGGTTTACAATCTTCCTTTTTTGGGTGGCAGATGGATACATCTCAAGTGGTCCAAAATCAACTGCCTGACGATTTTTCTTGGGATGATTCCCCAATCCACATAAAAGAAAGGTGATCATGTAAAAGGCCATATTAGACCATTCAATAATACCTTGAGGCTGATCCCAGCTTCCTAAGCTCTCAGCCTCTAGTACTTTCTCACTGGAGTGATAACTTTCATGTTAATAAACAAACAAACATATTCCTTTAATTTTGGATAGCTATCATGACCTGTCCTGCACCTATATTTGGTTTTGTTGAATTTTATATTTGGCATCTAATCTTGGAAGAGATTGAATTAAAGATAGACTTGTGGCACATAGAATTAAGGTAGAAGTTCAAGAGAAAGTAGCACAGTTAACTATCAAAGTTTAGGGCAGGGTATCCCAGTTTTGGTAGGTTAACTTTAAGAAATGCCATCTGCTCCATCAGCTGTGGAGCCAGTTGTGATCGCTGCGGGGAGAGAGTATTTCCAGTAATGGAAAATACCCACTCACTTTGGACTGAGGTTGGGGGGCAGGATATAAGCTCTTGGGCTACAATAGAGAGAGCAGGCCAAATCCCCCCCCCCCTTTCATGCCAATATTGTAAAGGCTCAGTAGTAGCAGGCAAACGTGGCTCCGAAAGATAAGCCTTTACTGTAGCTGAGACACTACTTTGTTTCCCGAGGGGCAGTTTAGTGGGTCCAAACGATCTAATGTATTTTCCCAAATCTCGTCTGCTCTGGTTGTGTTCGCAGCAGTGGTTCTGATAGGTGTTGAGTCTGTTGACACAGTATCATCGGCAGGCTCCCCCAGTTCCCTTGTCCTCCACCTCTAGCGGCATGCCTAATTGTCTTTGCCTGTAACACACCCTCTCAATTAATTTATCCCTCCAGGTGGTAAGTACATTGCTGTGGAGGGGAATTTTGCCCTTTATTCGAGGATCGCAGATTGAGGCAAACATTAGCTCAGGGCAAGCTTCTCTGAGGTCGTTAATCCTTCAAGTTAGTTGACCCTTAAGCCTCCTTAAAAGTGCAGCAATGTCTGCAACGAATTCGCCACTGGGTAACAGCTCTTTATTGGTGAGAAAGTCATCCAGACTAATGGTAAGGTGTGTGAATAGGGGGATAACTTGGGACAAAAATAGCATTTTCTCGGCTCAAGCTTTCTGTGGCAGCACGGAAGGGACTAAGTACTGCCACTAACTGACCAATGATTGTCCACTCCTCCCTGCTTAATGGTCGCGCTATGCCAATAAAATGCTCATGGGACATAGCATGAATTGCCTTTTGCTGCTCGAGTATTCGTGCAATCATTTCTAAGGTAGAATTCCACCGAGTACTTATGTCCTGCTTCAAGCGGTGTTGACTAAGGCCAGCCTTACTTTGCTCAGTTGGGAATATGTGGCTAGCTTTCACACTTCGGTGAAAATGGCCTGCTATCTTTCGACAGGATTCCAGAACTGCAGACAACTTTTGACTACTGTCGTCGTCCAGAGCAGCCTTCACTACAAGATGCAGGACATGTGCCGAGCAGCGAACTCCTACAAATCGACCATCACGCAGAGCTTTGATCATATTTGTTGCTCCGTCTTTTACAACAAACCCTAACTTTGGCTGCATGCCTGCTTGGTCTCCAAGCCACTCCGCCACCATTTTTTTTTGAGTGCACGCAAATTATTATGGAGCACTGTGTTGCATGCAAGAGGAAAGAACGGTGCCCCTGATTAACGATTACCGTCTCAGCTCCTGTGCTTCTTGCCCCTGGTTTGGGTTTCTTAGGTTCAGAGACAGTGGGCTGCCACCAGTGTGCAGTCAATGACAAAAAGGCATGCTGGCCACTGGGAGCACTCCACAAGTCTGAGGTAAAATGCACTGACTGGCTAGCAGCTCTGCCCAACTCCTCTTTCAATGCCTGCACACAGGAATTGTACAAAGAGGGTACTACATTACGGGTGAATGTAGTATGGGAGGGTACAATATATTGGGGTGTGACTGCCTGCAGTAGCTGCTCAAATGGCTCCCCTTCCACCAAATTATAAAGGTACTCCACCGACAGCTATTAATTGCCCAATAAGGCGGGTAATTTTGCGCGACTGCTGACTAGACATCCCCCTAGGATGAAAGCCGCTAAATTGCTGCAGGGTAGGCTGATGATGACGACAACCGGGATGCTTAACAGTTGCACAAGAGGTGCCTTTATCCCCTTGGCCCTTGTCATGCCCATCAGTGGAAATGGTAGCACTGGTGGTTCTACTCTTTTTAGTAGGTGGAGCTGCCATCCCACTTTCCTCTCTCAACAGTAGAGGCTTATGCTGAGAGCGCAAATGATGACCCATCCCAGCATTAGTGAGATGCCCTACAATTCTCCCATGGCTCACTTCCTTGCCACAAAGTTTGCATTTTGCTATGCGGCCATCCCCAACATAAACAAAATGCTCCCATATTTTTGACCGCCAGTTGCGGTTACCACTGCCACTGGGTGGGGAAGAATCTTCCACGATTTCTTGTTCATGGCTTTGAGCTCGAGTAGCTTTAGGGGTGATGGAAGATGGTGGTGGCCTATTATTGGTTACCGTGGCAATTGTTACATCTTCTAAGACAGAAGAGGCAGGTGATGGTGACTGCATAGTGTGTGTGAATAACAGAGGAGACAGAGGAGGACCAATATCTGATTCTGGACTACCCACTTAATATTGTTTTATGTATTGCTCTTCCTCTAAACCCAATCCTATGCCTAAAGCAAAACCTTCAAAAAGGTGGGACTTAAATGTCATTATCATCATGTTTAGCAGCAGGTTCAGCTTGTAAAATATTAGCTGCTATGTCACCTCTATCTGTAGAGCTGCTGCTAATACTTTTGGTGTTGGCACTAGCAGCTATGCTTTTCTCTTGAGCATCTTCCTCCTGCTGTAAATCAAAAATCTCAATTTTTGGCTGCTTATAACTGTGGGCACTAGCAACAGCCTTTGCACAAACTGCCTGGCCTCTCTTGTAGAAAAGAGCAGGTGTTACAATAGGCCTGTTGCTAGTACCATCTTTTTTTGAAGTTTTTGCTGATGCTGCATCATGAACATTTTCCACTCTTGCTTCCCTCATGGGGAGAGGAGGAGAAATATCCACTATTATAATTATTGTTTTTAAGCAAAGAGAAACAAAATGGTGTATTACACCTTCAAAAATGCAACTGCAAAAAAAAAAAAAAAAATCAGACAGACAGCACAGTAAGTTATAAAACAAAACAGTGCACACACTGTCCCACAAAAAAATAGAATTGCATGAAATAAAGAATGATAATCTTTGCTCAATATCTAATAAGTACTGTACTTACTCCACTCCCTCAGTCACGAGACCTGACTCAGTCTCCTCCTCAACTGAATCTAAAAAGATTCAGGAATGCCATGTGACTCAGACACAAAAGGGATAAGCTGATTGGCTAAGAAATTAAGATACATCACTCACACTACACTGTCCAATGGTTAATTTCCTAACTGCCCATTCGAAAGAACGATTCAAGAACATGATATTACGAACATACGAATGAAAATACAAATATATAAGAAATTACGAACATACAGATTACACTGTCATTCAAAAGAACAATTCAAGAACACGAACAAACAAAGAAACGGAATTACGAACACACGAATGAAAATAGGAACATACGAAATTAGGAACATACATATTACACTGTCATTCAAAAGAACGATTAGAGAACCCGAACAAACAAAATTACGAACATACAAAGAAACGAATCGCACATGTCTACTACAAAGAAAATACCAAAATACAAAAATTACGAACAGACAAATTATTGAAAATATGGAATGCAAATCATTCGTTTATATTTAATTTTCGTTCTTTTACTGTTTCGGTGTTTCGTTTTTTCGTAAGTTTGCCCATTCGTAAGTTCGTGTTTTCACATGTTAGTTATTTTGCTTGTTCGTAATTTTGTAATTTCGTATTTTAGTTCTTTCAGCTATTCGGATGTTCGAATTTAAGGTTTTAAAGTCATGCGACACCTTTCTGAGCTTTGGGCCATTTTCCTGCGACCATTGTTTATCACGGTCCTTCTCAGACCTTAGAAATTTCTCAAACTTCAGGAAACCTTCCCCAGAAATATCCTCCTGAACCTGTAGGGGGCCTAATTCTGCTGTATCTTTTACCTCTTTTGTGTCAATCATACCATTCCCCATCTCATTACAATTTTCAGGGTTTGCTACAACCAGATCAACTTGACCAAGATCTTCAGGTCTACCATTATTTGTTGTCACCCATGGCAACCAAACCATCAAAAATTGACAATACACTGCATTTTTCATCACGGTCAGAAATATCAATGCATTTGTCATATTTAATTTCACTCATGTTCGGCAGGGCAGTGTCTGAAGAGGAACTGCACCCAGCGGAGTGGTTGTCTACGGCAGCTTCACTAGACACCAACTCCACTGGCATGAGATCCTCTGCCAACAACTGTGCTGACTCCTGACCATCATCACTTAAAACATTTGGAACTGTGACTACAATCACTTCATTTATTACTGTGCCATCTGGCACTTCCACCAACACATTTGGCACGGCATTATCCATTACCACATCATTGGGCCCTTTGTGGATCACAGACATGACCTCTTCTGTGCGTTCACCCTTATTTGGCGTTTCCATCTCATGAACACCATCATCTGCAGTAGCAAGTGCATCCTTGCATACAAGTTGCTCTGCAGGTCCTTCATCTGGCACTGCAGAAATCATGTCTGCTCCACTTTTACCAACAGAGGCCTTTTCCAACAAAGCCAACAGCCTTTTTTCCCCACCTGTCCAAGTCTGTTATCTCTGTGCTCCCAGGAGGTACCACGCAGTACCGCTCCTACTGCACAAGGAGACCCAGAGGGACAGAGTGGTTCAGCAACAAACACAGTGCACATATCACTTTGGTTCAAAGATTTTGGCACTACATTTTTAACCATAGCGGACTGCAATACCACACCTTCACCACCTTGCTCTGGTGGCGCTTCATTAAAACGCATTACAGCTTTGATACCTGTCGTTGCCAGACTGCATTAACCCATTTCCACCATGAGTGTTTTCAAACATTTCAGTTTTAACATCCTGTCATCACTATGTTCAGGTACCCTCTTATCCCTCAGAGCAGCACCAAAGCTGTCTCAGGCAACCTCCGGCCCCAAAACTCAGAGCTCCCTGGGGGTTTCTAGGGACACCTCTGTGGCCTTCTTCACAGTTGCTAGGGGAGATAGCACATCTTTAACCGCATTCACAGCAAGGTTTTTATCTCTAGTGAGCGGCACTAGCCCATTAGCAACTGGACCATTCACTAGCCAACACAATATTAGCAGTTTTACCCATCATATTGTCACATTCAAGTTTACCACTTGCCTCCCCACTGGACAGGGCACTGCAGCGAGGCAAGTCCTTTTCCAAACAGACAGTGGATCTCCCATTTGGGGTCACTTCCACTCCAGTGTGCACAGTCACATATTCAGTCTCTATGCATTTACCAGCACCAGTCTTTTTCAACATCAACCCAGCGGTTCCAGCCATCATTTCATTAAAGACAGTCTTACCACCGCAGTAGTAGGGGTCACCATCTTCATTTGAGTACGTTGTCTCACAAACCAGTCCTCTGCTGCACTTTTACTGGTCCACTCTCCCTGGTGGCCACCAGATGAAATTACAGCAGGCATCTCCAACTGTTTAGCACCCCCTGCCGACACAACAGGAAAATCCTCGTTGCCAGAGGTGACTGCAAACATATTTGCACAGGAATCTGGGCCTGGAGATAAAGACCTTTGCTCAGGAACACCATCTCCAGTGGTATCCCATAACCTAGGGCAAAAAAAAACATGTTGTGCCCCAGATGTCCACATTCCAGGCATGGGACTGGATGATTTTTTTCTCAGGTAACCTTCCGCCTGGTAATTTTGAAATGCACACGAATCTTTAGGTGGATGCTTAGCTACATATGCCCTGTAGCTCCTCCTTTCCTTTGGCAATCTCTCTCCGGTCGCCATGGGAGATTGCACTCTCCCAGCAGAGCTTTGCTGATTCTCCCAAACTCTTTGATGCATCGTGGCTTTCAACTTCCTACGACTCTCTGCAGGCAATACTTTTCTCATGTGGTCTGCAGACTTGACATCATTGTCGTTGCTATGGGCAACCACATACCTCTCCAACTTCCGGTCAGGCTGTCGGTCACTCCTGGCACTCAAATCAGGCTTCCAATACACTGTTGTAGACTTTTGTCTGGTCATGTCACTTTGTACTGGAAGCTGTGACAACGGGCACTTGGAGACAGCATGCACCCACTCGCTGCACCGCAAACAGCGTTCTGGCCTACTTGTACGAGCATTGTCAGGGGCAACAACACCCCTCTTCCAGGTATGAAGATCTTGCTGCTCTCTCCTTGCACTGAAGGTTGGCTTGCTTTCCTCTTTAGCTGGGTTCAGTGCTGCTAGGTGCCGCTTGCACCAATCCACTGCAGATTCAAACACTGGTGGACTCTCCATATTCGCAATCACTCCACTGCACTTTTGCGCCCTCCAGCAAAAAATGAAGCACTGTCACTTTAAAGCAAGTTGCTTTTCACTTCATGCAAGCTTTCCTCACCTGCACAGTGCACACAGATTGTGCTGTCTCATACACACAAACAAGTCATAGCAGAAAAAAAAGTTTGACTTTTTTCATTCACAGGTACACCACCTGCAACACGCAATGCCTTTTGCCTGGCTGCACTTCCACACACAGCCAATAGTTCCTGACTTCAACTCACTGGGGAGCAAGGACCCGGATTCCACCGTCTTATGCCCGCATCCAACAACCACTTGTAACATTGGGGGATGTTTTAGCTTAAGGGTAGAGCTTACCAATGAGCTGAGGCAATGCCAGATATGCAATTTTAAGGGCTTGTAGGCACACTTTTATTAAAGAAAGAAAATGTCCATAAAATAGAAGAGTTGCCCACACAGGGGTGTCAGCTTTCCACAGCAACAATGTAAGTCAAACCAAAAATACCAAGCCACCTGGCTCTCTTTAGCAGCACTGCTGCTCAGACTTGTGCTTCAGCCCTCTTGGCTCTTTAACAGAGTTCCTGTACACCCAGTACCTCAGCACTATTTTCCAGCCCACAGGCTTGGACCCTCTGGACGGACGGACGGACAGACAGACAGACAGACAGACAGACAGACAGACAGACAGACAAGACAGACAGACAGACAGACAGACAGACAGACAGACAGACAGACAGACAGACAGACAGACAGACAGACAGACAGACAGACAGACAGACAGACAGACAGACAGACAGACAGACAGACAGACAGACAGACAGACAGACAGACAGACAGACAGACAGACAGACAGACAGACAGACAGACAGACAGACAGACAGACAGACAGACAGACAGACAGACAGACAGACAGACAGACAGACAGACAGACAGACAGACAGACAGACAGACAGACAGACAGACAGACAGACAGACAGACAGACAGACAGACAGACAGACAGACAGACAGACAGACAGACAGACAGACAGACAGACAGACAGACAGACAGACAGACAGACAGACAGACAGACAGACAGACAGACAGACAGACAGACAGACAGACAGACAGACAGACAGACAGACAGACAGACAGACAGACAGACAGACAGACAGACAGACAGACAGACAGACAGACAGACAGACAGACAGACAGACAGACAGACAGACAGACAGACAGACAGACAGACAGACAGACAGACAGACAGACAGACAGACAGACAGACAGACAGACAGACAGACAGACAGACAGACAGACAGACAGACAGACAGACAGACAGACAGACAGACAGACAGACAGACAGACAGACAGACAGACAGACAGACAGACAGACAGACAGACAGACAGACAGACAGACAGACAGACAGACAGACAGACAGACAGACAGACAGACAGACAGACAGACAGACAGACAGACAGACAGACAGACAGACAGACAGACAGACAGACAGACAGACAGACAGACAGACAGACAGACAGACAGACAGACAGACAGACAGACAGACAGACAGACAGACAGACAGACAGACAGACAGACAGACAGACAGACAGACAGACAGACAGACAGACAGACAGACAGACAGACAGACAGACAGACAGACAGACAGACAGACAGACAGACAGACAGACAGACAGACAGACAGACAGACAGACAGACAGACGTGCAGACAGACGTGCAGACCTGTGCAGACCTGTGCAGACCTGCACACTTCTCCCTTGCTTGCCTGGACTCTTTGGGAGGGTGGAGCCCAGAACCATGGTCAGGTGTGTACAAATAGCCCAGCACACACCTGACTAGTCAGTATGCTGGTGGATCTCAAAACCTGGACCCAGCTGTGATAGTTGCATTTTGGGAAATGTGGGTGGAGGAGACATGTAACCAGTCCTGAAAATGTTTTTGAAGCAAATTATGTTACCATTTTGTCTGAACTTGAGGTGGGTGTTGCCTCTCTTTTGCCAGTGTTATCTAAAAAATTTCCACTAGCGGTAATGATTGAGTGATGGATGAACTTGCCCCAGTGCTATACATAATTATACTGGGGTCAGAGAAGATGTTGGAGCTATACAGTTACAGGATCCTCATTTGGTAAATGTATGGAAAAAAGTAAAAGGGATAAATGGGCATACCTCAGAAAGCAGAAGTTAACCTAATACACCTCCATGTTGCAGTATACCATGACCTCCTGTATTTTGCACAGAATAAATGGGAGCAAGTTGTAAATCAATGGATAGTTCCTTTGTTGCAAACAATGATTTAGCAGTGTTTTTTTCAGGTGACGAATACTGTAGAAAATTCCCTGAGTATCAAATTAAAGCACTTAAAGCAAATTTTTAAAAGTCTAGTGGAACCCTTGTCTTTTAGGCCAATTTTGAGGGGGTTGCTATGGATCTGGCCAGACCAATGCTGAAGTCTGCTATGGGGAACCAGCAAAAAGCCACACCTGACAAAAGTGTATTTGAACACATTGCTCAGAAGCAGGATAGAGGCAATTGTTAACCATTTTGTTAGATTCAGAATGTTTACCCCAAGAGAAGTTTTGGTGCCTACATTAAAAATGCATTTCCTGGAAAAGTGACAGAGCCCCTATGAGATCAGAAATAAAATCAGTGATGTCAACTACCAGGTATACAAGGCACATAAATAGAAGGACTCTCCAGGTTTACCATATTAACCATATACAACCCTGAAAGGACTGTGAGACTTTTTCAGCAGTAAGCAACTCTAAAGTATTCTTATCAAAATGTACAGTATACTAGAGGTTAAAATGTCTGAGACCCTAAAAGCTACTTAGTTTCAGAAAGTGGAAGGATTCTCCCAGAAAAAGTGAGAGATGTTTTCAAATTTACCTGGCTGGACTAATGTAATATACCATGACATTGTGACTGACCTCCATTTCAGATTAAAGTTAAGATATATTAGGCACCTGAACCTTTGAGAAAAGGCAGTTTAGAAGAGATACAGAAATTGGTAGCCCTTATGATCATAGAGGAAACTAACAACAAGTGATCAAGTTTCATAGTACTCACTCCCAAGCCAAATTTCATGCTTACAGTATATGCTCTGTGTGGATATGTTGTCAAAAAAATGGAAGCAAACTCTAATTTGTCGCCAGATACCAGCTTCAAAGCATTGCTTTCTTTAGATACACAATAAATTGGCTGGCCTTTTAATGGTGCATAGATTAAGGGAAACCCTGTAGCACCAAAATTTAGCAGTTTGCTCATTAACACTTGCATTAACCACTTTAAGACCAGCCTCGTTTTGGATTTTAGGTGTTTACATGTTTAAAACAGTTTTTTTTTGCTAGAAAAAAACTTAGAACCCCCAAACATTATATATTGTTTTTTTTCTAACACGATAGAGAATAAAATGGCGGTCGTTGCAATACTTTTTTTCACCCCGTATTTGCGCAGCGGTCTTACAAGCGCACATTTTTTGGAAAAAATTCACTTTTTTGAATAAAAAAAATAAGACAACAGTAAAGTTAATAATGTTACGCCGAGTAAATTGATACCTAACATGTCATGCTTCAAAATTGCGCCCGCTCGTGGAATGGCATCAAACTTTTACCCTCAAAAATCTCCATAGGCGACGTTTAAAAAATTCTACAGGTTGCATATTTTGCGTTACAGAGGAGGTCTACGGCTATAATTATTGCTCTCGCTCTACCGATCGCTGTGATACCTCACATGTGTGGTTTGACCACCTTTTTCATATGCCGGTGCTACTCACGTATGCATTCGCCTATGCGCATGAGCTCGTCGGGACGGGGCGCTTTAAAAACATTTTTTTTTGTTTTTCTTATTTATTTTTCTTGATTTTATTTATTTTTACACTGTTTTTAAAAAAAAAAATTATTGGCTCACTTTTATTCCTATTACAAGGAATGTAAACATCCCTTTTAATAGAAAAAAGCATGACAGGTCCTCTTAAATATGAGATCTGGGGTCAAAAAGTCCTCAGATCTCATATTTGGACTTCAATGGAAAAAAAAAAAAAAAAAATGTCATTTAAAAAAATGACATTTGTAAATTTCTCTTTAAGACGTATGGGCGGAAGTGACGTTTTTGACGTCACTTCCGCCCTCCTATGGTATAGAGATGAGTGGCGGCCATCTTAGCGTCACTCATCTCTATGCACAGGCAGGGAACGGACCCGATCGCCTCCGCCGCTGCCGGCGGTTCCGGTAAGCGGCGGAAGGCGCGGGAGAGCGGCGGAGGGGGGGCACCTCTCCCGCCGCCGATAACGGTGATCTCGCGGCAAATCCACCGCGATGACCACCATTATCGGACAGCCGACCGGTGCCTGAAGAGATGGATATCTCGGTTGTGGCAGCAGCTGCTGCCGTTACCGAGATATCCCTCTTCAAAAAAGGGACGTATATCGTCGTGCGCCGGTCGGTAAGTGGTTAAAAGGTGCAAGGTTTTAGAAGAAAAGAACATTAGAAAATATCTAATCCTCAAAGACTAGTCTATTTTAACCGCTTCCCGACCGCCTCATGTACATATACGTGTGCAGAATGGCACGGGCAGGCAGAATCACGTACCTGTACGTGGCCCTTTAAATGCCTGCCCGTGGGTCGCGCAGTCAGAAGAAAGGGGAGAGGCATGTGTAAACAAACCTCTCCCCGCGCTTCCTACTCTGCCTGTCATTGATTGGCTGTTCCCGGTCAAGCCGATCAATGACGTCAGACGTCAGCCCCGCCCCCTAATGTAAAAAACATGTCACAGCCCATAACTCCTCCCCTCCCCCTAGTGGTTAACTCTTTCACTACAACTGTCATTTATACAGGAATCAATGCATTTAAATAGCATTGATTGCTGTATAAATGACAATGATCCCAAAAATGTGTCAAAAATGTCCGATGTGTCCGCCATAATGTCGCAGTCACAATAAAAATCGCTGATCGCCGCCATTACTAGTAAAAAAAAAATATATTAATAAAAATGCTATAAAACTATCCCCTATTTTGTAAACGCTAGAACTTTTGCGCAAACCAATCAATAATCGCTAATTGCGTTTTTTTTTACCAAAAATATGTAGAAGAATACGCATCGGCCTAAACTGAGGAAAAAAAATGTTTTTTTTATATATTTTTTGGGGATATTTATTATAGCAAAAAGTAAAAAATTTTGCATTTTTTTCAAAATTGTCACTCTATTCTTGTTTATAGCGCAAAAAATTAAAAACCGCAGGGGCGATCAAATACCACCAAAAGAAAGCTCTATTTGTGGGAAAAAAAGGACGCCAATTTTGTTTGGGAGCCACGTCGCACGACCGCGCAATTGTCAGTTAAAGCGACGCAGTGCCGAATCGCAAAAAGGGGCCTGGTCCTTTGGTTGCCAATTGATCCGGGGCTGAAGTGTTTAATTACATTAGTGATAAATGCCCACCAATTATTGACACTCAGTGTAAGTCTTTGTAAGCAAATTCGATATTAATCCAGACACTTGAAGGGAGAATTAGCCTTTGAATACCAGAATTTATTGGTAACTATTGGAAAAATCCTGGGAGTTATAGTATTTGTTATACCACATGTTTTACCTCATGCCTATCCTCCTCTTTTTTTAATTAATAATATGTAGTGCTGTAATCTTTACCAGGTAATGTTATCAATAGGACCATGTTAATAGATTGGTATTTGGCTCCCTCTACTGGTACACAATGGAAAAAGACTTGGCCAACTTTCACATAACAGCTAAGCAGGAAGTGACTTAATTGTTTTACTTTGTGAAAGGACTCACCTACCCACAATGCCCACTCACCTACCCATGAACACTGAGTGGCTGAACTGCATGCTGGGTAGGTAATGAAAGGCCCGGTGTGGCCACTTTCTCTCTCTTCTTGCTGGGATGCGTGGCCTGCCTACAGGGATCTGTGGGAGTGTGTTTGAAGAGCCGCGGCCTACATCGTGCGGAGCGGAGCAGCAACTATTGAGAGTGTCACCACACCCTATGTGAATGAGTATGGGGTATGATGTACCCCTACCCATTCACCTAAGGTGTAAAGTGTAAATAAAAAAAACACACAATTGTTTAAAAATATTTTATTGCACTGCTCCGGGGGGTCTACTTCCGTCTTGGGGGGTCTTCTTGCCGGACTCCTCCGCTATTTTACCTAGCTCTTTTACCGAGCAGAGGAGCCCAGCTACCTTCTTCGTCATCGCCGCCGTCGTCTGGGGGTCTCGATCCGCCTTCGGGGGTCTTCCGGGGTCTTCCGGGGTCTCTTCTGTTCTTGCCGCTGTCATCGCTTCCTGCGCCGCCGCCACTTTCTTCTTCTTCTTCTTCTTCTTCTTCCTCCTCTTCTTCTTCTTCTTCTTCTTCCGATGTTGACTCGTTGCTCTCTCTGGCCGGAATGGCAGAGCCGCGCTGTGCTGGAACTTATATAGGGACAAGAGGACAGGGTCACGTGCTCATGTCACATGGTGACCCCGCCCCCCTATGATGTCACAGTCCTGGAGGATGCTGGGACTGTGACATCATAGGGGGGCGGGGTCACCATGTGACATGAGCATGTGACCCTGCCCCCTTGTCCCTATATAAGTCACAACCCAGCGCGGCTCTGGCATTCCGGCCAGAGGGAGCGACGAGTCAACATCGGAAGAAGAAGTAGAAGAGGAAGAAGGCAGCAGCGCAGAAAGCGACGACAACGGCAAGAACAGAAGAGACATCGGAAGACCCCCGAAAGCGGATCGAGACTCCCAGACGACGGCGGCGACAACGAAGAAGGTAGCTGGACTCCTCTGCTCGGTAAAAGAGCTAGGTAAAATAGTGCAGGAGTCCGGCGAGAAGACCCCCCAAGACGGAAGAAGACCCCGGAGCTGTGCAATAAAATATTTTGAAAAAAATTGTGTGTGTTTTTTTTTTATTTACACTTTACACCTTAGGTGAATGGGTAGGGATACATCATACCCCATACTCATTCACATAGGGTGGGGGGGCTGGGATCTGGGGGCCCCTTATTAAAGGGGGCTCCCGGATTCCGATAAGCCCCCCGCCCACAGACCCCGACAACTAACGGCCAGGGTTGTCGGGAAGAGGCCCTTGTCCTCATCAACATGGGGACAAGGTGCTTTGGGGTGGGGGGGCCACACGGCCCCCCTTTTCCCAGGGAACCCCCCATGTTGAGGGCACGTGGCCTGGTACGGTTCAGGAGGGGGGCGCTCGCTCGTCCCCACCCCTTTCCTGGTCGACCGGGCTGCGTGCTCGGATAAGGGTCTGAGATGGATTTGGGGGGGACCCCCACGCCATTTTTTCGACGTGGGGATTCCCTTTAAATCCATGCCAGGTGACGGGGCTAGCGTGGGGGCATTCACTGCCTTCGCTAGCTCCGTCTACCTGAAGTCACGTGCTAAATGAACGGACTTTCCGATGATCGGCAAGTCCGTTCATTTCCAAAAGTCCGGCGGACTAGCATACTAACGGCGGGATTGTCCGCCGGAATGCCAAGTCCAGCGGATAATTTTAAAACAAAACTTAAAACCTAGTCCGCCAGACTTTTGGCGCCAAAAAGTCCGCCGGCGCCCACACACGGGGGGATTATCCGGCGGACAATCCCCTGGGAAAGTCCGCTTGTGCGTATGCCGCATAAGGGTTACTTCTAAAGGAATGGAGACATTGCAACTTTTCTCATCAGAACACAAAGAGTTCACCAGCTGAATATAACAAACCAGACCCTCCAGTTAGGAATCAATCCCTAAAGAACATAGTTGAACAATGAGCTTTTCAGTGTACATTTTATGTTGCAAATTGTACTATATACTATGGAAGAGCCCTGGGGCCATCATAAAAAAAAAAAAAAATACAGAATTATGTTTTTGAAAAAAAAATTTTTTACAGAATTCTGAGTTTGAAACTCAGAATTCTGAGTTTAAATGTCAGAATTCTGAGATTAAATGTCAGAATTCTGAGATTCAAAGTCAGAATTGTAAGTTAAAAAAAAAAAATTCTACAGAATTCTGAGATTAAAAGTCAGAATTCTGAGATTTAAAGTCAGAATTCTGAGATTTAAAGTCAGAATTCTGAGTTTGAAAGTCAGAATTCTGAGTTTCAAAGTCAGAATTCTGAGATTTAAAGTCAGAATTCTGAGTTTGAAAGTCAGAATTCTGAGATTAAAAATCAGAATTCTGAGATTAAAAGTCAGAATTCTGAGTTTTAAAATCAGAATTCTGAGATTAAAAGTCAGAATTCTGAGATTTAAAAGTCAGAATTCTGAGATTAAAAGTCAGAATTCTGAGATTGAAAGTCAGAATTCTGAGTTTATAAATATAGTAGTCTCTATTAGGAAGATTTTAGGACCAATGAGCAATAATGTAGTAAAATCCACAGACTATCATGCTGCAGACATACATGTCTTTTGCTCTTTATATGGATATGTAAATCTGTTTTAGTTACAGCACACAGTATAGGGAAGCAGGCAGTGCTGGGTTCTCTGGTTCCTCTACTGTATTAATAGTTCCTCGGTTTGCTGTGTTATACTTCTTCCCTGTCATCTGCTCAAACAAGAAGAACCATGCTGAAAATGTTTGTATTTTGTGTGAGTGGGGTAGGGGTCTACACAGCTTCCATAGATAACAGAACACAATGCCCAGCACAGCTCTGCACCCCAACTTGTAGAAAACATTGCACTATTGCCCCTAAATTAGGGAATTGTGAATGGCTAGAAGGCAGCAGGACAATGTGTGTCTATGGTCATAACGGATTGATCATAGAAATGACTGGTTTTGACTAATAGACTTGTTTCACAAACAATTAACCTTATATTAAACATACAAGCAAACATGAATATCTAATCTGTGTGTTGGCATAGTGGTGTGGGTTCTAATCCAGAAGAAAGTATATATTTTTTTTTATACATATCTATTTTAAAATATGAGATAGTGAGGGCTTAAATTGTATTTTATCTGATTTCAAGGTATATTAACCACTTGACCACTGGGCACTTAAACCCCCTTCCTAACCAGACCAATTTTCAGCTTTCGGTGCTCTCACACTTTGAATGACAATTACTCAGTCATGCAACACTGTACCCAAATGAATTTTGTGTCCGTTTTTTTCACACAAATAGAGCTTTCTTTTGGTGGTATTTAATCACTGCTGGGTTTTTTAATTTTTGCGCTATAAATCAAAATATACTGAAAATTCAGTAAAAAAAATAAAATAAAAATTCTTTGTTTCTATTAAAATTTATTGCAGAGTATTGGCAGAGTATTGGCGAGTATTGGTGAGTATTGGCAGAGTATTTCAGTGGTGGCAGAGTATTGCACAGTGGTTGCAGAGCATTGCACAGTGGTGGCAGAGCGTTGCACAGTGGTGGCAGAGCATTGCACAGTGGTTGCAGAGTATTGCACAGTGGGGGCAGAGCATTGCACAGTGGTGGCAGAGCATTGCACAGTGGTTGCAGAGCATTGCACAGTGGGGGCAGAGCATTGCACAGTGGTGGCAGAGCATTGCACAGTGGTGGCAGAGCATTGCACAGTGGTGGCAGAGCATTGCACAGTGGTGGCAGAGCATTGCACAGTGGTTGCAGAGCATTGCACAGTGGGGGCAGAGCATTGCACAGTGGTGGCAGAGCATTGCACAGTGGTGGCAGAGCATTGCACAGTGGTTGCAGAGTATTGCACAGTGGTGGCAGAGCATTGCACAGTGGTGGCACAAACCAGCGTCACGTCATGACGCCGGTTCCTCCCTCCCCTCTCTGTACCGATCAGTACAGTGAGAGGGGAGAAGCGCGCAGGGGGAGATGGGACCAGTGCTGTGGGCTGGATGTGTAGTGCCCACAGCGCTGGTCAGTGCCAGCTACACTGCCACCACTGTGCAATACTCTGCCACCACTGTGCAACGCTCTGCCACCACTGTGCAATGCTCTGCCACCACTGTGCAGCGTTCTGCCACCACTGTGCAATGCTCTGCCACCACTGTGCAATGCTCTGCCACCACTGTGCAATGCTCTGCCACCACTGTGCAATGCTCTGCAACCACTGTGCAACGCTCTGCCACCACTGTGCAATGCTCTGCCACCACTGTGCAACGCTCTGCCACCACTGTGCAACGCTCTGCCACCACTGTGCAATGCTCTGCAACCACTGTGCAATACTCTGCCACCACTGTGCAATACTCTGCCACCACTGTGCAACATTGCAACACTGCAACACTCTGCCAATACTCTGCCAATACTCGCCAATACTCTGCCAATACTCTGCCAATACTCTGCCAATACTCTGCAATAAATTTTAATAGAAACAAAGAACTTTTATTTATTTTTTTTTACTGAATTTTCAGTATATTTTGATTTATAGCGCAAAAATTAAAAAACCCAGCGGTGATTAAATACCACCAAAAGAAAGCTCTATTTGTGTGAAAAAAGGACACAAAATTAATTTGGGTACAGTGTTGCATGACTGAGTAATTGTCATTCAAAGTGTGAGAGCACCGAAAGCTGAAAATTGGTCTGGTTAGGAAGGGGGTTTAAGTGCCCAGTGGTCAAGTGGTTAATATACCTTGAAATCAGATAAAATACAATTTAAGCCCTCACTATCTCATATTTTAAAATAGATATGTATAAATATATATATATACTTTCATCTGGATTAGAACCCACAAGTTCACCATTGCAAACCTGCTGCTCTAACCACTATGCCAACACACAGATTAGATATTCTTGTTTGCTTGTATGTTTAATATAAGGTTAATTGTTTGTAAAACAAGTCTATTAGTCAAAACCAGTCATTTCTATGATCAATCCGTTATGACCATAGACACACATTGTCCTGCTGCCTTCTAGCCATTCACAATTCCCTAATTTAGGGGCAATAGTGCAATGTTTTCTACAAGTTGGGGTGCAGAGCTGTGCTGGGCATTGTGTTCTGTTATCTATGGAAGCTGTGTAGACCCCTACCCCACTCACACAAAATACAAACGTTTTCAGCATGGTTCTTCTTGTTTGAGCAGATGACAGGGAAGAAGTATAACACAGCAAACCGAGGAACTATTAATACAGTAGAGGAACCAGAGAACCCAGCACTGCCTGCTTCCCTATACTGTGTGCTGTAACTAAAATAGATTTACATATCGATATAAAGAGCAAAATACATGTATGTCTACAGCATGATGGTCTGTGAATTTTACTACATTATTGCTCATTGGTCCTAAAATCTTCCTAATAGAGACTACTATATTTATAAACTCAGAATTCTGACTTTAAAACTCAGAATTCTGACTTTTAATCTCAGAATTCTGACTTTAAAACTCAGAATTCTGACTTTTAATCTCAGAATTCTGACTTTTAATCTCAGAATTCTGACTTTCAAACTCAGAATTCTGACTTTTAATCTCAGAATTCTGACTTTTAATCTCAGAATTCTGACTTTCAAACTCAGAATTCTGACTTTCAAACTCAGAATTCTGACTTTTAATCTCAGAATTCTGACTTTCAAACTCAGAATTCTGACGTTTAATCTCAGAATTCTGACTTTTAATCTCAGAATTCTGACTTTTAATCTCAGAATTCTGTAGAATTTTTTTTTTTTTAATTTACAATTCTGACTTTGAATCTCAGAATTCTGACATTTAATCTCAGAATTCTGACTTTTAATCTCAGAATTCTGACATTTAAGCTCAGAATTCTGAGTTTCAAACTCAGAATTCTGTAAAAAATTTTTTTTCAAAAACATAATTCTGTATTTTTTTTTTTTTATGATGGCCCCAGGGCTCTTCCATAATATACCACAAGTCACATCAGAGGAAGATGATATGTGAAGTACTGGCTAGCATGATTGTGGAGAATGAACAGTATATGTGCAACCTAGGTTTCTCACTTTCACGTGATGATGGGCTATAGGGTTTAATATTGTTATGAAGAAAACAAACTGTTTTGTCATGTTCTGGGTCCTGAGTGTTGTAGAGTTCTGGGTGGGATAACGTCTTTGTTTCTATGTCCACATCTTACCTGGAAACCAGGCCTTGCTATAAGTCTCAATTGTACACACGACTTTATATATGTAAACTGATGCTCAGAGCTCACTCTCTCACAGTCTGCTTGAGACCCTGCTGCTGGGCAAAAAGGCTGACCGCATACAGAGCAATAAAATGATGCAAGAGATGTATATTTTTTGGGCTGCACCCTTTAGGGTTTACACTGTCAGTCGGGAACTGGCATTAGTTTTGTTTGTGGAACAGATGCACAAATGGTTTGTTTGTTTTATTCTATGGACATGCTGTAAAAAGCCCTCCTGCATTTAAACTGTGCTTGTGATCTTGCTGAATAAAAGTGCAGGAAAAACCTGCAGGAACTGTTCCTTGATTCCTCTGTCTCATATATGGCTTACGAATGTATACCTGGCGAATCTCAGCACAAGAATCTGTATGTTGGTAAACACTACACAGATCTGGTTGGGTTTCTCCCTGCTTTCAGCTACCATTCAGAACTGAAAGCCAGCCAGATGATCAGTAAGTAAAAGCAGCACACATACACTTGTATACACTTGTTAAGCACACAGTTAACCCCTTGATTGCCTTCCTGATCAGATCCCACCCATCACCCAGCCAGTGTCATTAGTACTGTGTACAGTATTATCATTGATCATTGCATTAGTGTCATTAGCAACGTCAGTGCCAGTCAGTTAGTGTCTCTCCCAGCCAGTGTCAGTTAGTACCAGATTGTCAGCCACACTATCACAGTCACACTATAAGTTACTGATAACTGCCATTGCTAGTATAGTAAATGTACAGATCAATATCTTGACCACAATGTTTTATACCAGAAAGTAGAAAATATTGTCTCTTGTTTAAAAAATGTTGGTCTTTTTGCATTTATATAATAGAAAAGACAAAAAACAGTGGTGATCAAATACTGAAAGAAAGCTCTATTTGTGTGAAAAAAAAAAAGGATTTACATTTCATTTGCATACAGTGTTGCATGCCTAAGCAATTGCCAGTTAACCACTTTCAGACCGGAACATTTTGCTGGATTAAGACCAGAGCACTTTTTGCGATTCGGCACTGCGTCACTTAAAGTGACAATTGCGCAGTCGTGCGACGTGGCTTCCAAACAAAATTGACGTCTTTTTTTCCCACAAATAGAGCTTTCTTCTGGTGGTATTTGATCACCCCTGCGTTTTTTTTTTGCGCTATAAACAAAAAAAGAGCGTCAATTTTGAAAAACGCATTATTTTTTACTTTTTGCTATAATAAATATTCCCCAAAAACATATTAAAACATTTTTTTTCCCTCAGTTTAAGCCGATACATATTCTTCTACATATTTTTGGTAAAAAAATCGCAATAAGCGATTGATTGGTTTGCGCAAAAGTTATAGCGTTTACAAAATAGGGGATTATTTAATGCATTTTTATTAATATTTTTTTTTTACTAGTAATGGTGGCGAGTAGCGATTTTTATTATGACTGCGACATTATGGCAGACACATCGGACATTTTTGACACATTTTTGGGACCATTTTCATTTATACAGCAATCAGTGCTATACAAATGCACTGATTCCTGTGTATATGACACTGGCAGTGAAGAGGTTAACCAGGGGGTGGCAGTTTAGGGGTTAAGTGTGTCCTAGGGGCGTGTTGCTAACTGTGGGGGGCGTGGCTGTGTGTGACAGTCACTGATCTCTGCTCCAATCACAGTGTCACTTGTTTCTAGGCAGAACGGGGAGATGCTGCTTACTTCTGCATCTCCCCGTTCGTCCTCCCCGTGAGACGATCGCGAGTATCCCCACGGCGATCGAGTCCGCACGCGATGGCATGGCGGCATATTCAAAGGGACGTACCTGTACGCTCTTATGCCTGTCCGTGCCATTCTGCTGATGTATATGTGTGTGCACCGGTCGGGAAGCGGTTAAAGAAGCACAGTGCTGAATAGCAAAAAATGCCCTGGTCTTGAAGGTGGTAAAATCTTCCAGAGCTCAAGTGGTTAGGGGTTATTAACCACTTCAGCCCCGGACCATTTGGCAGCCAAAGGTCCAGAGGTCTTTTTTCAATTTTGCACTGCACTGCTTTAACTGGTAATTGCGCGGTCATGCAATGTTGTAACCAAACAAAATTTGCGTCCTTTTCTTCCCACAAATAGAGCTTTCTTTTGATGGTATTTGATTGCCTCTGTGATTTTTATTTTTTGCGCTATAAACGGAAAAAGACCGCAAATTTTGATAAAAAAAAAAAAGATATTTTCTACTTTTTGTTATAAGAAAAATCCAATAAACTCAATTTTAGTCAAACATTTGGGCCAAAATGTATTCAGCCACATGTCTTTAGTAAAAAAAATGCCAATAAGCGTATATTTATTGGTTTGCGCAAAAGTTATAGCGTCTACAAACTAGAGTACATTTTCTGGCATTTACACCGCTTTTAATTTATGACTGCCTATCTCATTTCTTGAGGTGCTAAAATGGCAGGGAAGTACAAAACCCCCCCAAATGACCCCATTTTGGAAAGTAGACACCCCAAGCTATTTGCTGAGAGGCATGTTGATCCCATTGAATATTTTTTTTTTTTAGTCCCAAGTGATTGAATAAAGAAAAAAAAAAAAAAAAAAAAAAAAAAAAAATTTTTTTTTCATAAAGTTGTCACTAAATGATATATTGCTCACACATGCCATGGTTATATGTGGAGATGCACCCCAAAATACATTTTGCTGCTTCTCCCGAGTATGGGGATACCACATGTGTGGGACTTTTTGGGAGCCTAGCCGCGCACGGGGCCCCGAAACCCAATCAACGCCTTCAGGGTTTCTAAGGGTGCAAATTTTTGATTTCACTCCTCACTACCTATCACAGTTTCGAAGGCCATAAATGCCAAAATAGCACAAAACCCCCCCCCCCAAATGACCCCATTTTGGAAAGTAGACACCCCAAGCTATTTGCTGAGAGGCATGTTGAGTACATGGAATATTTTATATTTTGCCACAAGTTGCGGGAATATTACAAACTTTTTTTTTTTTTTTGCCCAAAGTTGTCACTAAATGATATATTGCCCACACATGCCATGGGCATATGTGGAATTACACCCCAAAATACATTCTGCTGCTTCTCCTGAGTATGGGGATACCACATGTGTGGGACTTTTTGGGAGCCTATCCGCATACGGGACCCCGAAAACCAAGCACCGCCTTCAGGATTTCTAAGGGCATAAATTTTTGATTTCACTCCTCACTACCTATCACTACCTATCACAGTTTTGAAGGCCATAAAATGCCAAGATGGCACAAAACCCCCCCAAATGACCCCATTTTGGAAAGTAGACACCCCAAGCTATTTGCTGAGAGGCATGTTGAGCCCATTGAATATTTTTTTTTTTAGTCCCAAGTGATTGAATAAAGACAAAAAAAAAAAAAAAAAATGTATTCAAAAAGTTGTCACTAAATGATATATTGCTCACACATGCCATGGTTATATGTGGAATTGCACCCCAAAATACATTTTGCTGCTTCTCCTGAGTATGGGGATACCACATGTGTGGGACTTTTTGGGAGCCTAGCCGCGTACGGGGCCCCGAAACCCAAGCACCGCCTTCAGCATTTCTAAGGGTGCAAATTTTTGATTTCACTCCTCACTACCTATCACAGTTTCGAAGGCCATAAAATGCCAAAATAGCACAAAAACCCCCCAAATGACCCCATTTTGGAAAGTAGACACCCCAAGCTTTTTGCTGAGAGGCATGTTGAGTACATGGAATATTTTATATTTTGCCACAAGTTGCGGGAATATTACAAATATTTTTTTTTTTTTGCCCAAAGTTGTCACTAAATGATATATTGCCCACACATGCCATGGGCATATGTGGAATTACACCCCAAAAAACATTCTGCTGCTTCTCCTGAGTACGGGGATACCACATGTGTGGGACTTTTTGGGAGCCTATCCACATACGGGACCCCGAAAACCAAGCACCGCTTTCAGGATTTCTAAGGGCATAAATTTTTTTGATTTCACTCCTCACTACCTATCACTACCTATCACAGTTTTGAAGACCATAAAATGCCAAGATGGCACAAAACCCCCCCAAATTACCCCATTTTGGAAAGTAGACACCCCAAGCTATTTGCTGAGAGGCATGTTGAGCCCATTGAATATTTTTTTTTTTTAGTCCCAAGTGATTGAATAAAGACAAAAAAAATAAATAAAAAAAAATGTATTCAAAAAGTTGTCACTAAATGATATATTGCTCACACATGCCATGGTTATATGTGGAATTGCACCCCAAAATACATTTTGCTGCTTCTCCTGAGTATGGGGATACCACATGTGTGGGACTTTTTGGGAGCCTAGCCGCGTACGGGGCCCCGAAACCCAAGCACCGCCTTCAGCATTTCTAAGGGTGCAAATTTTTGATTTCACTCCTCACTACCTATCACAGTTTCGAAGGCCATAAAATGCCAAAATAGCACAAAACCCCCCCAAATGACCCCATTTTGGAAAGTAGACACCCCAAGCTATTTGTTGAGAGGCATGGTGAGTATTTTACAGCTCTCATGTGTTTTTGAAAATGAAGAAAGTAAAGAAAAAAAAAAACATTTTTTTTTTTTCTTTTTTCAATTTTCAAAACTTTGTGACAAAAAGCGAGATCTGCAAAATACTCACCATACCTCTCAGCAAATAGCTTGGGGTGTCTACTTTCCAAAATGGGGTCATTTGGGGGTGGTTTGTGCCATCTGGGCATTCCATGGCCTCCGAAACTGTGATTGGCAGTGAGGAGTGAAATAAAAAAATTACACCCTTAGAAAGCCTGAAGGCGGTGCTTGGATTTTGGGGTCCCGTACGCGGCTAGGCTCCCAAAAAGTCCCACACATGTGGTATCCCCGTACTCAGGAGAAGCAACAGAATGTATTTTGGGGTGTATTTCCACATATGCCCATGGCATGTTTGAGCAATATATCATTTAGTGACAACTTTTTGTAAAAAAAAAAAATATTATTTTTTTTTTTTTTTCATTATTCAATC
Organism: Lithobates sylvaticus; assembly: GCA_028564925.1. Classification (NCBI taxonomy): domain Eukaryota; kingdom Metazoa; phylum Chordata; class Amphibia; order Anura; family Ranidae; genus Lithobates; species Lithobates sylvaticus. Next base: position 253,504,292 of record CM053030.1, read on the forward strand.
TCTTGGGACCAAAAAAAAAAAAAATATTTAATGGGCTCAACATTGCTCTCAGCAAATAGCTTGGGGTGTCTACTTTCCAAAATGGGGTCATTGGGGGGGGGGGGGGGGGGTTTGAACTGTCCTGGCATTTTATGCACAACATTTAGAAGCCTATGTCACACGTCACCCACTCTTCTAACCACTTGAAGATAAAGCCCTTTCTGACACTTTTTGTTTACATGAAAACATTTTTTTTTTTTGCAAGAAAATTACGTTGAACCCCCAAACACTATATATATTGTTAAAGCAAAGGCCCTACAGATTAAAATGGTGGGTGTTGCATTTTTTTTTTCCACACAGTATTTGCGCAGCGATTTTTCAAACGCATTTTTTGTGGAAAAAATACACTTTTTTTTTTATTTTAATGCACTAAAACACACTATATTGCTCAAATTTTTGATGAAATAAAAAATATGATCTTAGGCCGAGTACATGGATACCAAACATGACATGCTTTAAAATTGCGCACAAACACGCAGTGGCGACAAACTACATACATTTTTAAAAGCCTTTAAAAGCCTTTACAGGTTACCACATTAGATTCACGGAGGAGGTCTACTGCTAAAATTACTGCCCTCGATCTGACCTTCGCGGTGATACCTCACATGCATGGTGCAATTGCTGTTTACATATGACGCCAGACCAACGCTTGTGTTCGCCTTTGCGCAAGAGAAGGGGGGGGGCAGGGGTTTTTTTTTTTATTTTTTTTTATTTTTTCTTTTTATTTAGCTTTTTTATTTTATTTTTAAACTGTTCCTTCCATTTTTTTTTTCTTAGTTATCATTTTTATTGTTATCGCAGGGAATGTAAATATCCCCTATGATAGCAATAGGCAGTGACAGGTACTCTTTTTTAAAAAAAAAAAAAAGGGTCTATTAGACCCTAGATCTTTCCTCTGCCCTCAAAGCATCTGACCACACCAAGATCGGTGTGATAAAATGCTTTCCCAATGGTGCGGTGGGTATGCCCACCATTAGAATACCTCCCTTCATCCACCCACTTCTAATGATGGGCATACATGCACCATTTATATATGCCGAAGCATGGGGGCATCCTCCCGCAAAAAAGTTATGCCACGTACACATGGTCGGACTTTTTTCGACCATATGTACGTGGCATTAGGAGCAAAATCGCTCCTCCGCCCTCTGCTGCCCCCATGCTTCGGCATATATGCTCTTTTTTTTAACTGTGGTGGTGAAATCACCTCCTACAGCGTTGGAGTCGCGGCTTTATGTATCGTGGGAGCAAACGCTGTTGCTGTCAAGATAAATAAATCCACGCTGCAACTGAATGGCGTACCTGCTAAGCAAATAATGGTTAACATTAAAACAAAGTAACATTACAGTATAACAGTAAGACCTTACCATACCATACCTGCAAAGCAAATACCAAAAAAAAAAAAAAACATAGTAAAAAATAAAACATTTTGTTAACGCAACCGGTGCCTAAAATATATATATGCCGAAGCATGGGGGCATCCTCCCGCAAAAAAGTTATGCCACGTACACATGGTCGGACTTTTTTCGACCATATGTACGTGGCATTAGGAGCAAAATCGCTCCTCCGCCCTCTGCTGCCCCCATGCTTCGGCATATATGCTCTTTTTTTTAACTGTGGTGGTGAAATCACCTCCTACAGCGTTGGAGTCGCGGCTTTATGTATCGTGGGAGCAAACGCTGTTGCTGTCAAGATAAATAAATCCACGCTGCAACTGAATGGCGTACCTGCTAAGCAAATAATGGTTAACATTAAAACAAAGTAACATTACAGTATAACAGTAAGACCTTACCATACCATACCTGCAAAGCAAATACCAAAAAAAAAAACATAGTAAAAAATAAAACATTTTGTTAACGCAACCGGTGCCTAAAATATATATATGCCGAAGCATGGGGGCATCCTCCCGCAAAAAAGTTATGCCACGTACACATGGTCGGACTTTTTTCGACCGTATGTACGTGGCATTAGGAGCAAAATCGCTCCTCCGCCCTCTGCTGCCCCCATGCTTCGGCATATATGCTCTTTTTTTTTAACTGTGGTGGTGAAATCACCTCCTACAGCGTTGGAGTCGTGGCTTTATGTATCGTGGGAGCAAACGCTGTTGCTGTCAAGATAAATAAATCCGCGCTGCAACTGAATGGCGCACCTGAAAACAAAAAAATCGTTAACAATAAAACACAGTAAACAAAATTACATACCTGAAAAGCAAGCATGATAAAACATAATAAAACATTGCAGAATAGAATAGAGTAAAAAAGAGCAACAAGAGAGAGAGAGAGAGAGAGAGAGAGAGAGAGAACAATAAAACGACAACTATTTTTTTTTTTTTTATTTTATATTTTTTTGGGGGGTTTTTTTTTTTTTTTTTTTGTACTTTTTTTTTATTTTTTACACTTTTTTTTTTTTTAAACTATAACTATAATTTTAACTGTAACGGTCGGGTCTCAAAATGCGATGGCATTCTTGAGACCCTGTAACTATAATTTTAACTAACGGTCGGGTCTCAAAATGCGATGGCATTCTTGAGACCCTGTGAAAGTGTATCCTAGCCTGTGAAATGCTGTACCCTACGCTAAAACCTCACTAGTGAGTGGTAGCGTTCAAAACATTCACCAACGCAGAGACCAGGATTGTCAGGACAGCGTGGACAATAATAACGGGTGTCACGCCTACATCCGCGCTTGGTACAGACACGACATCTTTTTTGGGGGGCTCGTTGGGTAGGGGTACTCGGGAGGACATAAGGATAATGCCTCTCATACAGCCGGCTAACTGCATTTGGTTCGGAATGGTGAGGTGCAGAACCGTCTGAAAACAGAAGGTCTGTGAGAACCTCTTCCAGGAATTCAAGGAAGGGTAACCTCCCGCCTGAAGCTCCGTATAGCACATGAGCATTCAGAAAAGCCAATTGGAACAAATAAATAGACACTTTTTTTTGTACCAGCGTCTAGCCTTACGGACAACTAGGTACGGCGCCAACAACTGGTCGTTGAGGTCCACCCCTCCCATATTAAGGTTATACTCGTGGACACAGAGGGGTTTCGTCACAACACCAGCCGCCGTACGAATTTGGACTGTCGTGTCTGCATGAAGGGAGGTAAGAACGAAAACATTCCTATTATCCCTCCACTTCACAGCGAGCAAATTATTACACTTCAAGCAGGCTCTCTCCCCCAGCCTAAGAGGGGAATCTACAAGCCGCTGGGGAAAGCCCCGGCGATTAGGTCGCACGGTGCCACATGCTCCAATCTGATGATCAAACAAGTGACTAAACAGTGGCACGCTCGTGTAATAATTGTCCACGTACAAGTGGTACCCCTTTCCGAATAAGGGTGACACCAAGTTCCACACTATCTTGCCAGCGCTCCCTATGTAATCTGGACAGTTCTCCGGCTCTACGTGACTATCTTTTCCCTCATAAACCGAAAAGCTCCACGTATAGCCTGTTGCCCTGTCACAGAGCTTGTAGAGCTTGACCCCGTATCTGGCACGCTTGCTGGGAAGGAACTGTTTGAAAGACAAGCGGCCAGAAAACTTAATCAGGGACTCGTCAACGCAGACAACTTGATTGGGACTAAACAAGGCTGCAAAACGTTGGTTGAAGTGGTTTATGAGGGGCCGAATTTTGTAGAGCCGATCAAATTCAGGGTCTCCACGAGGACGACAGAGTTCATTGTCACTGAAGTGCATGAACCGCAAGATCTGTTCGTATCGTGCCCTGGACATGGAGCGAGAGAACACGGGCATATGGTGGAGCGCGAGGGTGGACCAATAAGACCTCAGCGTCGGGAATTTATGCATGCCCATGTTGATGGAAAGGCCCAGAAAGGACTTAAATTCGGAAACCGTAATTGGTTTCCAATCTCTGGCAAGGGAAGGCACTTGGTGATTAGCGGCGATGTATTGACCAGCGTATATATTACTTTGGTCCACAATAGATCTATAGAGATCTTCCGTGAAAAACAGTGATAAAAAATCGGATGGCTTAAAATCAGCTGTTTCCACCTGAATACCGGGTTGGCCAGTGAATGGGGGAAGTACGGGTCCTGCAGAAGTGGTGGGCACCCAATCAGGATTGGCGAATTCTGCAGGAAGGACACTATGTGATCGACGGGCCTGCCTTTGTCTTCTTCTTGGTGGCAGCGGGACACTACTTGTGCTTGCCACCTCGCCAGCTTGAACTGCACTTATGGGACTCGCCACGTCACCACATGTTACTGCAGTGCTGGTTTGACTACGTCCAGGGTGTACTAGGCCGCTGGTGCTTGCCAGTTCACCAGAAGGAATAGCGGCGCTAGTACTTCTCTGCTCCATACGAGAGACCTGCGGTTCCTGCACCTCAACAACAGCAGAAGATCGGGATCGGGTACGCCTGACCTTAGCAGGGACCTCACCTCCGTCGCCAGAGCTATCTGTCATGGAGCCGTGTCGTCTACTGGGTCGTATTCTGAGCCTGATTCTGACAGATGAGTGACCTCCTCTTCACTATCTGACATACTCAGAAACAAGTAGGCCTGTTCACTAGTGTACTTGCGATTTGCCATTTTGGGCTCTAAATTTAGTAGTACACTAGTGAGATTCACAGGAAAAAAAGCTCCTAGGCTGCTGGCGACTGAATCAAAACGCTACCAAAAAAACTGTTAGCGATCGCAGGGATCAGGCCTGACTCTGCGAACGCTGCAGTTATGTGTGCTTAGTGTTTTGTAAGTGACAGTGATCGATCGATACTGCACTTGGGTGGGCTGGGCTGGGCTGGGCGGCGGGGGAAAACGCAGGTGCTAGCAGGTATCTGGGCTGATCCCGCTAACAATGCGTTTTTTTGGAACCCTAAACTGCTGGGACGCTAGTATAGATCTGATCAGATCAGATATTGATCTGTTCAGATACTATACCACTAAGGGAGGTGTATGCTTTGCGCGTGGGTGTTTGCGGTGCTGGCACTAACCTGGGGCGACGCAGACCTTATTTGTCCCTAAAACCTAATTGATATCACCCGCCGGGCGATCAGGGGGTTAAACCGTTATTGGGTAATAAATGGCGGGTGCCCTGACAGTATAAAAAACAAACTATCTAACCAGCGTCACCCGTAACAGTAATACGGTGATCACTGGTGAAAGGGTTAACTAGGGGCAATCAGGGGGTTAAAACCTTTATTAGGTAATATATGGGGGTACCTGACGATATATAAAAACCTGACGGGGAACCTAAATAACTAAATAACTAACTGGCTAACCAGCGTCACCAGTGACACTTATACTGTGATCACTGGTGAAAGAGTTAACTCTAGGGGCAATCAAGGGGTTAAAACCTTTATTTAGGTTTGTAATATGGGGGTACCTGACCTATAAACCTATTTATAATCCTATATAAACCTGGCGGTTACCTAAAAAAAAAAAAAAACTGGCTACCTAGCGGCACCAGTGACACTAATAGAGCGATCAGAAAAACGATCGCTTAGTGACACTGGCAAAAGGGGGTGAAAGGGTTACCTAGGGGGCAATCAAGGGGTTAAACCTTTATTGGGGGGGGGGGGGGGGGGTAGGGGGCTACCTTAGACCTAAAGGGGCCTAAAACTAACTGCCCTGACAGTTATTACAGTCACACTGACACTAAATGCAGTGATCAGTAAATAAATGATCACTGCAATCAGTGACACTGTGACAGGGGGGGCAGGGGGTGATCTGGGGGGTGATCTGGGGGTGACAGGGGGGTGGATTGTGTGCCTATGTGTGACTGGTGTCAGTGTAGTGTTGTGCACTTACTTCTGCGTCTTCTCCGCTCGGCGTCCCGGTCAGAAAGACCGACACGAGGAGCGTGACGTCACTCCCCTTGCCTGTGTTTACAATTACACAGGCAAGGGAGAATGTGATTCGCCAGGAGCGATCGCGAGGGGGTGGCCAGAAACCACTGGCCGTCCCCTCTTCCCGCATCGCTCCTGACACGATCCCGACCGTCCCCGCCGGCGGAGGGGGGTCCGATCGGACCCCCCAACCGCCTGAAGAATGGCACGTACAGGTACGTCCTTTTGCCTGTACGTGCCATTCTGTTGACGTATATGTACATGGGGCGGTCGGGAAGTGGTTAATATGTGTGTGTGTGTGTGTGTGTCACTCTGTGTGTGTGTGTGTGTCTAATTTCTGTGTGTGTGTGTGTGTGTGTGTGTGTGTGTGTGTGTGTGTGTGTATATCTCATCAAATAATCATGTCCTATTTAAAAATAAATTAATAAATTAAGATTGTCATTTCTGTCTTCCCTGCTTTAATTAGAAATATAAAAAAAAATGGTCTCTAAGAAAGTACCTTACTCACCTTCAGATGACAGCAAATAAAAATGCATGCAGCATACACTTTGATGTGCGTACATTAAGTTTTAATAAATCTTTAATTCATATTGACACATATAAACTCACTTTTTTTTTGAATGACACATAAAAATTCTCTTTTTAAAAAAACATTGCAGCACAACTTATATATCTGAACAGGTTTCAAACAATTGGGACAGTACTTCATAGTGCTATATAATATACAGATATTTATGACCTTCTACAAGTGTGAATGGGTCCTAAACAAAACCTTGGTCACACCATGATTGTATTTTTAGTCACAAATCGGAATTGATCTTCTGCATCTATTATTCTTCTCATTGGAAACCAGTTATGCTAATTGTTGACAGTGGTCCTGTGTCATGCCGTATTAAATTGCAACTGAAGTCTCCTAGGTAAGCACAGGATACTTGCAAATTATAGTGTGCCCCCTCCAGCAATTACAGCTCTGAACTTCAATCATCACTCTGTCCACTGCAATCTTCCCTGACATTTCTTTTGTGTTCCTAATCACTCTTCCATAGCCACTGAAGGGGTAACTTCTTTTACATCATCCACAGTACCGGGCTCTATTCTAAGCAACTTAAAGATGCTGGGAATAAGCCAGAACTATGCACCTCACAGCGTGTGCGCCATGCATTGTATTTAAAAGTTAAAACTTTCTAGGAGCCAGAGGAACTGTCTTTTTTTTTAAAAAAAACCTAACCATCTCAATACCGGACACTTTTACCCCCTTTTTTCCCAGGCTAATTTTCAGATTTCAGCCTTTTTGAATGACATTTACTCATGCAACACTGTACCCAAATGACAATTTTATATATTTTTAGAAACAGACCAGGCTTTTTTGGGTGGTATTTAATTAACACTGTTTTTTATTTGTTTGCTATATAAACAAAAATACACTGAACTATTTGAAAAAAAAAAAATACAGTTTTCTTATTTTCTATTATACAATTTTTACAATAACTAATCTTTCTTCAGAAATTCTCCTGTGCCCTTTGGAACGCACGCTCTGTCTGTAACAAACTCACCGCCCTCCACTACCTCTTTATCACAAATTCCTTTAAACTACTTGCCATTACTGAAACCTGGCTTAATGAATCAGATACTACTTCTCCTGCTTCTCTCTCCAATGGTTGCCTTCTCTGGACTCACTCCCCCAGACCAAGTGGACGTAAGGGAGGTGGAGTGGGAATCCTTCTAGCGCCATGCAGCACCTAACAGGTACTGCACCCACCTCCCTCTCTGAAACTCTCCTCTTTTGAGGCACATTTCATTCATCTATTGTCTCCCATTTCTCTAAGAATTAGTGTCATCTACCGGCCCCCTGGATCAGTATCAGCCTTCTTTGATGACTTCTCTGCCTGGCTACCATACTTTCTCTCTTCTGAAATCCCCACAATTATTCACAGTGACTTCAACATCTGTGTTAACATGAACACTACTGTTACTTCTAAACTTCTCAGTCTAACCTCATCTATTGACCTGAAGCAATGGATACAGGCTCCTACTTACTCCAACGGCAACACCCTTGACCTTGTCTTCTCCTATCTGTGCACTTCGTGCAACCTTTCCAACAATCCTCTCCCACTCTCTGATCACCACCTTATTTGTTTTGCTCTCTCCCTGTCTTCCATCACCTCTTCCTCCAACCGCCTAACAGTTACATGTAGAAACCTATGCCACCTCAACCCTTCTCTTCTCTACTCTGCTACTGATCACCTCTATAATAAAATCTCACCCCTGTCCTTCCCCAACCTAGCCACTTTCATCTACAACAGCTCACTCTCTTCATCCCTAGACAAGCTTGCCCCCCTCACTACATGCAGAATTAGGCCCCGACTGCTATAACCCTGGATAACAGACGACACCAGAAGTTTTAGAAAATGTATCCTCGCTCTTGAGGGTCTGTGGCATAAGACTAAGTTCCAGGAAGACTTCACACAATATAAATCTCCCTCCTAAAATACTATTCCTGCCTCCACACTGCCAAACAGACCTACTTTATCACACTCATTAACATCTTCTCATCCAGTCCACGTCAACTCTTCTCTACCTTCAACACTCTGTCCTCCACTTCTTCCACCCTCTAACTCACTCACTGCCCAGGAGATTGCCAATTACTTAAAAAATAAGATTGATACAATTCATGAGGAGATCTCCAATGCTCAGAAACCTCCCCCACACAACACCCCATGTCCACAGATACAATCATTATTTCCCTCATTCAACCCTGCTAGTATTAATGAGGTTGCTAAACTTTTAGCTAACACTCATCTAACCACCCGCCCCCTGGATCCTGCTCCCTTGCAAATGCTATGCCCTCTGACTCGATTCTACACTATCTAACTCACATTTTCAACCTCTCCCTATCTTGTGGCATCTTTGCAAACTCTCTAAAACATGCGCTAGTCACACCAATACTTAAAAAGCCCTCACTGGACCCCACCAATCTTAACAACCTATGTCCCATCTCCTTACTCCCCTTCTCCTCCAAAACTTCTTGAAAGACTAGTCTACAACCGACTGAGAGACCATCTGTCCATGAACAAATTTCAGTCCGGATTTTGACCTCAACACTCCATGGAAATTGCTCTCCTTAAACTCTCAAATGACCTACCCGTTGGGAGTTAGTGTATGTGTGGGGAATTCTTTTAATATGTTTGTATTATTTTTGGTTGAATTGTATTAAAATTTATATTTTTTACCATAAACCTTGGGTCTTTGTATCAGTGTCGTCATAGTCCATTGTCTGGGTGTCTTTGTGTATTGGTCAGCATCAGCAACTGTCCTCACATTTTCACCTTCCTACCTTTCAACACTGGGGTAATGGTGATCAGGGACACACTAACTAGACTGGTGGAGATAAGGGACACAGTAACCGGTGTGGTGGTGATCAGGGATGCTGTGATTAGGGCCAATATGATTGGTGTGGTGGTGATCGAGGACAATATGACTGGTACTAATAACAAACAAAATCTCCTGTGCTCAAAAGTGATGTTACAGCAGTGGATATTGCCTGGGATCTCTATGGCTCCGGGTAAATGCATAGACCTTGCTGCCCTCCAAAGGTCGGGGGGCATCCAATGGAAACCCTGTAGAAAAACAAAAAAAAAACTTACCCAAGTGTTGTGCCTTACCCAAGTGGTGTTTATTGGTATAAAAAGAAAATAAATATACTCACAAACAAGTCAATCATAAAAGCATTTCAAAGTCCACAACATGACCAGGTCACTTGGACCATATCCAGCACGCCAGAGGACCTTCCAGATGGCTGACACATTTCAAGGGGAGATCTCTGATAAGAAATATGAAAAGAATTACAATTATCAACATTTGTCTTGTTCCTTATTTGTACCTTTTCTAACTAAGATGGCGCTGACTTATTGTTTGTGCAACTTTCTTATGTTCTGACCAAGCCTAAAAAACAATACTTACAGATGTTACCATATTAGGACTTTTTGTAAAAGGCATTCTGGATTTGGCAATAAAGCTGACAATGCATCATGAGTCACCAGGGTGCCTTAGCCAATGGCAGGTTGCCAAATATTACCTTAAAAGTAACTGCTTGTGAATTCCTGTGTGTGATTTTCATGAGGAACTGTTTGCTGTAAGAGCTGTATTCCTTGTCACCCGTTTGTACCGGTACATCTGTAATAAATCTGTCTTCCAATCAACATGACCGGAGTTGACTGATTAGTCAGAGAATGGAATTTTATTGACATCTTGGTCCTTTCGAGCCGGACGTAAGGATTAGGTGTTGGATTGAATGGTTCCGTCCAAAATATCGGTGAGTATCAGACTTCCTCTCGCCGAGACCTAGGTCCTCCCACTCAAGTTAGGTGGTAAAAAGAGGCTGGTCGGCTCCGTGATCCACACCTGACCTCTGCTGACGGACTACTAATCCAGTCCTCCACGTCTTTGGAAGGTAAGACAGATCTTTTCTTTTCTCTTCTACTCAAGGTGATTTGGGTTTTTCAATTTATTGAGTATGCCGGCACTGTGGTTGATCGTATAAGATCTAGGTGACACAGGGGCCCAAGACAGAGACACTTGGGGACGTTGCCTATGGTAAATAGACGTAGCACGCTGTCCGAGACAGATTACAAAAAATATAAGGTACCGAAAGATGATAGATAATTGTTGTGAATAGTGACTACAAGTAATCTGGATAGATTACAGAGAGTCACGGTGTCCATTTCATTTTTTTTTTTACTGAGTGATGGCTGGGAAAAAAGAGGAAGTGAATGTACGAGTAAACTAACTCAGCAACACTCCCCCCCCCCCCCCCCCCCCATAGAGTGATTGTTTTTCTCTTTTTCTCTCGAGAGCAATATTTCCTGCACTCTTATTTTTGCTGTATTTGTTAAATCATGAGACCTACTCTTACTTTTTCTCCTCATGTTTAACCTTACCGCAGTGATTTTTGGATATTTTTGTTTTTCTTGTATTCTTATTGTTACCGTGATCCAAGGGTTGCTAGTCTGGTGGTTCACAAGTTGATAAAGGCCTGCTTAAATGCTAAAAGTAGGGAATTTGGTTGCTAAGGCAGATATATATATATCTGTGTCCCTGCAGATTTGTGGTTAAAAAAAAAAAAAAAAAAAAAAAAACACTGGACGCACCCTTCCCCCCGACCTCTCACGGACATCTAAGTGTACTTCCTCTTTTGTGTGTGCGTAAAAAAAAAAGGGAGACATGGGTAACAGACTCAAAGGAATTTCTTGTGCTTGTTTGTGTTGTTGCTGTGTACCAAATGTACCGTTAGAAGGTGATATGAAATTTATGCATGGTAAAAATCCAACATTTTTTAAATATTGCCGTAAGTGGGAAAAGGACTGTGGGTTTAATGGGAAACTAACAGTGAGGGGTTGTCAAACTTTAGTAGATAAAATTAAAACGTTTGGACCGAAGGATCAGAAGCGATATGGACTTCAAGTAGCAGAGGAATGGTTGCAACAAGCGCAGAGTAGAGCAGAAAGTAAAGTTAAATCAAACCAAAGTACTAAACACCAAACGCAGTTGTCTTTGGTTGATGGAGAAGATGATACTATGTGTTTAGTGCAGCGACCACCGCCCTATCAAGCCCCGCCCCTTCCACAGGCAATATATCCCACCCTGCCACAGGGGACTGGAACTGGCCCCTTCATCCTGCAGTCACACCTTCCTCCCCTTCAAGCCTCCACCCCCCAGAAGGGACCCAACCAACCCCCACAGGAAGTCTTGGGCGTCTCCCCTGTTGCACAAGCAGCCCATGACAGCCCTAAGTTAAACAGATCCATGATAGAGACATTAATGGAAGCCATTGCTAAGGGGTGGGCACAGGGGGGGGGGGGACAGCCCGAAATCGAAGAGCCCCCACAAGATACCCTGGGGAGGAGGAGGAGAACATGTGCCCTCTGATTGAGGTCCCTAATCCAATGGCAGGTCAAAACATAGATGGGCAAGTCCAGCCTATTACTATGACCGTATATCGGCCCTGGACTGCAAGCGATGTACAAAAAGCCACCGAACCTATTAAGCACCCCAAAATAGGTCCAACAGAATTTGTTGAAAATATTCAAGGGCTATGTGATAGCTATAAACTAAATGGGGTGGAGGTAGAGCGGGCAATCAGATGTGTATTGGGGCCAGATTGGGCCTCAGTAAAAGGAGACTGGGAACCGTGTGCAGTGGACCACCAAGGCAATATGGGACTCCCTCTTGCTCCAAATCACGCAGATTTAAATGCGAGAGTAAATAATCTTCTCCAACAAAGACAACGTAACAAAGGCACTAAACCTTGTATATGCAGCCAGGGAGCGAAAGATCGAGGGTCTTCTCCTGTCTACAGACGCGGAGAAGGCCTTCGATCGAGTAGCATGGGACTACATGTTGGCAACGTGCGAACATGTTGGCCTAGGTACCCACATGATGAACTGGATTTCGGCGATATACCAAAACCCGTCAGCAAAACTGCGAATCAATGGAACCTTATCCGAAACGATAAAAATAACTAATGGTACAAGACAGGGGTGTCCCCTCTCGCCAATCCTCTTCATCATCTCGCTAGAACCTTTTATTAGGAAAGTGAATTTATCGCCAGATATTGAGGGTTTTTGGGTGGGCCAACAGGAATTTAAAATCGCTGCATACGCCAATGATTTGTTATTTTTCCTGACGAAACCCCTCACGTCAATTCCCACATTGCTGAGGGAGTTCACGGTGTATGGGTATGTCTCCTACCTAAAGATCAATTATACGAAGTCAGAGGCGATGAATATCACCATGACAGAGAATACACTATATAGCGCACAATTAAATAGCACCTTTAAATGGGTATCCTCTGCCATGAAGTATCTCGGTGTGTGGTTAACCCCACAGCTGTCTCAAATTTTCGAGAGAAACTTCCCACCCCTGCTCAAAATCATAAGACAAGATCTGTTGTCCTGGCATGCCAACAAAAATTTCTCATGGTTCGGGAGGGCAGCCATCTGTAAGATGTCAATATTACCCAGAGTGCTGTATCTGTTCCAGACCTTACCCGTCCTGATACCACAGTGTTTTTTCAAAACACTACAAACAATCCAGCTTGAGTTTGTCTGGGCACACAAGCGCCCGAGGATCAAATTTGAGTTAATGACTAGGGCAAAAGATAGAGGGGGAATGGGCTTACCCGACTATAAACAATACTATCACGCCTCACATATAACAAGAATCTTGGACTGGCACTGCCACCAGGACACTAAAGACTGGGTCCCTCTGGAAAATGAGCTGAGCCTGATTCCCCTGAGGTTCTCCCCATGGGTCTCGATGAAAAATTATCCACCGACCCTACGACAACATCCCCTTCTGAATACCACCCTATCTATATTCCATACAATCATTAAAAAGACAAACATATCCACACCCTTAAGCCCCTTGACGCCACTAAAAGACAACCCAGACTTTCCACCATGGGTAGCGAACCATGCGTTACAGAAACAAGGCGAGAATACACCTTTGCTCACCAGCCACTGTTTTGAGAATGTCCTTATCAAGGACTACCAGAAACTGAAAGTAGAGGACCATGTGCAGGATCTGCCTCTATGGACATACTTTCAGATACGAAGCTATGTAAACAATGCACGACGCAAAATGCACTTTATTAGACAAATGACATATATGGAATCAGTGTGCCTGGAGGGGGCCCCAATTCTCAAAGCTACATCTTTGGCATATGCCTGGCTTCAGGCTTCAGTACCGCACGCCCTGGACAGATTTCGGAGGAAGTGGTCGGAAGAACTTAACATAGAAATAACAGATACACAATGGCAAAAAGCCTGTATACTCGCACATAAGTGCTCCCTGAGCACCAGAATGCAGGAAACTGCGTATAAATTGCTTACACAATGGTATGCCACACCGGCCAAGTTACATAAGTGGTTCCCCCAAACCTCGGATCTTTGCTGGCGATGTGGACAAGACAAAGGTACGATTTTGCACATCTGGTGGCACTGTCCCCATATCACACGGTTCTGGGAAAAAGTGGTGGCAATTATTCGCCATGTTACAAATACCTCATTGAAACTGGAGACTTTTCACTCTCCAAATACAAGAAATCCCTGTCCAAACACCTACTTAACGCAGCTAAAACGCTCATACCATTATACTGGAAATCTACTAAGGTTCCCTCCGTTAAAGAGTGGCTCCATAGGATTGTGGACATATGTAACATGGAGGAGACACGGGCCCAGTCCAATGATGACGTGGATGGATACCACAAAACTTGGGCCCCCTGGGTTGCTTTTAGATTCTCTGAAGAATATGAAAAACGTAACTTACCCAACCTTGGCTGAAAGATAATACCCCAATTCTGGGGAGGTCTGCGAACCAACTGTCCATCATGCAAAGGCTTAGATAGTGAACTGAATTACAGATATAACTGAGATATGCTCCAATACTTAGGCTAACATGTATGACTACCAACCCTCTCTCTCTCCCTTCTTCGTCCTATACATCTGACTACTCTCTTCTTCTTCTCTCACTTTTTCTATACTCATCTATATCTCCTGACATTAAATGTCACCTGTTTCAATCTTACTCGCCACCATAATGCTGACATAGAAGGTAATTATAATGCAATCAATCTGAGAACTAGACATGTGATCTGAGCAACAAATGTTATAACGAAAAGATTTCTTTGGGTCGCTCACAGCTAGTGTTGAATGTGAATCTGTTTTGTATCTTAAATGTTCCTGGTTTTATTATAGACTACCAACACAATAAAAATGTACAGACAGGATTGTACCTGTCTTCAAGTTATGTGATCACCTGTACTGTAACTTACCTTCAATAAACCTTTTTGAATGGAAAAAAAATAATCTTCTCCAACGAATAACAAATAGATTCATCCAGCGCACAGATTGGCAAAAGATCAATATGACTGCACAAGAGGATAAGGAAAACGTTAATGATTACGTAAATAGATTAAGGAAAATTTTCAAATCATACTCCGGGTTACTAGAATCAGAGGATGTTAACAGTGCATATCAGCAACAGCTAAAGATTACTTTTGTTAATGGATTAAAACCAGAGCACAAAGAGTATATCACAAAAAGTATGGTCACATATAGAACAGCTGGAGTGTTAGACACATTACAATGGGCAAAACATAATGAAAGGTGGCTTAAGGAGAAAGGAAAAAAGAATGTGAAAGTTTTCTTGCAAGGTGACAATAATGAGGATGATGGGGAGGAATATACTGTCGATGCCGCACCCGACAACAGAGGGAGAGGTTGGGGCGGCAACAGGGGGAGAGGCGGGGGAAGGTATAGAGGAAGAGGTAGAAATGAAGGGAACAGAGAAGGATGGCAAGATAGGGAATGGGTAAAAAATAGAGAATGTTGGACATGCCACCGACAGGGACACCTGGCCAGAGACTGTCCAGAGGGATCAGGCCCCTGGAAGACAGAATGACTAGACGTCGAGAGCATAAGTCACCTGGGTAGGGTAGGATATGTGGATAACCTACTGCAGGTAACCCTGAAGGTTGAAGGGCAAGAAGTTAAGTTTCTGGTAGATTCTGGAGCATCCAGGACATTAATACATCCAGAGTACATACCACAAATAAAACAATCCACAAAATCAATTTTGGTACAGGGAGTGAACGGTTCACCAGTAAGAGAGCCCCTGTCTGAATATGTCACAGTAGAACATCCCAGGATAGGGATGCAAGTAACTACTAGGGTAACCCTAGTATGCCCAGTAAACTTACTAGGAAGAGATTTGATGTCAGCAATGCATATGTCAATACATGCACAAGACACAGGGTTCACAGTGAAGGTGGGGAAAGAACTTGTTCCCCACCTATGGGATGAAAACTATTACTATTACTCACTAGATGCATACCTTAAAGACAGAATTACTTCAGAAACGATCGAGAAAATGGTTAAACATACAAGGGAAGTCATGGGGTCTAAAAGGTCGGTAGATTTCCAGCCAATGGGCAGAGTGCATTGCACTATGTGGGTTAAAAAGACACCAAGACCAGACAGAGACTATACCTCACACTTCTTTTTGAAAAAGAAGTGGTATTAAGCCCCATACACACGATCGGATTTTCCGATGGATTCTGTCCTATCGGACAATGTTGTCGGAAATTCCGACCATGTGTAGGCACCATCGGACAGTTTCCATCGGATTGTCCGACAGACAAAGTCCTATCTCCTGCTGGATAGATTTTTTGACAACAAAGTCCGATCACACCAAATCCGATCGTGTGTAGCGTAGTTCGACGGACAAAGTGCTACGCATGCTCAGATCACATTACAAGACCAAAGCTATTGGCTACTAGCCTCTACGTAGTCCCGTCGTAGGCAACAAACATCACCACGTTCAGAATGATCGGATTTTCCGACAACTTTGTCCGACCGTGTGTATGCAACACCAACATCGGACAAAGTACGACGGACAGGATCCGACGGAACTGGTCCTCAGATAATCCGAGCGTGTGTATGGGGCATTACAGTTAACTAATGTGTATTGGAACAATGAAGGGTTTTGTGCATCATCTTGTGCTCTGCCACCAGAGGAAAAGGATTTGTTTAACCACTTTCAGACCGGACCAATTTGCAGCCAAAGGACCAGGCCCTTTTTGCGATTCGGCACTGCATCGCTTTAACTGACAATTGCGCGGTCGTGCGACGTGGCTCCCAAACAAAATTGACGTCCTTTTTTTCCCACAAATAGAGCTTTCTTTTGGTGGTATTTGATCACCCCTGCGGTTTTTATTTTTTGCGCTATAAACAAAAATAGAGCGACAATTTTGAAAAAAATGCATTATTTTTTACTTTTTGCTATAATAAATATCCCCAAAAAAAATATAAAAAAACATTTTTTTTTTTTCCTCAGTTTAGGCCGATACATATTCTTCTACATATTTTTGGTAAAAAAAATCGCAATAAGCGATTATTGATCGGTTTGCGCAGAAGTTATAGCGTTTTCAGGATAGGGGATAGTTTTATAGCATTTTTATTAATATTTTTTTTTATTAGTAATGGTGGAGATCTGCGATTTTTTTTGTGACTGCGACATTATGGCGGACACATTGGACATTTTTGACACATTTTTGGGACCATTGTCATTTTTACAGCAATTAATGCTATTTAAATGCATTAATTCCTGTATAAATGACACTGGCAGTGAAGGGGTTAACCACAAGGGGGCAGTGTAAGGGTTAAGTATGCCTAGGGGTGTGTTTCTTACTGTGGGGGGGCGTGGCTGTCAGCTAGTGAATGCTGATCTCTGCTCCAATCACAGGGAGCAGAGATCGGCGTCACTAGTTGCTAGGCAGAACGGGTAGATGCTGTTTATCTCGGCATCTCCCCGTTCAGCCTTCCCGTGAGACGATCGCGGGGGTCCCCGCGGCGATCGAGTCCGCGGTGACTGCGATCAGACTCACGGGGGTCCCGACCGGCGCGGGAGCGCGCCGCTTCCGGCGCGCTCCCGATGGCACGGACAGGCTAAAGGAGGGACTTATATATACGCCCTCCTGCCTGTACGTGCCATTCTGTCGACGTATATCGTCGTGCGCCGGTCGGCAAGTGGTTAAGGAAGCAACCCCCCATCTGTCCCTCAGTTAACCTGAAAGATAGGCCTTGGGTGGATTGTGGGGATTTTGTAAAAAAATTGGAAGCAGACAAGGATAGCAGACATGTATGAAAGCTATTCCACTGGCTACTTCTGTCAGCGACCCAGGGGAGATGAGGTCACCACTACACCATCTGCCCATGTGCGGAAGTCCATAACACCATGATATTTGGCGAGTGATGCTGATCCTTTGGACCAGGTTCCAAAGAAACTCTGGACCAAAGGACCGGCAGATGTAGGACTTATTAAGGGAATCCAGCCAGTGACTATCACTCCAAAATCACACCACAGACCCCATCAAAGACAGTACCCCCTGAGGAAGGAAGCAGAGGAGGGCATATCCCCGGTGATTCAGGACCTTTTAAAAACAGGGATAGTTATCCTCTGCCCAGACAGCCCTTGCAATACCCCTTTGTTTCCGGTGAAGAAACAACCACGCTCTGTGGGGTGGAGAATGGTACAGGACCTTCAAGCGGTAAATCAGGCAGTGGTACCCCGAGCACCAGTGGTGCCAGACCCACATACCTTGCTCAATGATCTCTCCCCAGACAGCAAGGTATTCTCAGTTGTAGATATCAGTAACGCTTTTTTTAGTATACCGATTCACCCAGACCATCAGTTTTGGTTTGCTTTTACCTACAAGGAAAAATATATACCTTCACAAGATTATTGCAGGGGTATTGTGAATCGTCCACTATTTTTGCAGAGGCAATGTCAGCGAATTTAGCACAGTTTGAGCCACCAGGAGGCAGTCAGCTTCTACTTTATGTAGATGTCATTCTCCTGGTGTCTCCAACCAAAGAAATTTGTGCACTAGACACCATAGCCCTTTTTCAGTTTTTATGTGAGCAGGGCCATAAAGTAAATAGGAAGAAATTGCAGTTCTGCCAGGATAAGGTTAGATACCTGGGATATAAAATTTCAAAGGAGGGGAAACATTTAGATGATGAGAGGATACAAGCGATCCTCCAAGTGCCAAAACCTGGGTATGGCAAACGTCTGCAGGACATGGATTCCCAACTATTCAGTCTTGACTGCACCTTTAGTGCAGGCAATACATGGGGAACCCATGGCCCCCCAGGACGACATACAGTGGAATGAAGAAAATGAGACAGCTTTTACTGAATAAAAAAGAGCATTAACAAGCACCTCAGTGCTGGGACTACCCAACTATGAGAAACCGTTTGAGCAAACTGTAGATTCAAGAGATGGACACATGACATCAGTACTGACACAGACATATGAGGGTAAACAGAGACCAATCACATATTACTCCACCAAACTTGATAATGTGACAAGAGCACTTCCCCCATGTGTGCAGGCAGTGGTCGCAGCGGCAGAAGCGATTAAGGCTTCAGCCTCCATTGTACTGTATCACCCGCTCATATTAAAAGTCCCACATGCTGTATCGGTAATATTACTACAACAGAAAATTTCACATAATCATCCAAAGGTGCACTACTTTAAACTCATCCACACTCCTGCCAATACCAACAGACGGTGAAAAACATGATTGTACGGCCGCTATTGCTGAGAAGGTATTACCTAGGAGTGACCTAAAGACACCCCTTTACCATATTCTGAGATGACACTTTTTGTTGACGGATCCAGTAGAAAGAATCCTGATGGCACAAACGCTACTGGATATGCAGTCATCACACAAACAGAGGTACTGGAAGCTGAAATGTTACCTAGACATTACTCAGCACAAGTAGCAGAATTAATTGCACTTACAAGAGCATGTACCCTAGCTGAAGGAAAAAAGGCCACCATCTACACAGACAGCCAGTACGCATTTTCTACAGTGCATGTATTTGCCCAACAATGGAAAAACAGGGGAATGGTCACTTCTGGGGGCAAACTCATTTCACATACTAATTTCATTCTAGGATTACTCAATGCTATCCAGCTTCCAATGGAGCTGGCGATATGTAAATGTCAGGCCCATACAAAAGGCAAAGACCCGATATGCGAGGGGAATAAAAAAGCAGACAAAGCTGCTAAACAAGCAGCTAATCAATCTACACAAATATTAGTACAACAATAAGATATACAATTAGATCACACCATCTTGAAGGATATGCAAAGTTGTGCACCCCCATCTGAAAAACAACTTTAGGTCACAAAAGGATGCACCCTCCAGGAGGACATATATATCTCTCCAGAGAATAAACCAGTCCTGCCAAAGTCTTTATTTAAGTATGCAGCATTCTTGACCCATGGAGTAAGCCTGGGTTCACACTATATCGAATTCGCAGCGGGGCAAAATACTGCGAATTCGCAGGACATTTGAAAACCCATTGTTTTCAATGGGGCACGTTCACACATGTCCGGTGCAGCGCAATGCGAATTGACGAAAACACGCAACCATCTTTGGTGCGTTGCGGGATGGATCAGGTGCGAATTCAGGCCCATTATCTTCTATGGGCACGCATCTGATTCGCATCTGGCTTGCGTCCTGAACAGAAATTTGCACCACTCAAACACCTCCCCTTCTTCCTGTTCCCCCCCTGTGTCTTTTGAAATCTGGAATGGAACCAGCATGTCCTAAAGAGGACGAAAAGCGTCATCAAAGGAGAAAGAAGCAGTGGATTGTGAGGAGTTGATCAGACTTGTGAGGGACAAACCCATGATTTATGACACCCGGCATCCTAAATATAAGGACAACGTTGCCAAAAAACGTGCATGGCAGGACATTGGCAGAGACCTCTTGCCAGAGTGGAACAGGTGCTCTTCCCAAGTTCAGGCTGACAAATGTAAGTTTTTTTTATTACCTTTTACTACCTGTATATGCTGTTCTGTATTTTTTAGATGGTGGACATTCATTTAATTTCTTAGATTTTACCCAACAGCATGTGGTTACCCCCAAATCTGTACCAGGCCACATGCTGTAAACATTGTGCACATAACAGCTTTATCTAGGGATGGTTGAGTCCCTAAATAAATGCATATTCTTATAATTTCTAAGGTCAGTAATATGACATACACCAGAAATGTGAGATAAAAAAGTTTTATTTTTCATAGCCAAAATTACATACAACACTTTTCATACAGCACACTTAGCATTATATTATCATGCATTTACATCCAGCAAAAAAATACATATTTATTTTTAGTCAATAGAATTCATCTGCCAAGGCACCTCCCCAGATGGTGACAAAAAAAAATTCTTAAATTCTTCTCTAATAAGTGTACCAGTAGTGCTGCCCCTAGGAATATTGCAATGTGCTGCCTCCTTGTTATGGGTCAGGGAATCTTCAAAAAGAAACCCATCTCTTTCACGCACATAGTTGTGCAGGGCACAGGCAGCTTTAATTGCACTGATCGCATGATCTATACTGAGGTTAATAGAGGTATGCAGGAATCTCCACTTATTGCAAAGAATTCCAAATGTACATTATACTACTCTGCTTGCCCTAGTCAGCCTATAATTGAACACTCTTTTTTCAGTTGTCAGAGAGCGACTTGAATAAGGCCTGAGCATGTTCTGGGACAATGCGAAAGCTTCATCTCCCACAAATACATGTGGGAGGAGATGCTCTGTAGTCCCTGGCAGGGCAGAATTATTGGGCAAGTCTAGTGTATTGTCACGCAGCATGCGGCCAAATGAGGAATGTGAGAATACACTAGAATCTGAGCTGCTGCCATAAGAACCTACATCAACATAAATAAATTTATAATTTGAGTCTGCCACTGCCATTAATACCAACGAAAAATATTTTTTATAATTAAAAAATTGGCTCCCACTAGCTGGAGGCTTGAGGATGCGTACATGTTTGCCATCAGTGGCTCCAAGACAGTTGGGAAAGTTGCATCTCTCCCAGAATAGGTCAGCTATCATCAGCCATTCTTCTGGTTTGGGCTTCTTCATAACAATGTCCTTCAGTTCTTCCCATATGACTAGGCAGGTAGCATGAACAATGCCACTAATCGTTGATTTTCCAACCTTGAATTCATAGTGCAAACTTCCAAAGGAATTCCCTGTTGCTAAGTACCTAAAATGACAAAAAATAAAACAAATCATTATGTTGTTCTTTATTTTTCAATGCGCTACTTACAGACAAGATGGCGTAGCATACGTGATGCTTACAGAAAATACATGAGTTACCTCAGAGAAACAAGGAGTGGCTTGGGGGCAGCGCCTAGGGTACCCTATATGTATGCCAGGGACTTGGATTTTCTACAACCCATTGTGGAGATGAGGGAGTAAGTTTTCATTTACATCATCTATGTAACGCACAATCTGGTAATCATCAATATGCTGAGTTAATTTTTAAAATGTTTACAATATAAAACAGGACAGAATCTAGTTGGGAGGAGCAAGATGTTTTGGAGGAAGAACAACAACAACAAACAGAAGAGGAAGCACCCATTGATATTCCAGAAGACACAGAGGATTTAGCACTAATCCAAACATCTTCCAGTCTCTGGGAAACTCAGCCAGAAGAACAATGTTCAGGGGCAGAGGAGGCTGTTCCTGGCCCATCCTCTGCTCCTGCACAAATTGATCAGCCTGGCAAAGTGCCACGGAGGCGCCCAGCACTATCCCAACCAGACCTAAGTGAGCGCTTATTAGACATGTTAAAAAACATGACCGGAAAGGTGGATGCATTTTTATGTCCCGATACAATCCTGGCGCTCAGTTTTGTACCCCTAATTAAAAAGATACCCCCAGAGCGGTACTATGAAATGCGCAAAACTATCGAAAAAATGCTGCACTCCTTCTCCCAGCCACAGGAGGAAGCTGCATTTAAATACCCAAATGTGCCCCAACCAAGACCTCCCCATCACTACCCAAGATACCCGCACTACCCTGAGCAGCAACACCATCCTTACCCATATAATCCACCATCATATCCCTCAAGTTATGACAGGCCAATCTCCAGATATGAAGGGCCACACAGTAACCTTCCCTATCCCATCCCATCCCCACTTCCTTCAATTAGGCCCCCCCCCCCCCAAACTCAGGGTATGTATGGGCAAAGTCAACATGGGGAGGCTAGGCCTGCTCCCCACACTGCCAGTGATGACCCAGCTTCCGCAACTCAATACTCCTATGAGGCCCCTTTCCAAAAAAACATATCAGAATCTGTGATGAGGTCTGTTCATGGTTAAGGACCAACATGACACATTTTGATAGAACAGGGAAGAGGCTTACTTGACAGGCAAGTTTTTTGTTTTTAAGTTATTGCAGAGTTAATTTATGTTTTATACATGGGTAAAGTTTATATTTTTATCATATTTTATGATACATAATTAAATAATTATTCCTACATTTTTTGTGCGGTCATATTTTAAAAAATACCCAGGTTAAAAAACATAAAAAAATAACAAAAACATGGTCAATATAACGCATGACAAATGACATGAGTGATGATAATTACCTTAATGTGATCAATAATCTTTCAGCAGGCTGGATACTTGGTCTGTAGCTCGTGTTCTGACGCTGTAAGCGAGGGGAGATTAAGCCCAGCAATTCGTCAAAACTGAGTAAAAAAAAAAACACCATAAATACATGTGGGAAAAACATTGGGGCATACTGTAAAAAAAAAAGTAAGGTAAGTGGTTAAGGACATTATTTAGGGTAACAAGGCAGGCATCCTTAGTTCCAATCTAATTATGGCTAAATAAGTGACAGGACCAAAAAAAAAGCATATGGGTCCTCATTTCAACAAAGAAGAAGCCACTGGCCTTTTAAATTAACAGTAACAATTGTCTGAGCCAAAAATGCTAAACAAAGCTGTGTGGCATCACCACCACCACAAAGCAACTTGTGACTAGCAATTTGGGCCAAGGTCTTTGGGGATGGAAATATGACCTGGCTTACACCAGGAGGGGGGTGCAAGGTGAGGATAATTTAGTGCCCTTAAGGTTGCATGCTGAAATAATGTACAGTTGGTATTTTGGGGGGGGGGGGGGCAAGGCTTATTAGTTACAATAATCTTAACATAACATAATCACACATAGGTTAGACTGGATGGACTTGGGTCTTGCAAATATAAAACACGCTATGCATCTATGGCTACAAATTAAGCATGGTTTGGCAGAAACAGTACTCACCTACTAATTGACATGCGGGTGAAATTGAAAAATTTGCCTTCATGCCCACGGAGGTGCCCATACAATATCATGAACTGGCCTCTTTCTTCTCGATTTGCAATGATGGGATGAACCCAGTATCTTCTTCTTCTCCGCATCCTTATACGATTTTCTTCTTCCAGCAAGATTGCTGCTGTGGCAGCAACAACAGTTGGCATGATCATTGGCAGAGCAGCACACATCTTGCAAAGAAACACACAAAACACAGGTACAGACTGCTGGACAACCAGGAAGTGCAGACTGAGCTACCAGGTTTTATAAGCAGCCGCACAATCAGCCAAAAAGCTTGGTCAGCACAAAATTAGCAACTCAAATTAGGCAGGAAGGGTTACTAATGAATTCGCAGCGGCCTCGCACTGAAAACGCGTACAATCCGCAGAACAGCCGGCGTTTCACTGCGCATTCATGCAGGGCCTTGAATTCGCACCGCACTAGTCTGAACCCAGGCTAATACATGTGTCAAACAGGGGGATGAGTGAGATACTAAATAAAGTGGTAGCAGCCTATGGCTTTACAAATTACTCTAAAACTTTTTGTTCTCAATGCATTATATGTGCACGACACAATGCTCAGGGAGGCAAAAGACCACAATGCATCATGAGTCACCAGGGTGCCTTAGCCAATGGCAGTCTGCCAAATATTACCTTAAAAGTAACTGCTCGTGAATTCCTGTGTGTGATTTTCTTGAGGAACTGTTTGCTGTAAGAGCTGTATTCCTTGTCACCCGTTTGTACCGGTACATCTGTAATAAATCTGTCTTCCAATCAACATGACCGGAGTTGACTGATTAGTCAGAGAATGGAATTTTATTGACAATCTCCTCTTCCTCAGAGCCGATCTGGGATGTTGCATTGACACATTTAATATAGCAAATGAATTTTGTCACATGATCTCGAGACTCCAGTCATTGGTGGATGGGAATGGGAATGGTAAATGTTTGGGCCACACTCCTGAGCATTAACCACTTGACCACTGGGCACTTAAACACCCTTAATAACCAGACCAATTTTCAGCTTTTGGTGCTCTCACAATTTGAATGACAATTACTCCTTCATACAACACTGTACCCATATGAAATTTTTGTCCTTTTTTTCACACAAATAGAGCTTTCTTTTGGTGGTATTTAATCACCTCTGGGTTTTTTATTTTTTGCGCTATAAAAGAAAAACGACTGAAAATTCAGTAAAAAAATGAATTTTTCTTCGTTTTTGTTATAAAATTTAGCAAATTTGTAATTTTTCTTGATAAATTTTGGCCAAAATTTATACTGCTACATATCTTTGGTAAAAATAAGTACAAATTGGGGTATATTATTTGGTCTTTGTGAAAGTTATAGAGTCCACAAGCTATGGTGCCAATATCTGAAAATTGATCGCACCTGAAGTACTGACGGCCTATCTCATTTCTTGAGACCCTAACATGCCATAAAAGTACAAATACCCCCCAAATGACCCCTTTTTGGAAAGAAGACATTCCAAGGTATTTAGTAAGAGGCATGGTGAGTTTTTTGCAGTTGTAATTTTTTCCCACAATTCTTTGCAATAGCAAGATTTTTTTTTTTTTTTTTTTTTTTTTTTCACAAAATTGTCATATTAGCAGGTTATTTTCTCACACACAGCATATGCATACCACAAATTACACCCCAAAACACATTCTGCTATTACTCCCGAGTACGGCGATACCACATGTGTGAGACTTTTACACATCGTGGCCACATACAGAGGCCCAACCTGCAGGGAGCACCATCAGGCGTTCTGGAGCACCCGGGCCAATTCTGACATTTCTCTCCTAGATGTAAAAATCATCATTTATTTGCTAGAAAATTACATAGAACCCCAAAACATTATATATGTTTTTTTAGCAAAGACCCTAGAGAATACAATGGCGGTCGTTGCAACTTTTTATCTAGCACGGTACTTGCGCAGCAATTTTTCGAACATGTTTTTTTTTGGAAAAAAAATGTTTTGTGCTTTACAAAAAACAAAACTGTAAATTTAGCCCAATGTTTTTGCATAATGTGAAAGATGAAGTTACGCCGAGTAAATAGATACCCAACATGTCACCCTTCAAAATTGCACACACTCGTGAAATGGCGCCAAACTTCGCTACTTAAAAATCCCCATAGGCTTTAATTTTTTTTACTGGTTACATGTTTTGAGTTACAGAGGAAGTCTAGGGCCAAAATTATTGTTCTCGCTCTAACGTTCGCAGCGATACCTCACATGTGTGGTTTGAACACCGTTTTCATATGTGGGCGGGACTTACGTATGCGTTCGCTTCTGCATGCGAGCACACGGGGACAGGGGCGCTTTAAAAAATATATATATATTTTATTGTTCATTTTACTTTATTTATTTTAGTTTGACCCTTTTTTTTTCCCCCCAAAAATTTTTTTTGATCACTTTTATTCCTATTACAAGGAATGTAAACATCCCTTGTAATAGGAATATGGCATGACAGGTCCTCTTTACAGTGAGATATGGGGTCAATAAGACCCCAAATCTCACCTCTAGGCTGGAAAGCCTGAAATAAAATAAAAAAACGATCCTGGCTTTGATCGTAGCGAGTATCGCAGGGTATTGTTGGGTATCGCAGGGTATTGTTGGGTATGGTAGAGTATCGCAGGGTATGGCAGAGTATCGCAGGGTATGGCAGAGTATGGCAGGGTATCGCAGAGTATGGCAGGGTATGGCAGGGTATCGCAGGGTATGGCAGAGTATCGCAGGGTATGGCAGAGTATCGCAGGGTATCGCAGGGTATGGCAGAGTATCGCAGGGTATGGCAGAGTATCGCAGGGTATGGCAGGGTATCGCAGGGTATGGCAGAGTATGGCAGGGTATGGCAGGGTATGGCAGAGTATGTCAGGGTATGGCAGAGTATCGCAGGGTATGGCAGAGTATTGCAGAGTATCGCAGAGTATCGCAGGGTATGGCAGAGTATCGCATGGTATGGCAGAGTATCGCAGGGTATGGCAGAGTATCGCAGGGTATGGCAGAGCATCGCAGGGTATGGCAGAGCATCGCAGGGTATGGCAGAGCATCGCAGGGTATGGCAGAACATGGCAGGGTATGGCAGAGCATCGCAGGGTATGGCAGGGTATGGCAGAGCATCGCAGGGTATGGCAGAGCATCGCAGGGTATGGCAGAGCATCGCAGGGTATGGCAGAGCATCGCAGGGTATGGCAGAGCATCGCACAGTATTGGAGGGTATGGCACAGTATTGGAGGGTATGGCACAGTATTGGAGGGTATGGCAGAGCATTGCAGGGTATCCATCCATCCATGCTCAGCCATCCCTCCATACCCTGCAATACCCAGCAATACACTGCAGGCTATTGCTGTGTATTGCAGGGTATGGAGGGATGGCTGAGCATGGATGGATGGATGGATGGATCGGTGGCATGCCGAGCAGGCTGTGGGCACTACAGATCCCGCCCACAGCACTGCTGCCACCGATCCCTCCCCCTCTCCTCTCACACTGTACCGATCGGTACAGAGAGAGGAGGAGAGAGGAACCGGCGTCATCAAATGACGCCGGTTTGCTTACATGTGATCGCTCCGTCATTTGACGGAGCGATCACGTGGTAAACGGCCGCGACGAGCGGCCGTTTACCGTTATCCATGATCCGCCGGGTCCTCTGGACCCGGCGATCATGGATGTTCTCGAGTGCGCGCCCCAGGGGGCGCGCAAGAGCAGCATTCTTTGAGGCCGTTAATTAACGGCCTCCCAGAGTTAAGCAACCGCCCTGTAGCCGTTTTTCGGCTATGGGCCGGTTGTTAAGTGGTTAAAATAACAGTGATACTAGCAATAACAAACCATAATAATAAAATGAAATAAATGCATTATACACATGAAGCAGAGTTATCAGAAACAGTTACCATAAAATAATCAACTAATATTGAAAATATAGCACATATTTACCTCCCAAACATAAGTAGGCATATTTGTTTCTCCTCCTAGCCCATGGAGCACCTTCAGAGCCTGTCCTCTTTTCTCTTTGGGTTCCTGGTAAGGTAGTAGGTGGTTGTGTGGTTGGATGGGCCCCTCCTGGGATCAGGAATTTTATGTCTCCTATCTGCCGACACAGCATCGCACTTCCGGAGCCACTGGGGTAAGCTGTCTTTCTCCTAGGAGGGCGTGCTTCTATACTCAATGCTGGGACAAGGTCAGTGCCCAGGGCAAAGATGCCAAATTGAGCCCTCCCTCCACCGCTCATAATATGTAAGCTTAGGGGATCCTATGCCCAGCAACAGAAGGAAAGTGCCCCCTTCCCTACAGTAAACCATTGCGCCCGGGGGAGCTGCCCCTCCTGCCCACCCCTAGTCCCAGCCCTGTCTGTACTGCATGTTCGATGTGAGCCTGAATGTTTCAGCTCCTAGACACCAGGGTTGGTGCATTCCAGAAGAAGGAAGTGGTGGGTGGAATGCACCAGTGTGCATTCCACACTCAGCAGTCATCCACTCTACACTATGCTGTGCAGTGCAGCCCATACACCTCGTTTGCATCCAGAACCATCGGCCACAGGTAGCCACACTTGGTAGGTGGTCCTTCTTAGATATCTTACATTCAAAAAATATGAGTTATATTTTTACTCATTTTTCAATCTGTTTTTTTTTTTTTTTGTATACTTATGTTTGGTAGGTGCACATGTACAGGTGCCATATTATTGCCAGTATTAGTTGATTATTTCATGGTATCTGTTTCAAATAGCTCTGTTTGATGTGTATAATGAATTTATCTAGTTTTATTATGTTTTGTCATTGCTAGTATCACTGTTATTTTTTTTTTTTTAATCAAAATTTTTTATTGATTTTCACAATGTATAGTACAAGATAGGTTACAGTCAATGTAACAAGGTAGATATACAAAGTAATAACAAAAAAAAAAAGAGAGGAGCTCAATGTTTAAACTATGTCATAAGCTTGCAGGTTTCGCATGGTATAGGAGAGCATGGCCTCAAAAAGAGGTAGAACCTGTCACCCCATCTGGGTACACGCTGTGAGCAGGTTCTTGGTGGAACTCTAGTGAGCGGCCTGCCTTCGACCCTAGTAAGGGTCTGAGGAGCACCATATCAAAAGTACAGGTGTACAACAGTGTAAACTAGCGAACAAAAGAAAGAAAAGAATAAAACTGTTGCCATGGGTGTATCGCAATACACATAGTATAGCTATGGGTTATAATAGTTAACAGTAATCAAAACCAGCGTTGTGACTGAGAGGAACAACTGAGGTAAACAGGGTGAGAAGATGTAAACGTTGATGGGAGAGGGGCATCAGTTATGTGGGAGTTCATTCATAGGGGGTTTGCATTTAGGGTGTTTAAGCCAGAGGTCCCAGTTTGTTTGGAAGGTATGAATTTGGAGGTGGGCCTTGGCGTGCATAAATTCCATTAGGCAGTGGTTATTTAGAAGTGTGAGTATTTCCACGATGGAGGGGGATGCAGGGGATTTCCAGTTTTTGGCAATGGCTAGGCGTGTAGCAATGAGAACATGAGAGATAATATTTTGTGAGGGTCGGGGCCAGGATTCTAGGTCAAGGCCTAATAGCGCCATTTGTGGAGTCAGGGATACAGGAACTGATAAGATGGAGAGGAGGAGTGTGGATAGCGTAGTCCATAGTGTGGCCAGGTTTGGGCATTCCCACCATATGTGAAGTGAGGTACCCGGGGATCCACAGTTTCTCCAGCACAGATTGCTTGCAGCCGGGTATATGTGGGCAAGTTTGGTTGGCGTGAGGTACCAATTATGGTATATTTTTTGGGCTGTTTCCCAATGAAGTAGGCATTTGGAGAATTTCAAGGGCAGTTGGAGTGAGCGGTACCATTGTTGGGGAGTATATGTGCAATGTAGTAAGTGCTCCCATTTCAACATTGTGGGAGTTTTGAGTTTTGGGTGGGTTTCAGTAAGGAGTTTGTAGCAGACTGAAATGCCACGTCTGTGGGGCGAGGTGAGATTGAAAAATGTGAGTATGTGCCATGTAAGTAAGTCTTTCGACCAGTGTACTTTAGATAGAATCGATCGCGCTCTCAGGTATTTAAAGAAATCTTTATGGTCTAGGTGAAAGGTGGATTGGAGAGTGAGGAATGATTTGAGATTGGGACCTTGATAGAGGGTGTCGATAGTGGGGATGCCTCTGGCTGTCCAGTCAGAGACGTTGATGTCAGGAGTGAGAATGTGGAGGGCTGTCAGTGGAATATGCTGGAGCAGGTTTAACGGAATACCTTTAGATGTTTGTATGATGGTTTTCCATACTCGTACGGTGGCATTGATTGTGTCTAGGAAGTATCACTGTTATTTTAATACTCAGAAGTGTTGCCCAGTTCTTTTACCACTCCCATTCCCACCCACCAATTGGAGGGGTCTTGAGATCATGTGACGAGACCCATTTGCTATAATAAATGTGTCAATGCAACATCACAGAACAGCTCTGAGAAAGAAGGGATCTCCCCTCAAAGCACATCAGCCATCTGGAAGGTCCTCTGATGTGCTGGACATGGTCCTGGTGACCTGGTTGCTTTGTGTCCATTGTGGACTTTGAAATGCTTATATGATTGACTTGTTTGTGAGTATATTTCTTTTTTATACCAATAAACACCACTCGAGTAATGCACAAGGTTAGTGCTCCCTCTTTTAGTTTTTTTCTAAAATATGACTGGTGTGGCAGTGATTAGGTACAATATGACTGATGTGGCGATGATCAGGGACACTGGGACTGGTGTGGCGGTGATTAATGACACAGTAACTGGGTGGAGGTGATCAAGAAAACAGTAATTGGTGTGGCAGTGATCGGGGGTACAGTAACTGGTGTGGCAGTGACCAGGGACAATATGATGAGTATGGCGATTAGGGATAGGCCCGGTGTTCGATTCGAACCCATGTTCGAATCGAACATTGGGCGTTCGCCCGCTCGGCGAGCCCAGAACTATTTGGGCCGCTTGCATCAAATTCGTGTGATGCGAGCGACCCGCAATGCACTGTGCCAGTTGCAGTGCATTGCTAGCTGATGATTGGCCAAGAATGCACTGTGACCCGCATGCTTGGCCAATCAAAGAGCCAGCGGCGAGGAGAGCAATAATTGGCCACAGGCAGGATGCCTGTGGCCAATTATAGCTCAGGGGGCTTAGTACACGCCTCACAGTATAAAAGGCCGCCGCGCCAGCGGCCTCGCATATTGTTTTGTGTTGTCAGTGTTAGTGTCAGTATTATGTGCTGCTGACTGCTGACATTATGTGCTATGATTCTGGGGATTTGTGTGTGTGTGCTGTTAGTACAGCATTGCAGTATCACATCTGGGGGGTGTCTATAGTATGCCTGTGAAGGGGGGCATGTTTCCTGTGCTTAGAACTGTCCCTGCAAAAACTGCCATTTTTGCAGGAAAAAAAGCTATTTAAAATGACTCGCGGCTAATGTATTGATGGCTCCCGTAACACAGAGAACAGTCATTCATTGAAAGCCATTCATAAAAAAAAAAAAAAGTCATTGAAAAAAAATAAAAAAAAATTAAAAAAAAAGAGTGGGGGTCCCCCCAAATTAAATAACCAGGCTTTTCAGGTCTGCTATGGATATTAAGGGGGACCCCAGCCAAAAAAAATGGCGTGAGGTCCCCCTCAAAATCCATACCAGACCCTTATCCGAGCATGCAACCTGACAGGCCGCAGGAAAAGAGGGGTGACGAGAGCGCCCCCCCCCTCCCTCCTGAACCGTACCAGGCCACATGCCCTCAACATTGGGAGAATGCTTTGGGGGTCTGAGACCCCCAAAGCACCTTGCCCCCATGTTGATGAGGACAAGGGCCTCTTCCCCACAACCCTGGCCATTGGTTGTGGGGGTCTGCGGGCGGGGGGCTTATCGGAATCTGGAAGCCCCCTTTAACAAGGGGACCCCCATATCCCGCCCCCCCTGTGTGAAATGGTAAGGGGGTACAAAAGTACCCCTACCATTTCACCAAAAAAGTGTAAAAAAATTTAAAAATTACATGAGACGGTCTTTGACAATTCCTTTATTAAAATCTTCTTTCTTCTTTCTTCTGGTCTTCCTTTCTTCATCCTTCGTTTTCTTCATCTTCTCCTTCTGGCATCTTCTTCCATCTTCTTCTTCCATCATCTTCTTCCTCCGATCCACTTCTTCTTGCGCTGGTCTTCTCGTCCTTCTCGTCCGGCATCTTCTTCCATGGCGTCGGCGTCTCTTCTGGGCCGCTCCGCACAATGGGAGGCTCCCGCTGTGTGAGGCTTTGCTGCGTTTGACATGTCTTTTATAACGGAGGGCACCTGGTGACCCCGCCCCCTCTGACGCACGGGAACGTCATGGGGAATTCCCTATGGCTTTCCCCATGATGTCAGAGGGGGCGGGGTCACCAGGTGGCCCCGCCCTCCGTTATAAAAGACATGTCAGACGCAGCAAAGCTTCACACAGCAGGAGCCTCCCATTACGTGGAGCGGCCCAGAAGAGACACCGACGCCGTGGAAGAAGATGCCGGACGAGAAGACCAGAGCAAGAAGAAGCGGATCGGAGGAAGAAGAAGATGGAAGAAGATGCCGGAAGGAGAAGATGAAGAAACCGAAGGATGAAGAAAGGAAGAAGGAAGACCAGAAGAAAGAAGATTTTAATAAAGGAATTGTCAAAGACCGTCTCCTGTCATTTTTACCATTTTTGACACTTTTTTGGTGAAATGGTAGGGGTACTTTTGTACCCCCTTACCATTTCACACAGATTTCCAGATTCTGATAAGCCTCCCGCTGGCAGACCCCCACAACCAATGGCCAGGGTTGTGGGGACGAGGCCTTTGTCCTCATCAACATGGGGACAAGGTGCTTTGGGGGGGACCCCAAAGCACCCTCCCAATGTTGAGGGCATGTGGCCTGGTACGGTTCAGGAGGGAGGGGGGGCCACTCTCGTCCCCCCCTCTTTTCCTGCAGCCTGCCAGGTTGCGTGCTCGGATAAGGGTCTGGTATGGATTTTGAGGGGGATCCCACGCCATTTTTTTTGGCCGGGGTTCCCCTTAAAATCCATCCCAGACCTCAAGGGTCTGGTATGGATTTTGAGGGGGACCCCACGCCATTTTTTTTTTTTTTGGCCGGGGTTCCCCTTAATATCCATAGCAGACCTGAAGGGCCTGGTAATTGAATTTGGGGGACCCCGACGCTTTTTTTTTATCAATGACTTTCAATGAATGACAGTTCTCTGTGTTACGTGAGCCATCAATTCATTAGCCGCGAGTGATTTTAAACAGCTTTTTTTCCTGCAAAAATGACACTTTGTGCAGGGACAGTTCTAAGCACAGGAAACATGCGCCCCTTCACAGGCATACTATAGACACCCCCCAGGTACAAAATTTAAAGGAATATTACACTTTTATTGTTTCACTTTAAGCATTAATAAAATCACTGCTCCTAAAAAAAAAAAAAAACGGCCTTTTTAAAAAAAAAAAATTTGCATCGATGCATGTCCCCTGGGGCAGGACCCAGGTCCACAAACACTTTTTATGACAATAACATGCATATTAGACTTTAAAATTAGCACTTTTGATTTTGAACGTTCGCATCCATTGTAATTAATAGGGTTCTAATGTTCGCACAAACTTTAGGTCCGTTCGCGGGTTCTGGTGCGAACCGAACTCGGGGGTTTTCGGCTCATCCCTAGTCAGGGTAACAAACAGGCAGGGATAATCAAAGAACAAGCCAAGATCAGTAACAGAAACAGACATAGAGCACACAGCAAGCAGGAGAAAGGAAACCAAAGACACAATATTGCTCGGGCAAGTCAGGCTTGGACAGCGCAGTGTTAAATAATGTATCCTGTAGAGGCTAGCGTGGAGCCACGCTGAGGGAAGATTACTTAACCATGCCGGTGTCAGAGTGCAGGCCCAAGGCTGATACACAGACCAGAGGTAAGCAGACAGACAGGGCATGAAGGTATTACTGGCAATTCATGACACTAGGGGTCAGAAATGCCCTAAAAATACAATTTGAACTGGCACAACTGATTGGAAAAGTACCTACCACATGTGTATACTATCTCCAATACTACAGCTGATAATATATCTCCCTCTGTGAGCCTTAAAGTTGTTGTAAACCCTTTACAACCACTTTATACTACAGGCAAGCCTATAATTAGGCTTACCTGTAGCTACACTGGATATCTCCTAAACCTGTATGGTTTAGGAGATATCGCTGTATTTGCATGTGTCGACGTCATCGGCACATGCACACTTAAGCAAACTGAAGCAATGGCATGTACATATATGCATGGACGGGAGTGACTTTATCGCGGCTCCGGCCAATCACAGCATCGGAGCTGCGATACCCGGAAGTAACCCCCGGGAGCGATCTCGCCGGCCGGAGTGGTGAACGAGGACCGATGCGGGGGCTTTGTTCTAAGGTAAGTAGTTCAAAATGAGCTAGTATACTATGCATACTAGCTCATTATGCCTTATTTATTGTTTACAAGAATAACACCAAAGACACTCACATATGGTCATGTAGACACGTTTCGGACATACATCTTGTGCTTAATCATGGGTAATGATTAACCACTTCCCGACCGCCCCATGTACATATACGTCAACAGAATGGCACGTACAGGCAGAATCACGTACCTGTACGTGCCATTCTTCAGGCGGTTGGGGGGTCCGATCGGACCCCCCTCCGCCGGCGGGGACGGTCGGGATCGTGTCAGGAGCGATCCGGGACGAGGGGACGGCCAGTGGTTTCTGGCCACCCCCTCGCGATCGCTCCTGGCGAATGAGAAGCTTCCCCTTCCTGTCTATTGTATAGACAGGAAGGCGGAAGTGATGTCACGCTCGGTGCGCCGGTCTATGTGACCGGAACGCCGAGGAGTGAAGATGTACAGGTTAGTGCACAAACAGTACACTGACACCAGTACACATAGGCACACAATCCACCCCCCTGTCACCCCCAGATCACCCCCAGATCACCCCCCACACCCCCCCCCCCAGTCACAGTGTCACTAATTGCAGTGATCATTTATTTACTGATCACTGCATTTAGTGTCAGTGTGACTGTAATAACTGTCAGGGCAGTTAGTTTTAGGTCCAAGGTAGCCCCCTACCCCCCCTAATAAAGGTTTAACCCCCTGATTGCCCCTAGTTAACCCCTTCACCCCCTTTTGCCAGTGTCACTAAGCGATCGTTTTTCTGATCGCTGCATTAGTGTCGCTAGGTAACCATTTTTTTTTTTTTTTTTTTTTAACCGCCATGTTTATATAGGTTCATAAATAGGTTTATAGGTCAGGTACCCCCATATTACAACCTAAATAAAGGTTTTAACCCCCTGATTGCCCCTAGAGTTAACCCTTTCACCAGTGATCACTGTATAAATGTCACTGGTGACGCTGGTTAGCCAGTTAGTTATTTCGTTATTTAGGTTCCCCGTCAGGTTTTTATATAGCGTCAGGTACCCCCATATATTACCTAATAAAGGTTTTAACCCCCTGATTGCCCCTAGTTAACCCTTTCACCCCCTTTTGCCAGTGTCACTAAGCGATCATTTTTCTGATCGCTGCATTAGTGTCGCTAGGTAACCATTTTTTTTTTTTTTAGGTTAACCGCCATGTTTATATAGGTTCATAAATAGGTTTATAGGTCAGGTACCCCCCATATTACAACCTAAAGGTTTTAACCCCCTGATTGCCCCTAGAGTTAACCCTTTCACCAGTGATCACCGTATAACTGTCACTGGTGACGCTGGTTAGCCAGTTAGTTATTTCGTTATTTAGGTTCCCCGTCAGGTTTTTATATAGCGTCAGGTACCCCCTTATATTACCTAATAAAGGTTTAACCCCCTGATTGCCCCTAGTTAACTCTTTCACCCCCTTTTGCCAGTGTCACTAAGCGATTGTTTTTCTGATCGCTGCATTAGTGTCACTGGTGCCGCTAGGTAGCCAGTTTTTTTTTGTATTACTGTTACGGTTGACGCTGGTTAGTTAGCTTGTTTTTTATACTGTCAGGGCACCCGCCATTTATTACCCAATAATGGTTTAACCCCCTGATCGCCCGGCGGGTGATATCAATTAGGTTTTAGGGTCAAATAAGGTCTGCGTCGCCCCAGGTTAGTGCCAGTACCGCAAACACCCACGCGCAAAGCATACACCTCCCTTAGTGGCACAGTATCTGAACAGATCAATATCTGATCTGATCAGATCTATACTAGCGTCCCAGCAGTTTAGGGTTCCAAAAAAAACGCATTGTTAGCGGGATCAGCCCAGATACCTGCTAGCACCTGCGTTTTCCCCCTCTGCCCAGCCCAGCCCAGCCCACCCAAGTGCAGTATCGATCGATCACTGTCACTTACAAAACACTAAGCACACATAACTGCAGCGTTCGCAGAGTCAGGCCTGATCCCTGCGATCGCTAACATTTTTTTTGTGGTAGCGTTTTGATTCAGTCGCTTCAGTCAGGAGCTTTTTTACCTGTGAATCTCAAAAAAAAAAAAAAAAAAAATAAAAATAGTTGTCGTTTTATTATTCTCTCTCTCTCTCTATTCTCTCTCTATTGTTGCTCTTTTTTTACTCCATTCTATTCTGCAATGTTTTATTATGTTTTATCATGCTTGCTTTTCAGGTATGTAATTTTGTTTACTGTGTTTCAGTGTTAAGCATTTTTTTGTTTTCAGGTGCGCCATTCAGTTGCAACGCGGATTTATTTATCTTGACAGCAACAGCGTTTGCTCCCACGATACATAAAGCCGCGACTCCAACGCTGTAGGAGGTGATTTCACCACCACAGTTAAAAAAAAGAGCATATATGCCGAAGCATGGGGGCAGCAGGGGGGGGAGGAGCGATTGGCTCCTAATGCCACGTACATACGGTCGAAATTCCGACCGTGTGTACACGGCATAACTTTTGCGGGAGGATGCCCCCATGCATCGGCATATATAAATGGTGCATGTATGCCCATCATTAGAAGTGGGTGGATGAAGGGAGGTATTCTAATGGTGGGCATACCCACCAATCAATCTCTTTTTTTCGTTCAGCCAAGAGGCTGCATGAAAAAAAAAAAAAGATTACAATATATGTCCAGTATGTTGCTGGACTTTGAATGGTTATACCAGAATGATGCCTGCAGGTTTAGGTATCATCTTGGTATCATTCTTTTCAGCCAGTGATCGGCTTTCATGTAAAAGCAATTCTAGCGGGTAATTAGCCTCTAGACTGCTTTTACAAGCAGTGGGAGGGAATGTCCCCCCTCCCGGATATAAACCGCGCCATTGGGAAATTGGGAAAGCATTTTATCACACCAATCTTGGTGTGGTCAGATGCTTTGAGGGCAGAGGAAAGATCTAGGGTCTAATAGACCCCAATTTTTTCAAAAAAAGAGTACCTGTCACTGCCTATTGCTATCATAGGGGATATTTACATTCCCTGAGATAACAATAAAAATCATAACAAAGAAAAAAAATGGAAGGAACAGTTTAAAAATAAAATAAAAAAGCTAAATAAATAAAAAAAAAAAAAAAAAAAAGCACCCCTGCCCCCCCCTTCTCTTGCGCAAAGGCGTACACAAGCGTTGGTCTGGCGTCATATGTAAACAGCAATTGCACCATGCATGTGAGGTATCACCGCGAAGGTCAGATCGAGGGCAGTAATTTTAGCAGTAGACCTCCTCCGTGAATCTAATGTGGTATCATGTAAAGGCTTTTAAAGGCTTTTAAAAATGTATGTAGTTTGTCGCCACTGCGTGTTTGTGCGCAATTTTAAAGCATGTCGTGTTTGGTATCCATGTACTCGGCCTAAGATCATATTTTTTATTTCATCAAAAATTTGAGCAATATAGTGTGTTTTAGTGCATTAAAATAAAAAAAAGTGTATTTTTTCCACAAAAAATGCGTTTGAAAAATCGCTGCGCAAATACTGTGTGGAAAAAAAAAAATGCAACACCCACCATTTTAATCTGTAGGGCCTTTGCTTTAACAATATATATAGTGTTTGGGGGTTCAACGTAATTTTCTTGCAAAAAAAAAATTATGTTTTCATGTAAACAAAAAGTGTCAGAAAGGGCTTTGTCTTCAAGTGGTTAGAAGAGTGGGTGACGTGTGACATAGGCTTCTAAATGTTGTGCATAAAATGCCAGGACAGTTCAAACCCCCCCCAAATGACCCCATTTTGGAAAGTAGACACCCCAAGCTATTTGATGAGAGCAATGTTGAGCCCATTAAATATTTTTTTTTTTTGTCCCAAGAGATTGAATAATGAAAAAAAAAAAAATATATATATTTTTTTTACAAAAAGTTGTCACTAAATGACATATTGCTCAAACATGCCATGGGCATATGTGTAAATACACCCCAAAATACATTCTGTTGCTTCTCCTGAGTATGGGGATACCACATGTGTGGGACTTTTTGGGAGCCTAGCTGCGTACGGAACCCCAAAACCAATCACCGCCTTCAGGCTTTCTAAGGGTGTAATTTTTTTATTTCACTTCTCACTGCCAATCACAGTTTCGGAGGCCATGGAATGCCCAGATGGCATAAAACCCCCCAAAATGACCCCATTTTGGAAAGTAGATACCCCAAGCTATTTGATGAGAGGTATGGTGAGTATTTTGCAGATCTCGCTTTTTGTCACAAAGTTTTGAAAATTGAAAAAAAAAGAAAAAAAAAAATTTTTTTTCTTTACTTTCTTCATTTTCAAAAACAAATGAGAGCTGTAAAATACTCACCATGCCTCTCAACAAATAGCTTGGGGTGTCTACTTTCCAAAATGTGGTCATTTGGGGGGGTTTTGTGCTATTTTGGCATTTTATGGCCTTCGAAACGGTGATAGGTAGTGAGGAGTGAAATCAAAAATTTGCACCCTTAGAAATCCTGAAGGCGGTGCTTGGGTTTCGGGGCCCCGTACGCGGCTAGGCTCCCAAAAAGTCCCACACATGTGGTATCCCCATACTCAGGAGAAGCAGCAAAATGTATTTTGGGGTGCAATTCCACATATAACTATGGCATGTGTGAGCAATATATCATTTAGTGACAACTTTTTGAAAAAAAAAAAAAAATCTTTTTTATTTTTGTCTTTATTCAATCACTTGGGACTAAAAAAAAAAATATTCAATGGGCTCAACATGCCTCTCAGCAAATATCTTGGGGTGTCTACTTTCCAAAATGGGGTCATTTGGGGGGGTTTTGTACTTCTCTGCCATTTTAGCACCTCAAGAAATGAAATAGGCAGTCATAAATTAAAAGCGGTGTAAATTCCAGAAAATGTACTCTAGTTTGTAGACGCTATAACTTTTGCGCAAACCAATAAATATACGCTTATTGGCATTTTTTTTACTAAAGAAATGTGGCTGAATACATTTTGGCCCAAATGTTTGACTAAAATTTAGTTTATTAGATTTTTTTTATAACAAAAAGTAGAAAATCTCTTTTTTTTCAAAATTTTCGCTCTTTTTCCATTTATATCGCAAAAAATAAAAATCACAGAGGCAATCAAATACCATCAAAAGAAAGCTCTATTTGTGGGAAGAAAAGGACGCAAATTTTGTTTGGTTACAAAATTGCATGACCGCGCAATAGCAAGTTAAAGTAGTGCAGTGCGAAATTGAAAAAAGACCTCTGGTCCTTTGGCTGCCAAATGGTCCGGGGCTGAAGTGGTTAAGCACAAGATGTATGTGTGAAACGCGTCTACGTGACCATATGTGGGTATCTTTGGTGTTATCCTTGTGAACAATAAAAGGCAATCGGGAGTTCTGGATGTGCAGCCATTTCTTTCTTCTCTCACAAGTTTCCCACGGAGGCGGGCCAGGGCTGGCACTCTATGTGACATCCCAACTAGCCTTTCATCATACACCTGAAGCAGTGGTTGTTTTTCTTGCCTACACCAATCTGTACCTGGGGTGTGGGAGCAGGACATTTTTTCTGATGACAATTTGAGCCTCTACCTTTTTTTTTTTTATCAATGACTTTTTTTTATGAATGGCTTTCAATGAATGACTGTTCTCTGTGTTACGGGAGCCGACAATACACATTAGCCGCAAGTGATTTTAAATAGCTTTGTTTCCTGCAAAAATGACACTTTTTGCAGAGACAGTTCTAAGCACTGGAAACATGCGCCCCTTTACATGCATACTATAGACACCCCCCAGGTACGAAATTTAAAGGAATATTACACTTTTATTGTTTCACTTTAATCATTATTAAAATCACTGCTCCCGAAAAAACGTCCGTTTTAAAAGTTTTTTTTGCATTGATACATGTCCCCTGGGGCAGGACCCGGGTCCCCAAACACTTTTTATGACTAACTTTTTAAAAATAAATGACTTCAATGACTGTTCTCTGTATTAAGGGGGACGGGAGCCGACACTTTATTATAGCTGTTCGGGTCCCCATTGACTTCAATGGGGTTCGGTGTTCGGGGTCAAGTTCGGTCCCGAACCCGAACTTTTTTCTGAAGTTCGGCCGAACCTGCCGAACCCGAATATCCAGGTGTCCGCTCAACTCTATTGGTAATTTATTTTTGATTAAGTGTGGATAACCAGTTTCTTGTTGTGGACTTATAGGTGAGAGTTCCCATAATTGAACAACATACTATTATTTGATGATGAGACCATTCCTTCTAAGCCCCTGAACATCTTTAAGATAATATACTGTACAAATGGTGACCATTTGGCTGTTGGTATTGTTGTGGAAATTATATTGTATAAAATTTATGTGGACATTTTATTCTAGGATGTGTGTTTTTATAGATTGTCATCTGTCTCCCTGTGTCTGATTTAATCGAGGAGCACTCTAGCAGAGCGCACTTGGGTTGAATCGAGACCAGTGGTAAAAACGGTCAGTATGAAAACCTTCTCATGGGATTTGAGATGTGTTCCCTGTGTCTGTGGATGTTTGTCGGTTTGTAGGTACCAAGTGCAATGCGCTGGGCTTCTTGCCTTCAAATGACTATGCGCATTAGAGAAGCGAAGTCCGCATAACGAGAAAAACATATTATTTTATCTCTGTGTGGCTACATTATCCCTTTTGGATACATATCTGCTTTAATAAGAGGACATTTGTATCTGCCTTGTTAATATACTCGTACCGTATATTAACAACACCAATGGCAATGTCCCTGCTGATTGTCTTAAGCCTGTAAGAACCAGTAGAATGAGCTTACTAGATACTGTTTAATTTGAACAGTATTTATTGGGCTGCATACTGACTAAGAGGGGACGTGTGCACTTCCTTCCGTGAGTGCCCTCCCCTTTACTGCATGTCACTTCCTGTGATGTTATTTTGTGTTGAGGAAGTGCTTGGCTGTTGTGGGCAGTCACTTCCTGTTTGTCATTCTTTTGTGGCCTATGAATAAAAAGCCCAAGGGTCTGTGTTTGAGGGACAGAAGCTTGAGGTTCCAGCTTGAAGCAGCATTTTGTTCCTGATTCTGCCTGGTGCTATGAAGTACTTTCATTTCCTTGTGCCAAAGAGCTTTATACACATGTGCTTTTAAGCGCAAAGGAATTGTTTTGTGCTTCATGTGCATTTAGTAGCTGGTAGTGCACATTTTGGCGCAGTGTGGATTTGCGTACAGAGCCCACGGGAATTTTGCCACGACCGTATACTGGCAACTTAGTTTTGTGAATTTTTTCATTTGACACCTCATTTTTATATATATATATATATATATATATATATATATATATATATGTGTTTATTAGATTTATGCCGTATATAGAAATCAGAGAGTTATGTGAACATAATACTGCTCAGCTGGTTACCTAGGTTCATTGTGGATAATCTATTGTGCATACCCCAGATCCCATGTATCTCTGATAGTAGTTTTCTCCAAATAAAACAAAAATAATGTGATCTTAGGAGAAAATATTAAATCACATAAAAGTGAAGCTGCTAACACGTTATCGTGATACAAGAAATAATATCATAGGTAGAAAGTGTAGTGTTAGAATTACAATATATCCAAAAATTTGAAAATGCAACAAAAAATATCATTAAGGGTGCTTTCACACCGAGGCGTTGGCGGTAAAGCGTCACCGGCGGTTCAGTGGTGCTGTCCCATTGCTTTCAATGGGCAGGGGTGCTTTATGAGCGGTGTATACACCGATCCTACAGTGCTTGCAGGACTTTTATTTACCGCCCTGCAAGTGCACCGCTCCAGTGTGAAAGCACTCAGGCTTTCACACTGGAGAGACAGGAGAGGCTCTTTGCAGGCGCTATGCAGGCGCTATTTTTAGCGATGTAGCGCCTGTAAAGCACCTCAGGGTGAAAGCAGACTTACATATACAATGCATAAAAAATGTAATAAAAATTCAAACTGTTCATGAAAAATCCACATAAGAAAAGAGCGATAGATGTCTACGTCACCAAATATCCACATGGCCAGATCGTCAATGCATTTCTTTCTTATGCAAATGCAACACATAACATCATTACAATATGTTGTTGTTCTGTCTCAAGGACATTCAGCTAAACCATTCTTATCCCATAAACATGATACCATATTTCTTCGATCGCAGTTTATTGGAACAAGCTAGGTGAAACTACAAATAACAAGAATAAACCTTGATAAGTACAATATCCCATAAATTTAGCATACATTTCAAAGACAAATATACACAGTACAATATGAGACAGTAAAACTTACTGTTTTAAGTTCAATAAGGGATTGATGGTAAGAGATTGAAACAAGACCTCTTGCAGTCTGAAAAGCATGATGAATGTGTCTCTTCCTGTGAGACTTTACCCAGAATACTTTGCTTTCCAAGTACTTCCTAGGTTATAAACTTTATTAATAAAATATACACACAGAAGCAATACCAAAAAAGGACGCTAGATGGCGCCTAAGCTCTGCAAATGATTCCTATAAAAAGTAACAACATTAAATGTCATTTACAACAACACAAATGCAGATAATCAGAATATATCCATCTGATGGGCAGAACACTCCCCGCCTGACGTCAAATGACGTCACTAACAGAGTCCTCCGTAGAAAGTAACAGAACAAGTTCAGTCACTGGTCTCAAGAACACTTTGGCCTCATTCTGTTGAAAGGTCTTGACCTCGACCTTACGGACAAGATTATCTTTGCTTGGCAGTACTTTGGTGACTAGACCTAAAGGCCACATGTTCCTTAGTGTCTGACAATCTCTCATGAGCACAACATCACCAAGTTTAAGGTTAGGTTTTTCTGAGTGCCACTTCCTCCTTAGTTGAAGAGTAGATGTGTATTGCTCCCTCCACCGACTCCAGAAGGTATTGGCAAGAGTTTGAACTTGTCTCCATTGACGTTTGTAGAGGTCCTTCTCACAAAACTCTCCAGCTGGAGTACCTACAAGACCAGTCTTTTGCGTGAGCAACATGGTAGGTGTGAGAACCATTGGATCTTCAGAGTCACTTGAAATTGAAGTTAAGGGTCTGGCGTTAATGATGGCTGTAACCTCTGCCATAAATGTCACTAAACACTCGTGAGTAAGCCTTGCAGTTCCTACTTGTAGGAAGATAGAGTCAAGAATTCTGCGGGCTATGCCTATCATCCTCTCCCACACACCTCCCATGTGAGAAGAGTGAGGTGGATTGAAGATCCACGTGCAGTCTTGCTTACACTGGGGATGTCCAAGTTGGAAGGAATTTGCAGTTCTTTTACTGCTCCTACAAAGTTAGATCCTCTGTCAGAGCGAATGAGTTTCACTGGGCCTCGGATTGCAATGAAACGTCTAAGAGCATTAATGAAACTTGAAGTGTCCATTGACTCAATCACTTCAATGTGAACAGCTCGTATGGACATGCAAACGAATATGACTGCCCAGCGTTTACTGTTTGAGTGTCCCCCTTTTGTGTACCGGGTGGCAACAGACCAGGGACCAAAGACATCAAGTCCAACATTAGTGAAAGGCGGATCCATGCTAAGCCTGTCAGAAGGTAGATTGGCCATCTTTTGTGTCTGTAACATTCCTCGAAGCTTTCGACAGATAACACACTTGAAGAGGAACTTACTCACACATCTTTTGGCTCCGACTATCCAAAGTCCAGCAGCTCTTAGAGCTCCTTCAGTAAACAGTCGGCCCTGGTGTTTAGTTTGGTCATGGTAGTGTTGAATGAGTAAATAGGCAATATGATGGTGACCAGGGATCACTAAAGGATGTTTCTCTAAGAACTCTAACTTGCCTTCTTTTAAACGGCCTCCTACTCTCAACATGC
Source organism: Lithobates sylvaticus (assembly GCA_028564925.1). NCBI lineage: Eukaryota > Metazoa > Chordata > Amphibia > Anura > Ranidae > Lithobates > Lithobates sylvaticus. The sequence goes on from CM053030.1 coordinate 253,548,003, forward strand.
CATTTTCATCAAGGATTGGATCAAGTTTCTTTAAAACACTGTCTTTAGGAACAGGTTTGTGATTGACAATACAATCAATCTCTTTGGCAAAGACTTCTCTCTGTACAACAGATATTAACCAGTTTTTAGACTGTTCTAGGTCAGTTGCTGAGTAGACTTTCCTACAGTGGTGCCAACTCCTGCAACCGTCATGAGTTGGTGGTTGTTTTTTGTAAGACTGAGCTATGTGGATTAAGCAAGTGATAGCTCTAACTAGTGACCTCCAGGTGGAGAACCTGCTGAAACGGTGGGTTTTAAACTGGTTGAGAGATGTTGTTGTGACTGCAGTAGAAACCTGAGGGCGGATTTCCTGATCCTTTTCTGCATCTATCAAGTCAAATGTGGTGAGATCATCATTGTTACAGTCAGGACTGCGTAGAAAGGTGGGACCTGTGAACCACGAAGTACTGTCAAGGCGACTGGCCGCTACAGATCTGGTCGCTAGGTCTGCGGGATTATAGTCTGTAGGCACAAAATGCCATTGCTCTGGGCGGGTGGATCTCCTTATTCTCAACACTCTGTTATTGACATAGACATAGAAACGCCTAGTTTCATTATGGATGTAACCCAGAACTACTTTACTGTCTGTGTAGAACTCAGCTTCCTGGATTTCTAGGTTTGTCTCTGTTGCTATTAGTTCCGCTAGCTCTGTAGCCAATACTGCAGCACAAAGTTCCAGCCTGGGTATGGTGTGTTCAGGCAGTGGTGCAAGTTTTGCTTTTCCCATTACAAACCCTATGTGGCATTGTCCTTTAGTGTCTATGGTTTTCAGGTAAGCTACAGCAGCAATTGCTTTAACAGAAGCATCCGCAAACACACAAAGTCTTTGCATCTGAACATCTGCAGATGACAGAGGTGCATATGGGCGTGGAATTTTAAGATTGGATAGCGCTGTTAGTGAGTCCTTCCACTCTAGCCATAGGTTCTTCCTGTCGGTGGGGAGAGGGTGGTCCCAATCTAGCGACTCACAGGTTAAGTCTCTGAGTAGTGCCTTACCCTGGATGGTGACAGGTGCTGCAAAGCCTAAAGGATCGTATAGGCTGTTTATGGTAGACAGGACGCCTCTACGGGTAAAGGGTTTTTCCTCTGTGTTTACTTGGAAAGTGAAGGTGTCAGATCTTAAGTCCCAAAGCAAACCAAGGCTGCGTTGCATGGGAAGTGAGTCTGTGCCTAGATCTAAGTCCTTTAACTCGTTGGAATGGTCTTGGACAGGAAAGGCTTCTAAAACTTCTCTACTGTTGGAAGCAATCTTGTGGAGCCTTAAGTTGGAACACGCAAGCATTGCCTGAGTTCTTTTGAGGAGACTGATTGCGGCTTCATTTGTGGGTAGTGATTTCAAGCAATCGTCTACATAGAAATCCTTGTCCACAAATTGTCTGACGTCTGACCCATACTCTGACTCTCCCACTCTAGCAGAGTGTCTGAGGCCATATATAGCAACTGCAGGGGAAGGGCTGTTGCCAAATATGTGCACCTTCATGCGATATTCTGTGATGTCTCCAGAGGGGTCGTTGTCCCTGAACCAGAGAAACCTCAGAAAGTTTCGGTGTTCTTCCTTAACAAGAAAGCAATAGAACATTTGTTGTATGTCTGCCATGAATGCGACTGAATCCTTGCGGAAGCGGAGAAGTACTCCCAATAGTCTGTTGTTGAGGTCAGGGCCAGAAAGAAGGACATCATTTAGAGAGACACCTTCATGCTTGGCGCTGGAATCAAACACCACTCTAATCTGCCCTGGCTTCTTAGGGTGATAGACGCCAAATATGGGTAAGTACCAACATTCTTCTGAGTCTTTGAGGTCTGGAGCTACCTCAGCATGGCCATTTTGGAATATTTTGCCCATGAAGGAAAAGAAATGTTCTCTCATCTCTGGTTTCCTTTGCAGATTGTGTCTTAAGGAAGTGAGGCGTTTATATGCTAGTTCCCTGTTGTTAGGCAAACGTTGTCTCTGTGGCCTAAAGGGAAGAGGTGCTACCCAGTTATTACTCACGTCTTTCTCCATACTGCTTTCCATAACCTCTAGGAAGATCCTATCCTCAATGGACATTGCTACCTGGTTGTCTTCCTTTGTTCTCCTGAACACTGAGTGTCCTAAGTCGCTTTGGTCATCGTCATAGGTATTGCTGTCACAGGGGGGACTTAGGAAAGGAAGAGGTACAGGGTTGTTGTGAGGTAGCTCCTTTATGAGGATGCGATTTTGACAGGGTTGGAAAAGAGAAGGACGACCATTCTCGAGGGTACTAGTGAGCAGATTATTAACAGATGCCGGTTTGTTTGCACCTCCCAGGCAAACATCACCTATAATGACCCACCCAAGATCCAGTTTTTGGGCATATGGCGCACTTTTAGGACCGTTGATCAGTTTCCTTACTTTGTGGACTTGCAAGATATCCCTCCCTAGGAGTAAGATTATCTGAGCCTGATCATCAAGTTCTGGTATGAGATGTGCTATGTGCTTCAAGTGAGTCTGGTGAGCTGCTGCGTCTGGTGTGGGAATCTCTGATCTGTTGTCTGGCATCTGGTTGCACTCTATTATGGTCGGTAAGGGTAGGCATGTCTTACCATCCATAGATTCAATTTGTAGGCCGTCGGCTCTTCTCCCCGCCGTTTCCACTGTACCTGCACAAGTCCTAAGGGAGTAGGGGCTGCTGGGGCCTTTAAGGTTTAGAATGTCAAAAAACACAGGTCTGGCTAGTGACTTATTACTCTGATCATCCAAAATGACGTAGAGCTTGACTGCTTTGTCTCTGCGTCCCTTTGGGTAAACTTTCACTAGACAGATTTTAGAGCAAGATCTGCCACCTGTACTTCCTTTGCAGACTTCAGTGCACTGTGAAGTGATTGCTGTGGTATCTGTACTAGAGTCTTTGGTCTCCCTGCCTTGCTCCTTGTCACCATGGACAGGTGGGAAGGTTCTTGGAGTAGGCTTTGGGTGTAAAGCTGTGTGGTGCTCTGTGCTGTCACACTCTGTGCATTTGACACTGACCTTGCAGTCCTTGGCGAAGTGTGTAGACGAAGAGCAGCACTTGTAACAGATGTTGTTCTCTTTGAGGAAAGCTTTGCGGTCCTGGATGGTCTTTGTCCTGAAGGCTCTGCATTTCAGAAGAGGATGTGGCATCTTATGTAGAGGGCAGAACTTCGTTGGGTCATTGTCTTGATCCTCTGGCTGAGACTCTGCAAATCTGTGGGAAGAAATGTTAGTTTTGTGCACAGCTACTGGAGCCCTGAGTTGCTTAGGGCCAGCAGAAGTGATGTAAGACAGTGGAAAAATGAAGCTGGGGTCATCTTTCGTTCCTGCTTGTCTGTCTACAAAGTCCACAAACTCACTAAATGGTGGAAAGGGCACATTGTGTTTCCGTTTGTAGTTACAGCCATGAGCAATCCATCTTTCGTGTAACTCATAAGGAAGTTTTTGAGCTAAGGAGTTAATACCTCTAGCAGAGTCAAGATAAGAAAGGCCAGGTAAGTCACCTTCTGCTTTAGCAACTTGTAACTCCATACATAGGTCACTGAATTCTCTGAGTCTTTGGTAACCTCTGCTAGGTATTTTTGGGAAGTCTTCTATCCTTTTAAACAGTGTACTCTCTATAGCCTCTGGTGAGCCATAACATCTATCCAGTCTGTTCCAGATGTTTGTAAGGCCTATCTCAGGGTGGTTTATATTAATGTCTCTGATCCTTTTGGCGTGTTCAGCAGAATCATTGCCAAGCCACTTTACGAGGAGTTCTATCTGTTGTCTGCAAGATAGATCTAGACCTTGGATAACACTCTGGAAAGAGGATCGCCACGCCCTGTAGTGTTGAGGGCGATCACTAAATTTGGCAAGTCCTTGGGTAACTAACTCGCGTTTGGCCAGGAACTTGGCAAAGTCTACAGTAGCCTGATTGGCATTGGGGTAGGCTGCTGGTGTATTGTGGTGCGGTGTAAAGGCATACCTGATAGAAGTCTCTTCTTTAGGCTCTTTGGGCTCAAACTTGCATACGGTTGGCAGTTCGTACCGGCTCGTTGCATACACCTTTGGAGTGAAGACAGGTGTTTGATGTTTGTATGAAGGTTGAGTACCTTGTGGAGTAGAGGGTTTGGTTGGAACTGGAACGTCTGGAACACTGTCAGATTTTTCTTGCCTGTGGCACTGGGGTCCAAGGTCGTCTTGTTGCTGCTTGATTTGGTGTGACTCCCTGACATCATGTTTAATTTCTTGTTGTGGGATGCTGCTTGGGTCACAGTGCTGGTAGACATAATCCGACGTGCGTTGCGATGAGTCTTGGTGGTCTTCCTCTAGGCCTGGTATGCTGCTACCTGCTCTTGGCTCATCGTAGATGGCTGCTTCTAGAGCTTCTGCTTCTGCAATGGCGGCGGCAGCGTCTCGTTCCACTGCCAGCTTCTCCATGTTGGCTTCCAAGATAGCTTGCTGCAGTTTCAGAGATGCCTCTTGCTGAGCTCTTTCGTCTTCCATCCGTATTCTTTCTGCTTCAAGGTGGGCCTTTTCTTTTTTCATCTGCTTCAAGGTGGGCCTTTTCTTTTTTCATCTGCAGCTCTTGGTCTGCGAATGCGGCCCTGGCTCTTGCTGCTTCAGCTTTTGAACGGGCGATAGCTGCTGCATTTGCGACAGATGACCTAGATGAGCTTGCTTGTGATCGTGTTTTGTAAGAGGATGTTCTACTGTGAGACATGGCTGCGGGGAAGAAGCTGTCTTGCTGTATAGAGACCGTTCTAGTGTCGGTACTGCTTGACAGAGCGCGTCTCTGTGTAGCGTGGCTGCTTGCTTTGCCTCCCACAGGCCTGCTTCTTTAAGGCTTCTGACTGTATGGTACTGTGTAGCCCCAGGCTGTACAGACTTCCGAAGTCAGCTTATCTTCCCTTCAGAGGTCAGCTTAAAAATTTCACTGTTCTGTCTCAAGGACATTCAGCTAAACCATTCTTATCCCATAAACATGATACCATATTTCTTCGATCGCAGTTTATTGGAACAAGCTAGGTGAAACTACAAATAACAAGAATAAACCTTGATAAGTACAATATCCCATAAATTTAGCATACATTTCAAAGACAAATATACACAGTACAATATGAGACAGTAAAACTTACTTTTTTAAGTTCAATAAGGGATTGATGGTAAGAGATTGAAACAAGACCTCTTGCAGTCTGAAAAGCATGATGAATGTGTCTCTTCCTGTGAGACTTTACCCAGAATACTTTGCTTTCCAAGTACTTCCTAGGTTATAAACTTTATTAATAAAAATATACACACAGAAGCAATACCAAAAAAGGACGCTAGATGGCGCCTAAGCTCTGCAAATGATTCCTATAAAAGGTAACAACATTAAATGTCATTTACAACAACACAAATGCAGATAATCAGAATATATCCATCTGCTCGTCAGGCTCTACCTTAAGGTACATGACAGTCTAGCTTAAACAGGATATATGATTTTGTCCCTTCCCTATTCTGTACTTACTATACATTGCCACACCCGCCCAGGGGTGTTTTTGCAGGTTGGACACTATCCATACAATTGAGACTAAATTATGTAATCCTAGTGAGTATGGTTAAATATAAGCAGAATTTGTGGCATCCTTAACAACCGATGAGTCATAAGCTGTCAATGGGCTTTCCCGCTGACAGCTGAATAAAAAAAAAATTGCTGTTAACAAAAAAAAAAATGGCGTGAGGTCCCCCCCCCAGTCCATACCAGACCCTTAGCATCTGGTATGGATTATAAGGGGAACACAATGCCAAAGTAAAAAAAAAAAATGGCATGGAGTCACCCCAAAATCCACACCAGACCCTTATCTAGCCTTATCCAGCCTTGCAGGTCAGGAAAGGGGGGACAAACAAGTGCCCCCCTCTCCTGAACCATACCAGACCACATGCCCTCAACATGGGTGGGATGGGTGGTTTGGGGCAGAGGGGTCTCTGTCCGCCATCTCAAAGCACCTTATCCCCATGTTGATAGGCACAAGAGCCTCATCTTCTCAACCCTGGCCAATGGTTGTCGGGATATGCAGGCAGGGGGCTTAAAAGAATCTGGAAGCCCTCTTTAACATGTCCCCCTCCCCCTATATGAATGAGTATAGGGTGCATAGTACCCGTACCCATTCACCAAAAAAGTGTCAAAAAGTAATAAAAACACAGAGACAGTTTTTGAAAATTCTTTATTAATAAATAAAAAAAACAAGTTCCCCCATGTAGATCTATCATCAATCACGCTGCCCCCGGACCCAAAGAAGAAAAAAGAAAAATGCTCCCACCGTCCATGAAAGCTGGCCACCTACTGCAGGCTCTGCATTTGACAGTTCTTATACATGGGAAAGGGTGGGGCCACCTGGCGACACCACCTTGTGGCACCACACCAGTCTGTGACATCCCAAGGGGGCAGCGGGCAGTGTGATTGATAATTAATTTAAATTGGGAGGGCGTCCCAGCTGCGCAAACCAACGTACCTGTCGGTCTGTGCATTAGATACAGTGGGCATGCCGCGGGAGCTCGCCCGCAGGTCCCATGGACTCGATGTCCGCCAGCCACCCGCGATCACGGTGAAGAGAGGCAGAAAGGGGATCAGCCTATGTAAACAAGGTGAATCCCCGTTCTGACAGGGGAGGAGAGAGAGATCAGCTGTTCCTAGTGATCAGGAACAGCGACCTCTCTCTACTGCCAGTGAGCCCATCCCCCTGACAGTTAGAAAGCACCTCCTTAGGGAACACTTAAGCCTTTGATCACCACTAGTGTCAACTCCTTCCCTGCCAGTGCCATTTATACAGTGATCAGTGCATTTTTATAGCACTGATCACTGTATTAGTGTCACTGGTCACCAAAAAGTGTCACTTAGGGTCAGATTTGTCCACCGCAATGTCGCAGTCCTGCTAAAAATCGCAGATCGCTGTCATTATTTGTAAAAACAATAAAAAAAAGTCCCTAAATATATCCCCTATTTTGTAGACGCTATAACTTTTGAGCAAACCAATCAATATACGCTTATTTTTTTCCAAAAATATGTAGCAGAATACATATTGGCCTAAACTGATGAATACATTTTTTTTTTGGATATGTATAATAGTAGAAAATAAAAAGTATTGTTTTCTTTTTCAAAATTGTTGGTCTTTTTTTGTTTTATAGCGCAAAAAATAAAAACCACAGAGGTGATAAAATACCACCAAAAGAAAGCTCTATTTGTGGGAAAAAAAGACATACATTTTGATTGGGTATAACATTGCATTACCGGGCAATCGACAGTTAAAGCGACACAGTGCCGTATCGCAAAAAATGGCCTGGTAATTAAGAGGGTAAATCCTTCTGGGGCTGAAGTGGTTAATAAAGCAATTGTCAAAAAGTCTCTGTGTTTTTTTTTACTTTTTGACATATTTTTGGTGAATGGGTAGGGATACTATGTACCCCATACTCATTAACATGGGGAGGGCGATCTGGTGGCCCCCTTTTTAAAGGGGTATTTAACAACGAGGAACAGTGTGGGCCGAATATTGGCTGCCCAAGGCACCCTCCCCCATGTTGAGGGCATGTGGTTTGGTATGGTCCAGGAGGGGGGGTGCTCGCTCGTCCTCTTTCTTTCTTGACCTGCTGGGCCGCATGCCCAGTTAAGGGTCTGATGTGGATTTTGGGGAGACCACATGCTGTATTTTTTTTTGGCATGGGTGTTCCCCTCAAAATCCATACCAGACAGAATGCCTTTTTTCTTTTTTTTTCATTTTGGCGTGGGGTTACCTTTCAAGATCCATACCAGACTCAAAGGGCCTGATATGGATCTGGGGGGGCCCAATGACGATATTTTTTTAATTTTAGCGTGGGGCTCCTCTTCAAGATCCTCAGAGCACAAGTTGCATGCCACAAGTCGGATCATGATGATATGATTTGGATACAACTTCCATTCAAATAAATGAGCTGAAAGTCTGATCAGTTAAGATAAGCTCTCATAGGGAACCATTCATTTTGTCATATAGTTTGACGTGACTTAAAGCTCTATCTAGCATCAGACATTTTTATAGCTATAATGCCGGTTTTCAGAATGCACTGGCCTTGTTTTTTTTTGCAGCTTGAAAATCCCTATGCCACTCCTTCTGTGCATGAGCTACCTGTGCACCCCCTGCGGGGCGCGCACTGCATGATCTGTGATTACTGAGTCAATGAGACTCGGCTGATCACAGATCGGATTAAGGGTCCAATCTTGATCCCAGGCCCCCCACAACATGATCAACTGTCAGCCAATGACAGCTTATCATGTGATGTAAACAGAAGATGAGGAGAAAAAAAAAGACTGGCTTCTGTCAGAGGGACATCGGTCCGGCACACAAAGAGCCTCCGCTGCCTCCTCTGTGCCCACTAGTGCCACCTACCAGTGCATATTAGTGCTGCCTATCAGTGCCCACCAGCGCCATCTACCAGTGCCCCCTATCCATGCTCACCAGTGCCACCTATCAGTGCCTATCCGTGCCACCTATCAGTGCCACATGGGAAGGCTGTGATCAGACACAGCTCCCGCCACCCTGCTCCAAAAGAAAAAAAAATTAAAAACCTAGCAGTGATTAAATACCACCAAAAGAAAGTTCTATTTGTGTGAAAAAAATTGGGTACAGTGTTGCATGACTACACAATTGTCGTTCAAAGATTGACAGTGCTGAAAGCTGAAAATTGGCCTGGACAGGATAGGGGTTTAAGTACTCAGTAATCAAGTGGTTAAGCCACAAAAAAATAAAAATAAAAACACTGCAAAAACTACAAAAACAGACACACACAGAGGGGGACACTAGCTCATGGACCGCTTTGTGGAGCGATCGTACGCTCGAGCGGTCGCAGCACAAGCACCTCTTGCGGAGGACACAGCTCCCGGCGCAGCCAATATGGCGGCCGCGCCGCTCTCTAATGCGCCCATACTACCGCTGCCCCCGCCGGACATACAAGCGCCTGTGCCCACACAGTCAGCGGGCATTGCACAGGAGGTAGTGGCCCTCCTGGGACCCACACTTGCGGCAACAGTAGATGCAGCTGTGCATAAGGGTCTGGAGCAGCTGCACATTGAGCTACAAGCACAAGCTCAAAGACTCACACAGGCAGAGGACAGGATCTCATACCTGGAGGATGACACTACTGCACAGTCAGCAACATTAGCACGCCTAACTGCTGAAAATAGGGAATTATGGGAGAAAATCGATGACCTTGAAAATCGCTCTAGGAGAAACAATCTACGCATAATTGGTCTCCCAGAAGCTATAACACACACCCAGCTTACCAACATATGCGCAAAAATTATTCCAGAGCAGCTGGGACTCCGCATACCATGCACTATTGAGAGAGCGCATCGCATCGGTCAGTATGAGGAAAACCGAGCCAAACCTAGGCACGTTATCGTCAAATACTTGAACTATGCGGATAAAACCGCCATAATGCAGGCATTCCGCCGCACGCGCTCCCTATCTGTAGACGGAGCAAAACTGCTACTATTTGCGGACTATTCGATAGAGGTAATGAAGCAGCGCAAAGCTTTCTCCACGATCTGCTCAACCTTATACCATAACCAAGTGAAATTCTCTCTGGCGTACCCAGCTGTTTTACGCGTCCATACGCGCTCAGGAGAACATCTTACCTTTACATCGCCAGAAGAAGCAGAAAGACACCTGGCAACAACCTGCTCTGAAATGGAACACGCCGACTCCACAGAAGAGTCCTCATCATTACTGAACGCAACACATTCAGCGACACGCAAACCACAATCCAGTCCGAGCAAACCACCGTACAAACGAAGTCGCACTACTCAGCATGCAGACCGCGCTGGCAACCATCGAAGACAAACAGACGACAGATAGGTAATATCCTTCTTTTTCCTTCTTTACACACCATTCCCTGCGTCTTCCTCCGTACTGTTAAAACCAACAGCTATACCCGATAAACCGTAAGGGGACTGTACCTAAATGTAGGTACCAAGGAACTTTCCCTTCTTAGGCGCGTTGGTTACGTTACCGTACGGACTGCTCCTCAGACGCCTAAACTCCTTTATAGACTGTCGAGAACAAATGCCCACCCTGCTTGCCAACGAGCCACCATCTATTTCCGGCATCATACACACCTGAGCTTAATAACCCCCCTAGTTCAGGCCTAAATTAATACCGAATTTTTTCTTTATTTTTTTTTTTTTTTTTTGTCTTGTAACAGCATATAGGCCTATACCCCCCATCTTCCTCATCCATCTTGCCCCACCCAGCTCGGTGCCCCAACCACACTCCACACAATGGAGCAGGTGGACGGCGGGAGGAAATGTTACCTGGTCTAGCCGAGTGTGGAAAAAAGTGAAGTACTTGTTGGACTATAGTTTTAGTCTACTTCGCATTCTCGTTATGTTATATGTTGTCAAGTTTATATTAATGTTTACACAATATGCAAATTCATACCTTGTGCCTTTAGCCCTGGGAGACATACAATACTTGGGTACCCCTTTGGTTGATGACGCAGTGTCTAGAGGGGAGTCTCATCCCCTATGTCAAGCTCAAAACATTCTTACTCACCAGACATGGCCTCAGCAATCGATGGGAATCACCTGAAAATTGTATCATGGAATGTCAGAGGGCTTCGCTCTCCAAATAAACGCATGATGGTTCTTAGACACCTAAAGCGGCTGCGGGCAGATGTGGCACTACTACAAGAGACACATCTGTCCGCAGATGATCTGGCACGTCTGCGCAAATTATGGGTCGGAGCAGTTTACGGGTCGCCTGCAGAGGGACGTAAAGCCGGAGTAGCCATCCTACTGCACAGGAACCTGAAGCATGCCATCAAAGACGTAACAATAGACCAGCTTGGACGTCACATAACGATTCATATGACCTTAGCTAGCAAAGACATAGCCATTACTAATATATATGCACCGAACTCGCCAGACTCTACATTTTTTCGAGAAATGACGGCCTGGCTGGTGGCAGTACCAGAGACTTTACATCTAATTGGGGGAGACTTCAATTCGATCGATCGATCGTTCGGGTAAAATAACAGGTCAAGAGACCAGTACTGAGAGTTTAAACTTCTCCCCAACTCCCTTAGCGCAGACAATGGATCAGATGCAGCTAATAGATATCTGGCGATTATCGCACCCGACCGATAGGGAATATACCTTCTATTCCCCTCCCCATAACTCTTTTTCCCGAATTGACTACTTCTTTGCATCACCAGCACTTTCACAAATGTTACGAGACCCGGAAATTAAGGACGCCAGGATCTCAGACCACAGCCCCATCGCAATACAAATGATAACCGCACGACCTTCGTCCCCAATACAAATGTGGCGTTTTCCTTCCTACCTAGCCGAAAGCGAAGACTTTCGCAATATGTTGCAAACATCATGGGCGGACTATACTTCCACCAATGCAGCACACCTCTCAGACCCAAATCTCTTTTGGGAGGCTGGAAAAGCCTTCCTACGGGGAAAAATTATTTCATATACTGCTCAATTCAAAAAAAATGCCAAACAACATTACATGCGAGCCAGCGAAACCCTACGCTTAGCACACGAACGGCTAACGCTTACACGTACGCCCGACAATATTGAGACTTGGAAAGCAGCTAAGCGAGAATTCGATCTTTGGGCAGAACAACAGGAGCTGGCCAAAGCCTCTTATTCCTCTCTATATTTCCATAAATTTGGTAATAAGGCGGATAAGCTACTTGCAAAACTTTGCACGGGGACAAAAAGACCCACCCACATTCAGGCTCTGAAAAGTAGCACGGGAATATTACATACCACTCCAACAGGCATTAGTAAAACCTTAGCAGAGTTTTATACTCATTTATACTCTGCAGACCCTATTGATCAACACACAGCAGACACTCTCTTAGATAAATTGAGCCTACCGAGGCTGCAGGGAGATACTCTAGATGCCCTAAACGAACCTATCACTGTGGAGGATATCCAAGAAACGATCAAATCACTAGCATCTTCTAAAGCCCCGGGTCCAGATGGCTATACGGCCGAATTTTATAAATTAACAAAGGAATTCATTCCAGATACTTTGAAACAGGTCTTTAAGGCTGTCTGGGACGGAGGCCCATACCCACCTACAGGAACTCAAGCATACATTAGACTGATAGCCAAAAAGGATAAGGACCCCACACTCCCAGGGTCGTATCGACCAATCTCATTGATCAATGTAGATGTCAAAATCTTATCTAAAATAATCGCGACACGCCTAGCCCATATACTTCCATACATACTACATCCGGCCCAATCTGGATTTGTAAAGGGACGCTCGGCCACCCTAAATATCCGTAAAGTTCTTACAGCATTGGAATACGCCAAATTGAACCCAGAACAAGATGTCGCGATAATCTCGCTAGATGCCGAAAAGGCTTTCGACAACATCAGTTTGTCTTGGCTATTCCGAGTGATGGAACGCCTTCAATTCTCGGGTCCAATTATGCGCTTTCTACACCGACTGTATGAATCCCCAACGGCCCGATTAGTCACACCTGACTTTATATCAGACACGATCCCCCTGACAAAAGGAACCAGACAAGGGTGCCCCCTTTCCCCCTTATTGTTCAACATTGCAATTGAGCCTTTGTCCAGGCTACTCAATTCACCTGACGGAATTAGTGGTATAACAATTGGGGACCAAACACTACGCTCCGCTCTATTTGCGGACGATATACTACTTTTCTCTACCGATCCCTCAGCAGACTTTGAGAAACTTAGAGACATCTTCCAGACGTTCCGGCTTTGCTCAGGTTTGCGTATTAATTTTGACAAAAGTGAAATACTCTCGCTCCGACCTAAACTGTCTGCTAGATGGCTACACCAGTCCCCTCTACCTATAGCATCGCAACATATTACATATTTGGGCATACGCATTGGTCGAGAACCATCTTCACTATACACACTTAATTTTCCACCGTTAATATCGAAAATTGTGAAGGAGTTGGAAGCTTGGACAGCTCTCCCTCTCTCGCTCTTTGGGAGATGTCATCTTTTTAAAATGGTGTCATTTGCACGTTTACTTTACCCCATGCAAACAATCCCTCTTTTAATCAAACACTCAGATGTCAAACTAATCCATAAGGCGTTGACCAACTTTTTGTGGTCCCGCAAAAAGCCACGTGTTGCCCTACAAAAACTGTGTCTCCCAAAGACGGAAGGGGGGGCGGGCCTGCCCAATATACGTTTCTATAACTTAGCATGTCTACTTAGACAAGGCTTAGATTGGATATCAGGCAAATCCAGGTACTCTAATAATATACTAGAAGGTGCAACTACACTACCTTATACTCTACCAGCTATTCTCCACTCAAACCCAAACAAGCTACCAACACACCTTAAATCGAATATGCTTATAAGGGATACAGTCATAGCCTGGAGAGAGACTCGAAGACTACTGGGGCTGCCCTCCAGTATCTCGTGCCACCTGCCAATCCAAGCTAATCCAATGTTTCCCCCCTCTGTTATGCACAAAGCTTTTGACCAGTGGAAGGCTAGAGGTCTTACTAACGTTAAGGAAATCTATCTTAACGACCCGGGTAAAATGAAACCCTTTCAGACACTATCGAGAGAATTTTCATTACCAGCGACCCATATTTTCTACTATCACCAACTCCTCAGTTATCTAAAGACCTGCTATGGACCTAGCACAGACCCTTTTCAAAAATCATTTATAGACACGGTACTGAAAAAGGAGGACTATTCCATTTCTAGTTTATACACTCATCTTATCTCCCACCAGTCTGCTAAATATCATCTCAAACCATTCCAAAAGTGGTCTGACATATTTGATGACACAGAACTTCCCGAAAAAATACTGGAAGGATACAAACGAGTTCGCCATCTTATTGTTTCCGAAACATGGAGAGAAACACAATTTAAGATTGTGCATAGAGCATATTATCCTTTCTGCATTAATAAAACAGATCCTGAGCAGGAGCGCTGCCATTGGTGCTTGGCGCAGCGTCCCACACTGGTGCATCGTCTATGGGAATGTCCTTCCATTATCTCTTATTGGGACTCGATACTAAACTTTATATATGAGATTGTTGAAATACGGATCCCAAGGGATCACCTAATATGCCTGTTTGGACATGTACCACCTCTACCCACACCATCGGATAAGAACACACCGCAGATCCCTCACTGGGCACAAATCTGCCTTCTGGTGGCACGTAGGACAATAATGGCACAATGGATCAAGGAAACACCGCCAAATCTACGGGCTGTGAAAAAAGCCCTTGTATCATTCTTCTACCTTGAAAGATTAGACACTATCTCATCAAACTTCCGCTCTACCGCACGATTCTTCAAGAGATGGCGCAGGTTCATGGAACGTGTGTTCTCCCAAGAAGAGATACAAAAAAATATGCAACCGTTCCGATACACAGACTGGTACCTTAAGCGAGACCTTACAAACTCTCTGGGTATCCTAAGGCTACCTAATTCGCTGGATCCCTAACGGCCCCTCTCGATCAAATTGTGAAAAAGAATCTAGGAGACTCTCTGACTTCCATGGCTAACCCACTCTAGCACAAGTTAAATGTGTCTGGAATTGCTACCCTAGTTAGGCTATTGTATTTACTTCTTGACTTGACTCTTCAAACGTTGCTTCCACTCCTAAAGGCACTAATTGTTATAATTGTTATAATTGTTATAATTGTTGTTATACTTGTTGTTATACTTGACAACCCCAATACGTTGTTATGAAACAGCTGTTAGAACTACTTTATACATATATGTGTACTGTTGAAAATCTCAATAAAAAAAAAAAGAGAAGAAAATGTATTAAATGCCTTTTTCTGTGTATGCAAAGGAAAGCGAGAGAGCTCAAGTCCATAATGGAGCAAAGATTGACATTGTCCAACAATGGCTCAAAATTGGTGTGGACTAAAAACATTTAGACAAACTTACATTGAACCATATTATTGGCTTCCTTCTTTTCTCCCCACACTGTAAGCATGAGGAGAAAAAGTTGTTAACCAGCTTATGTTGACATCTGTGATCAGCTGTCATTGGACACAGCTGTCATTGGCCCTTTACCCTGATCTGTGATCTGCAGGGTCCTTTGGATGCAGTGCAGCGTGATTCCATGCGAGGCAGGGGGCGTGTGGGAAACATGATCACGGGAGGACATCAATAGACGCCCTCACGGCAAAGTAAGCATGCACTGTAGCCATCATTCAGCTATAGTGCGGGCAACAACAGGTAAAGACTGGCCTGGTGTCAATATTATAAGCAATAGTCAGCATGTTTTCACAAAAGGCAGAAAACAAAACTTATTTCATTTTTTTGAGGAAGTAAGCAAAAACTTATACACAGGAGTGGAGGTTGATATAGTACATCTAGACCTTGCAAAATCATCTTACACAGGTCCCCAAAAAAAGGGCTGATGTGTTAGTTGAAGTCTATAAGCTTGGTAAATTCGGTCTGTAAATGGATATTAAACTGGCTAAAATTATGAAAATGATTCATAATCTCAATGATCCAAGGTTATTAGTGGCGTATAGGGATGAGCCCAGTGTTCCATTCAAACCCATGTTCGGATCGAACATCGGCCGTTCGTCCGTTCGTCGAAACCAGAACTTTGTGGGCGGTTTGCATCAAATTCGTGTGCTATGAACTGCCCACAATGCACTGCGCTAGTCGCAGTGCATTGCTGGCTGATGATTGGTCAAGCATGCACTGTGACCCTGCATGCTTGGCCAATCACAGCGCCGGCAGCGAGGAGAGCCATATTTGGCCAAAGGCAGGATGCCTGTGGCTAATTATAGCTCAGGGGGGTTTAGTACACGCCCCACACTATATAAGGCCGCCAGTGCGGCGGCCTTCTGTAGTGTGTTGCGGCGTTCATAGAGAGATGGATAGGCAGGGACAGTGTCAGCTGTGCTTTACTTCTTTAGACAGCGCTGTTACAGTGAGTGTAGTGTTCAGGGAGAGAGCAGGATAGGCAAGGACAGTGTCAGCTTTGCTTTGCTTCCTAACCTAGCACTGTTAAAGTGGGTGTAGTGTGCCTCCTACACACTGCACAGCATACACCTGAATCTACCCCCTCATTGCTGGTGTTGTGTAGTTCATTTGTGCAACACCGGCATCTGCCTAACATTAACATAACATATTTTGGGTGCAGGGTTCCCCTTAATATCCATACAAGACCCAAAGGGGCTGGTAATGGGCTGGGGTAGGAGGGGTGTTGGGGTAGCCATGCCATTTTTCGCAAAGATTTTCATACATATTGCCAGGACAAGACATTACATTAAAGCCGCAAGCAGTTTTAAATGGCTTTTTTTCCTTTACAAATGTCATTAACCACTTCAGCCCCGGACCATTTGGCAGCCAAAGGACCAGAGGTCTTTTTTCAATTTTGCACTGCACTGCTTTAACTGGTAATTGCGCGGTCATGTAATGTTGTAACCAAACAAAATTTGCGTCCTTTTCTTCCCACAAATAGAGCTTTCTTTTGATGGTATTTGATTGCCTCTGTGATTTTTATTTTTTGCGCTATAAACAATGCTATAAAAAATTTTTATTTTTTGCGCTATAAACGGAAAAAGACCGCAAATTTTGAAAAAAAAAGATATTTTCTACTTTTTGTTATAAGAAAAATCCAATAAACTCAATTTTAGTCAAACATTTGGGCCAAAATGTATTCAGCCACATGTCTTTAGTAAAAAAAATGCCAATAAGCGTATATTTATTGGTTTGCGCAAAAGTTATAGCGTCTACAAACTAGAGTACATTTTCTGGCATTTACACCGCTTTTAATTTATGACTGCCTATCTCATTTCTTGAGGTGCTAAAATGGCAGGGAAGTACAAAACCCCCCCAAATGACCCCATTTTGGAAAGTAGACACCCCAAGCTATTTGCTGAGAGGCATGTTGAGCCCATTGAATATTTTTTTTTTTTAGTCCCAAGTGATTGAATAAAGAAAAAAAAAAAAAAAAAAAATCACTAAATGATATATTGCTCACACATGCCATGGTTATATGTGGAGATGCACCCCAAAATACATTTTGCTGCTTCTCCCGAGTATGGGGATACCACATGTGTGGGACTTTTTGGGAGCCTAGCCGCGCACGGGGCCCCAAAACCAAATCAACGCCTTCAGGGTTTCTAAGGGTGCAAATTTTTGATTTCACTCCTCACTACCTATCACAGTTTCGAAGGCCATAAAATGCCAAAATAGCACAAAACCCACCCAAAAGACCCCATTTTGGAAAGTAGACACCCCAAGCTATTTGCTGAGAGGCATGTTGAGTACATGGAATATTTTATATTTTGCCACAAGTTGCGGGAATATTACAAACTTTTTTTTTTTTGCCCAAAGTTGTCACTAAATGATATATTGCCCACACATGCCATGGGCATATGTGGAATTACACCCCAAAATACATTCTGCTGCTTCTCCTGAGTATGGGGATACCACATGTGTGGGACTTTTTGGGAGCCTATCCGCATACGGGACCCCGAAAACCAAGCACCGCCTTCAGGATTTCTAAGGGCATAAATTTTTGATTTCACTCCTCACTACCTATCACTACCTATCACAGTTTTGAAGGCCATAAAATGCCAAGATGCCACAAAACCCCCCCAAATGACCCCATTTTGGAAAGTAGACACCCCAAGCTATTTGCTGAGAGGCATGTTGAGCCCATTGAATATTTTTTTTTTTTTAGTCCCAAGTGATTGAATAAAGACAAAAAAAAAAAAAAAAAAAATGTATTCAAAAAGTTGTCACTAAATGATATATTGCTCACACATGCCATGGTTATATGTGGAATTGCACCCCAAAATACATTTTGCTGCTTCTCCTGAGTATGGGGATACCACATGTGTGGGACTTTTTGGGAGCCTAGCCGCGTACGGGGCCCCGAAACCCAAGCACCGCCTTCAGCATTTCTAAGGGTGCAAATTTTTGATTTCACTCCTCACTACCTATCACAGTTTCGAAGGCCATAAAATGCCAAAATAGCACAAAAACCCCCCAAATGACCCCATTTTGGAAAGTAGACACCCCAAGCTTTTTGCTGAGAGGCATGTTGAGTACATGGAATATTTTATATTTTGCCACAAGTTGCGGGAATATTACAAACTTTTTTTTTTTTCCCCAAAGTTGTCACTAAATGATATATTGCCCACACATGCCATGGGCATATGTGGAATTACACCCCAAAATACATTCTGCTGCTTCTCCTGAGTATGGGGATACCACATGTGTGGGACTTTTTGGGAGCCTAGCCGCGTACGGGGCCCCGAAAACCAAGCACCGCCTTCAGCATTTCTAAGGGTGCAAATTTTTGATTTTTTTGATTTCACTCCTCACTACCTATCACAGTTTCGAAGGCCATAAAATGCCAAAATAGCACAAAACCCCCCCAAATGACCCCATTTTGGAAAGTAGACACCCCAAGCTATTTGTTGAGAGGCATGGTGAGTATTTTACAGCTCTCATGTGTTTTTGAAAATGAAGAAAGTAAAAAAAAAAAACATTTTTTTTTTTTCTTTTTTCAATTTTCAAAACTTTGTGACAAAAAGCGAGATCTGCAAAATACTCACCATACCTCTCAGCAAATAGCTTGGGGTGTCTACTTTCCAAAATGGGGTCATTTGGGGGTGGTTTGTGCCATCTGGGCATTCCATGGCCTCCGAAACTGTGATTGGCAGTGAGGAGTGAAATAAAAAAATTACACCCTTAGAAAGCCTGAAGGCGGTGCTTGGATTTTGGGGTCCCGTACGCGGCTAGGCTCCCAAAAAGTCCCACACATGTGGTATCCCCGTACTCAGGAGAAGCAACAGAATGTATTTTGGGGTGTATTTCCACATATGCCCATGGCATGTTTGAGCAATATATCATTTAGTGACAACTTTTTGTAAAAAAAAAAATATTATTTTTTTTTTTTTTCATTATTCAATCTCTTGGGACCAAAAAAAAAAAAAATATTTAATGGGCTCAACATTGCTCTCAGCAAATAGCTTGGGGTGTCTACTTTCCAAAATGGGGTCATTTGGGGGGGGGGTTTGAACTGTCCTGGCATTTTATGCACAACATTTAGAAGCCTATGTCACACGTCACCCACTCTTCTAACCACTTGAAGATAAAGCCCTTTCTGACACTTTTTGTTTACATGAAAACATTTTTTTTTTTTTTGCAAGAAAATTACGTTGAACCCCCAAACACTATATATATTGTTAAAGCAAAGGCCCTACAGATTAAAATGGTGGGTGTTGCATTTTTTTTTTCCACACAGTATTTGCGCAGCGATTTTTCAAACGCATTTTTTGTGGAAAAAATACACTTTTTTTTTATTTTAATGCACTAAAACACACTATATTGCTCAAATTTTTGATGAAATAAAAAATATGATCTTAGGCCGAGTACATGGATACCAAACATGACATGCTTTAAAATTGCGCACAAACACGCAGTGGCGACAAACTACATACATTTTTAAAAGCCTTTAAAAGCCTTTACAGGTTACCACATTAGATTCACGGAGGAGGTCTACTGCTAAAATTACTGCCCTCGATCTGACCTTCGCGGTGATACCTCACATGCATGGTGCAATTGCTGTTTACATATGACGCCAGACCAACGCTTGTGTTCGCCTTTGCGCAAGAGAAGGGGGGGCAGGGGTGCTTTTTTTAATTTTTTTTTTTAGTTTTTCTTTTTATTTAGCTTTTTTATTTTATTTTTAAACTGTTCCTTCCATTTTTTTTTTTTTCTTAGTTATCATTTTTATTGTTATCGCAGGGAATGTAAATATCCCCTATGATAGCAATAGGCAGTGACAGGTACTCTTTTTTTGAAAAAAAGGGTCTATTAGACCCTAGATCTTTCCTCTGCCCTCAAAGCATCTGACCACACCAAGATCGGTGTGATAAAATGCTTTCCCAATGGTGCGGTGGGTATGCCCACCATTAGAATACCTCCCTTCATCCACCCACTTCTAATGATGGGCATACATGCACCATTTATATATGCCGAAGCATGGGGGCATTCTCCCGCAAAAAAGTTATGCCACGTACACATGGTCGGACTTTTTTCGACCATATGTACGTGGCATTAGGAGCAAAATCGCTCCTCCGCCCTCTGCTGCCCCCATGCTTCGGCATATTTGCTCTTTTTTTTAACTGTGGTGGTGAAATCACCTCCTACAGCGTTGGAGTCGCGGCTTTATGTATCGTGGGAGCAAACGCTGTTGCTGTCAAGATAAATAAATCCACGCTGCAACTGAATGGCGTACCTGCTAAGCAAATAATGGTTAACATTAAAACAAAGTAACATTACAGTATAACAGTAAGACCTTACCATACCATACCTGCAAAGCAAATACCAAAAAAAAAAAACATAGTAAAAAATAAAACATTTTGTTAACGCAAACGGTGCCTAAAATATATATATGCCGAAGCATGGGGGCATCCTCCCGCAAAAAAAAGTTATGCCACGTACACATGGTCGGACTTTTTTCGACCATATGTACGTGGCATTAGGAGCAAAATCGCTCCTCCGCCCTCTGCTGCCCCCATGCTTCGGCATATATGCTCTTTTTTTAACTGTGGTGGTGAAATCACCTCCTACAGCGTTGGAGTCGCGGCTTTATGTATCGTGGGAGCAAACGCTGTTGCTGTCAAGATAAATAAATCCACGCTGCAACTGAATGGCGTACCTGCTAAGCAAATAATGGTTAACATTAAAACAAAGTAACATAACAGTATAACAGTAAGACCTTACCATACCATACCTGCAAAGCAAATACCAAAAAAAAAAAACATAGTAAAAAATAAAACATTTTGTTAACGCAACCGGTGCCTAAAATATATATATGCCGAAGCATGGGGGCATCCTCCCGCAAAAAAAAAGTTATGCCACGTACACATGGTCGGACTTTTTTCGACCGTATGTACGTGGCATTAGGAGCAAAATCGCTCCTCCGCCCTCTGCTGCCCCCATGCTTCGGCATATATGCTCTTTTTTTTTTTAACTGTGGTGGTGAAATCACCTCCTACAGCGTTGGAGTCGTGGCTTTATGTATCGTGGGAGCAAACGCTGTTGCTGTCAAGATAAATAAATCCGCGCTGCAACTGAATGGCGCACCTGAAAACAAAAAAATGGTTAACAATAAAACACAGTAAACAAAATTACATACCTGAAAAGCAAGCATGATAAAACATAATAAAACATTGCAGAATAGAGTAAAAAAGAGCAACAAGAGAGAGAGAGAGAGAGAGAGAGAGAGAGAGAGAGAGAACAATAAAACGACAACTATTTTTTTTTTTTTTTATTTTATATTTTTTTGGGGTTTTTTTTTTTTTTGTACTTTTTTTTTTTTTTTTTTTTACACTTTTTTTTTTAAACTATAACTATAATTTTAACTGTAACGGTCGGGTCTCAAAATGCGATGGCATTCTTGAGACCCTGTAACTATAATTTTAACTAACGGTCGGGTCTCAAAATGCGATGGCATTCTTGAGACCCTGTGAAAGTGTATCCTAGCCTGTGAAATGCTGTACCCTACGCTAAAACCTCACTAGTGAGTGGTAGCGTTCAAAACATTCACCAATGCAGAGACCAGGATTGTCAGGACAGCGTGGACAATAATAACGGGTGTCACGCCTACATCCGCGCTTGGTACAGACACGACATCTTTTTTGGGGGGCTCGTTGGGTAGGGGTACTCGGGAGGACATAAGGATAATGCCTCTCATACAGCCGGCTAACTGCATTTGGTTCGGAATGGTGAGGTGCAGAACCGTCTGGAAACAGAAGGTCTGTGAGAACCTCTTCCAGGAATTCAAGGAAGGGTAACCTCCCGCCTGAAGCTCCGTATAGCACATGAGCATTCAGAAAAGCCAATTGGAACAAATAAATAGACACTTTTTTGTACCAGCGTCTAGCCTTACGGACAACTAGGTACGGCGCCAACAACTGGTCGTTGAGGTCCACCCCCCCCATATTAAGGTTATATTCGTGGACACAGAGGGGTTTCGTCACAACACCAGCCGCCGTACGAATTTGGACTGTCGTGTCTGCATGAAGGGAGGTAAGAACGAAAACATTCCTATTATCCCTCCACTTCACAGCGAGCAAATTATTACACTTCAAGCAGGCTCTCTCCCCCAGCCTAAGAGGGGAATCTACAAGCCGCTGGGGAAAGCCCCGGCGATTAGGTCGCACGGTGCCACATGCTCCAATCTGATGATCAAACAAGTGACTAAACAGTGGCACGCTCGTGTAATAATTGTCCACGTACAAGTGGTACCCCTTTCCGAATAAGGGTGACACCAAGTTCCTCCCTATGTAATCTGGACAGTTCTCCGGCTCTACGTGACTATCTTTTCCCTCATAAACCGAAAAGCTCCACGTATAGCCTGTTGCCCTGTCACAGAGCTTGTAGAGCTTGACCCCGTATCTGGCACGCTTGCTGGGAAGGAACTGTTTGAAAGACAAGCGGCCAGAAAACTTAATCAGGGACTCGTCAACGCAGACAACTTGATTGGGATTAAACAAGGCTGCAAAACGTTGGTTGAAGTGGTTTATGAGGGGCCGAATTTTGTAGAGCCGATCAAATTCAGGGTCTCCACGAGGACGACAGAGTTCATTGTCACTGAAGTGCATGAACCGCAAGATCTGTTCGTATCGTGCCCTGGACATGGAGCGAGAGAACACGGGCATATGGTGGAGCGCGAGGGTGGACCAATAAGACCTCAGCGTTGGGAATTTATGCATGCCCATGTTGATGGAAAGGCCCAGAAAGGACTTAAATTCGGAAACCGTAATTGGTTTCCAATCTCTGGCAAGGGAAGGCACTTGGGGATTAGCGGCGATGTATTGACCAGCGTATATATTACTTTGGTCCACAATAGATCTATAGAGATCTTCCGTGAAAAACAGCGATAAAAAATCGGATGGCTTAAAATCAGCTGTTTCCACCTGAATACCGGGTTGGCCAGTGAATGGGGGAAGTACGGGTCCTGCAGAAGTGGTGGGCACCCAATCAGGATTGGCGAATTCTGCAGGAAGGACACTATGTGATCGACGGGCCTGCCTTTGTCTTCTTCTTGGTGGCAGCGGGACACTACTTGTGCTTGCCACCTCGCCAGCTTGAACTGCACTTATGGGACTCGCCACGTCACCAAGTGTTACTGCAGTGCTGGTTTGACTACGTCCAGGGTGTACTAGGCCGCTGGTGCTTGCCAGTTCACCAGAAGGAATAGCGGCGCTAGTACTTCTCTGCTCCATACGAGAGACCTGCGGTTCCTGCACCTCAACAACAGCAGAAGATCGGGATCGGGTACGCCTGACCTTAGCAGGGACCTCACCTCCGTCGCCAGAGCTATCTGTCATGGAGCCGCTGTCGTCTACTGGGTCGTATTCTGAGCCTGATTCTGACAGATGAGTGACCTCCTCTTCACTATCTGACATACTCAGAAACAAGTAGGCCTGTTCACTAGTGTACTTGCGATTTGCCATTTTGGGCTCTAAATTTAGTAGTACACTAGTGAGATTCACAGGAAAAAAAGCTCCTAGGCTGCTGGCGACTGAATCAAAACGCTACCAAAAAAACTGTTAGCGATCGCAGGGATCAGGCCTGACTCTGCGAACGCTGCAGTTATGTGTGCTTAGTGTTTTGTAAGTGACATTGTTCGATCGATACTGCACTTTGGGTGGGCTGGGCTGGGCTGGGCGGAGGGGGAAAACGCAGGTGCTAGCAGGTATCTGGGCTGATCCCGCTAACAATGCGTTTTTTGGAACCCTAAACTGCTGGGACGCTAGTATAGATCTGATCAGATCAGATATTGATCTGTTCAGATACTATACCACTAAGGGAGGTGTATGCTTTGCGCGTGGGTGTTTGCGGTGCTGGCACTAACCTGGGGCGACGCAGACCTTATTTGTCCCTAAAACCTAATTGATATCACCCGCCGGGCGATCAGGGGGTTAAACCGTTATTGGGTAATAAATGGCGGGTGCCCTGACAGTATAAAAAACAAACTATCTAACCAGCGTCACCCGTAACAGTAATACGGTGATCACTGGTGAAAGGGTTAACTAGGGGCAATCAGGGGGTTAAAACCTTTATTAGGTAATATATGGGGGTACCTGACGATATATAAAAACCTGACGGGGAACCTAAATAACTAAATAACTAACTGGCTAACCAGCGTCACCAGTGACACTTATACTGTGATCACTGGTGAAAGAGTTTACTCTAGGGGCAATCAAGGGGTTAAAACCTTTATTTAGGTTGTAATATGGGGGTACCTGACCTATAAACCTATTTATAATCCTATATAAACCTGGCGGTTACCTAAAAAAAAAACTGGCTACCTAGCGGCACCAGTGACACTAATAGAGCGATCAGAAAAACGATCGCTTAGTGACACTGGCAAAAGGGGGTGAAAGGGTTACCTAGGGGGCAATCAAGGGGTTAAACCTTTATTGGGGGGGGGGGGGGTAGGGGGCTACCTTAGACCTAAAGGGGCCTAAAACTAACTGCCCTGACAGTTATTACAGTCACACTGACACTAAATGCAGTGATCAGTAAATAAATGATCACTGCAATCAGTGACACTGTGACAGGGGGGGCAGGGGGTGATCTGGGGGGTGATCTGGGGGTGACAGGGGGGTGGATTGTGTGCCTAAGTGTCCTGGTGTCAGTGTACTGTTGTGCACTTACTTGCTGTGTCTTCACCGCTCGGCGTCCCGGTCAGAAAGACCGACACGAGGAGCGTGACGTCACTTCCCCTTGCCTGTGTTTACAATTACACAGGCAAGGGAGAATGTGATTCGCCAGGAGCGATCGGGAGGGGGTGGCCAGAAACCACTGGCCGTCCCCTCTTCCCGCATCGCTCCTGACACGATCCCGACCGTCCCCGCCGGCGGAGGGGGGTCCGATCGGACCCCCCAACCGCCTGAAGAATGGCACGTACAGGTACGTCCTTTTGCCTGTACGTGCCATTCTGTTGACGTATATGTACATGGGGCGGCCGGGAAGTGGTTAATTGGGCAACTATGTGGCAATGAGGTTTAATGTTGATAAATGTAAAGTTATGTACTTGGGGACTAAAAACATGCACTGTAGATTCGAGAGAGAGAGAGAGAGAGAGAGAGAGAGAGAGAGAGAGAGAGACATAAGTGTGCCCCTGTACAAAGCATTTATAAGACCTCATCTTGAATATGCAGTTTAGTTTTGGGAACTAAAGAGGGTGAGAAGTAGGACAACCGAATTGATAAGAGGCAATCAGGAACTTATCTATGAAGAAAGATTAGCATTTATAGATTAATAACACAAAAAAAATGTTGATCCAGGGAATATCCGACTGCCTTAAGGGGCCAGAAATGAATTTTCCCCCCACTGGAGCAAGTCAGAACAAACATTCACTGGTGGTAAATGAATCACTGCCATTTAAAACACATGCACCTGGAAGATACACATTCGGTGGATGTTTGTGCTTTACAAATATGCCTCCACGGTATGTTAAGTTTACTTTCTTTGGAATTATTTTCACTGATAAGTGAAACTGGAAGGCATACACTGTAAATAATACCAATTTATACAACTTTAGAGATAATAGTTTAGGGTATTTTTGCAAACTATGACCAACATGACTAGAATAACAAGAATAAAATACATATTTTTTTTATTGTGAGGATGATGCCCATTCTAGTAATTGCTTGTACAAAGGCTTCATTAACTAGTACATTAAGGAAATTTGATTTGTACCTCTAGATCTGTTTTTTAAGAGTCCATTACATTCCTAATGACCCTAAGCAATGGAAGCACTGCATTTGCTCACAATGGGAGGTATATATGTAAGGTTGTTAGGACTGATTTATTACACCGTTGATTAGCGGCTGCAAGGTGAAGTGTTTTCTTTGAAAGACCCCTTTTCTAAAACTTTGAAAATTTTAATTTTAAAATGATCCTGTTTTTACTGTTCAAAGATACAAAAAATGAAGGCTGTAGTACATGTTAAAAATAACATTGATAGTGTAATTTAAGTATAAGGTTTTCAAATATTTGTTGTATTAGAAAAAATTTAAGTTTAATATTTAAAAGTACTAAGTGCAAATTTTAAAAGATAGCAGTCTTTGTCAGTGTTTTTTTAATACATATTCGGCACTTTGTTAAATTTTTATTTGTCTGCAAATAATTTTAATGAATTGTTTTTAAAGGGAATAGACAGAGTGATGCACAAAACAATAGTATACAAATTATAATAGCACAGAGCGTGAGGAGGTCTAATAGATAAGATTGGGAGCTATAGATGGGTAAGGTATACTAGGTAAGAGGCAATAATCAGGGATGAGGGAGGATGTGAGGGATAAGGAAAATGGACGAAAACTTTGAGGGAGAAATTCTGACACCATGCTTTACTGAGCCATGTAGGTTTGGACTAGTGCCACACCATGTATGGGGTGGCCATGGTGTGGGTTTGAAAAGGATTCTCTGCATTTTTGGGTTCAGTTCAGGTGCAAATTCAGGGAAAAACTTGCACCTGAATCGCACCTGATCTGGTGAACAGGAACGGACCTGACTCCGCACTGCAAACCACAAGTCTTAATGCCCCATACACACGGTCGGATTTTCCGATGGATTTTGTCCTATCGGACAATGTTGTCGGAAATTCCGACCGTGTGTAGGCACCATCGGACAGTTTCCATCAGATTGTCCGACGGACAAAGTTCTATCTCCTGCTGGATAGATTTTCCGACAACAAAGTCCGATCACACCAATTCCGATCGTGTGTAGCGAATTCCGACGGACAAAGTGCCACGCATGCTCAGGTCACATTACAAGACCAAAGCTATTGGCTACTAGCCTCTACGTAGTCCCGTCATAGGCAACAAACGTCACCACGTTCAGAATGATCGGATTTTCTGACAACTTTGTCCGACCGTGTGTATGCAACACCAGTGTCGGACTAAATCCGTCGGACCAAATCCAATGGATTTGGTGGTCGGATTTTCCGACCGTGTGTATGGGGCTTTAGTCTGTGTGGTCATATCTTTTTTTTCACATTGCTATGAGTTCCATGAGAGATAGGGTAATTTATGACTATGTAGGCAGGTGGATGTTGGTGCCTTAGGTGGTGATAGGCAGCTATATACTAAAAAATTGCCATCCAGTTCAGATAGAAAGAAAGTAAAAAAAACATATTGTCTTGGCTTGTGGACACCATTTTGATACAGGAAAGCCACTCCTGGATAGTTGGGGAATGGGTTGCCTTTCATGGATTTTTTTAGGGAGCCCATGGAATCAAAACATCCACAGCAAATGACTGGTATAGCTTCTGAAATGTGGTGCCGGACCACTAGTAGTCAGTACTACCTGGCTCCAAGTTTGCAATTGTCTCTTTGATGTTAAAATTGATGGAGCCTTTACAAGACAGAATATTAATGTGTTCCCACTCTTTTATTGCAAAGTTGTGATTAAGGTCTACCCTCCATCCCTGTGGGTAGGGATGGTCCTTTGGAGGTACTGTTTGCAATTTAGCATTGATTGTTGATATTACAGTGGTAAATGGGTCTGGTAAGATGCATAGGGATCTAAAATGTCCAGAAAGGCGCAAGGTTGCTTCCATTTAGTGTGTTAAAAACATGCAAGTCAAGGAAGGTATTTTCATTGAAAAACGTTTGGGCCAAGAGTTGGGATTCTAGTCAGAGAGAAAGTTTCTGGATTGACCATGGGGAAAATCTGGATTTTCCTGCAGTGGAGTTAAGGGGCTACCAAGAAACCTAGGGATGATGCCTAAAAATGTTTGGGACTCAACCACCAGACCATCAGATGGAGATGGGATGGGCACAGGTGAAGAGATGTTCCCTGTAGTAGAAGATCCGATCTGGAGGGAAGCGGAACTATGTCCCGGTAACTCAACTGCAACAGGAGAGGAAACCATGGCCTGTTGGGCCAGTATGGAATGATTGCCACTTTTTCTGCCATCTCCTGTCTGAGTCTCGAAAGGAACCGAAGAATGATCGGGATTGGAGGAAAGGCATATGCCTTGCGGAATCTCCACTTTTCCGTGAGAGCATCCACTCCGATGGCTTGGGGACAGCGATACCTTGTATAATATTTCCTCATTTTTGCATTGCAAGGAGATGCAAACAGGTCCACTTCCGGAGTCATTCCCAATGACAGGATCCAGTCGAAAACTCCCGTGTGGAGAGACCACTCGTTGTTGTCCAAGGAGGTTCTTGAAAGGAAGTCCGCCTGGACATTTTGGATCCCAGGAAAATACACTGCCGTCAGGTCCATCAAGTTCGCCTGAGCCCAGGACATGATTGGACTCACTTCTTTCAGAAGGGAGAGACTGCGAGTGCCCCCTTGTCTTTTGATATACGTCACTGCCATCGTATTGTCCAATCTCATGAGGACTGAGGCTCCCGATGTCAGATGGAGAAAAGCCAGAAGGGCCAGAAGACCACCCCCTGAGGTGGAAAATCCCACCTGCCTTGGGCTACCTCTGACAGACACATAGCGCCCCAGCCTCTGCTGCTGGCATCTGTCGTCACCGTTATCCAGGAGACTGGAGCTATCGAATGGCAGTTGAGAAGATTCCTCCATTGCAACCACCAGGGGAGACTCTCCCGCATGGAAGGAGTTATCCGAATCAAGTGATCTTCCAACTCCGGATTCCACTGTTGGAGGAAACCCTTCTGAAAGGGCAGCATCCTCCATTGTGCCCATTTTACCATAAGGGCTGTGGCCACCATGGTGCCTATTATCCTGAGGCACTGGGAAGCCCTGAGAAGGGGAGCTGACATTGCCAGATGAATCCTGTCCCAGACTACCGGAATCTTCTCTAGAGGAAGAGAGATGGTGCTCTTCGCTGTGTCGAACTGCACCCCTAGAAAAACTAGAGACTGGGTTGGCTCCAGGTGACTCTTTTCCTTGTTTAATAGCCAGCCAAATTCTGTCAGGGTAGAGATGACTTGCTCCCGGTGCAGCAGTAATTGTTCCCTGTCTTGAGACAGTAGGAGTAGATCGTCGAGATAATGATGTAACCGAATACCTCTGACTCTGATCAAGGCGACCACCGCCAGTAAGAGCTTAGAAAACACCCGCGGCAATGTCGTAAGCCCGAACGGGAGACATATGAACTGGAGATGTTTTTGGTCCACTGAAAATCGGAGATATTTTTGGAAGTCCTTTGCGATTAGTACATGAAAGTACGCATCTTTCAGGTCTATTGAAACTAACCAATCGCCTGGTTGAATTGTCTGGCGTATGGTCAATAATGTTTCCACATTGAACTTCTCCCTTCTTATAAAGGAGTTCAGGTAAGTCAGGTCGATAACCGGTGTCAGGTACAGGTATGGAGATCGAGTTGCTAAGAGGGCTTCCCTTGCGGCTAAGTGCAGTGCGTTCCTGAAGGTGGGAACAGGAGCGCAGTGCCCAAAGAAGCACGGGTGGCCGGGTGCTTGCTTGCAGTTCACTGGGCTCGGCTGCTGAGGGATGGCCGAAGCAGGCAGAGCAAACTTGCTGTATTCAGAGTAAAGGAGAAACCAGGAGCCAGGCCAGGGGTCATACACAGGTAGATCAGTCCAGAGAATACACAGGGGCGAGCCGAGGTTAAACACAAGCAGGGTCCAGGTACAAGCCGTAGGTCAAGCCGGGAGGTCAGGATGCAAGGTCAAGGTGGCCCGGGTCACAACAGGTAGATCAGATCAAGGAAGCAAGGTCAAGGTACACACGGGAGCTGAGGAGATAATCCAGCGCTGTCCTGTGGCTACAGGCTGGCTTAAATAGAGCCACTGGCGCCAAAGTCCATCACGTCAGTGTGCGCCGTTGCGCATGCGCAGTATTACACGTGCATGTGTGCCGATGGCATGCGCCAATGTGCGCTGATGCGCTGCGCATGCTCGTGCACGTCTTGGGATCCTCCGTAAGCGTCCCTGAGTGCTCTGGGCGGTGTTGTCAGCACCGTGACGGTCATGTCCCTGACAGTTCCCCCCCCCAAGGGGCAGCCCGGATGCCCAATCTAGACCACTTCTCTGGATACCTGTTGCGAAAATTCTGCAAAAGTCTTGGAGCATGTATGTTACCCATTGGTTCCTAGGAATTTTCCTCTGAAAAATACCCCTTCCATTTGACAAGAAATTGAGTCTGCCTACCTCTCCTCCAGCAGTCCAGGATGGCTTCAACCTCGTATTCGGTGTCATTACCTATGGTAACTGGTGGAAGTGGCAACTCCTCTCTTCCCGAAAATGGACTTGGAACAGCTGGTTTCAGTAGGGAGACATGGAAAACCGGGTGTATCTTGTAGGAGGCCGGGAAAGTCAGTTCAAACGCCACAGGGTTCACTTCCCTCTTGATTTTGAATGGATCCATGAACCTTGGACCAAGCTTCCTGGAAGGACAAGAAAGTTTGAGGTTAATAGAGGACAGCCATACCTTGTCACCCACCTTGTAGATGGGATTCTTTCTCCTTCTTCTGTCATATTGCTTTTTGAAGTCTTCCTGCGCCTTTCGCATGGTCTTTTGGAGGACCTGGTAATTAGTCTGGAAGAAGCTTATCCTATCCTGGACAGCTGGTACTGGAGATTCAGGGATGGTGTTGGGTAAAAAGGATGGGTGAAAGTCATAATTTGCCCAAAAAGCTGACTGGTTGGTGGCTGTGTGAATGGTGTTATTATAGGCAAATTCAGCACAAGGCAGCAGGGAAACCCAGTCATCTTGAGAGAAGGAGCAGAAGCATCGCAGATATTGTTCCAGAGTTTGGTTTGTCCTCTCTGTCTGGCCGTTACTCTGAGGATGATATGCAGTAGAGAGACATAACTCAATTGACAGGATCTTGCAGAGACTCTTCCAAAAACCAGAGGTAAATTGTACCCCTCTATCGGAGACTATGTTATCAGGTAATCCATGTAGTCTAACAATCTCTTTGATAAAGATCTTGGCTGTGTACATAGCAGAAGGTGTACCGAGCAAGGGTAAGAAGTGGGACATTTTAGATAGTTTGTCCACTACTACCAAAATTGTAGTAAAATTCTCTGATTGAGGGAGATCAACAATAAAGTCCATATAAATATTCTTCCAAGGCTGCTCTGGGACTGGTAAGGGTCTTAACAGACCCCAAGACCTGGTTTTGGGACCCTTGTTCCGTTGGCAAACTTGACAGGACTCAACATATCTCTTGCAGTCAGATCTTAGGGAAGGCCATCACAGGCATCGTTGAATAAGTTTGGTCGTCTTCCGGACCCCGAAATGCCCGGCCAACAGATGGTCATGAAATCTCTTTAAAGCCTGTAGTCTGACTTCCTGGGGAACAAAAATCTTGTCTTGATGCTACAGGAACCCCTCATGCTTCCTTAAGGTTGAACTTCCTGGCTCTGTGCACTGGAGAGAGGCTTGAATGATAGAGGCTCTTAGGTCAGGCTGGATTAGGAGAAAATTTTGAGAAGACAGGATTGTGCCAGGAGTGGTTTCTTCCGGGGTGTCTGGGAACATTCTGGACAGAGCATCGGCCTTTCCATTCTTGGATCCGGGACGATAAGTAAGGTGAAAATTAAATCTTGAAAAGAATAGCGCCCACCGCGCTTGGCGTGGCTTCAAACGTCTGGCAGTCCTAAGATACTCTAAATTTTTATGATCCGTAAAGATCATGATGGGATGTGCTGCGCCTTCAAGTAAGTACCTCCACTCCTCCAAAGCTGTTTTAATGGCTAAAAGCTCCCGATCTCCGACATCATAGTTCCTTTCTGATTGTGACATTTTTCGATAAAAGAAGGCTACAGGATGTAACAAGGATTTGGGGCCTTGTCGTTGGGAAAGGATAGCTCCTGTGGCCACTTCTGATGCATCGACTTCTAGCACATAGGGCAATAAAGGATTGGGATGCAGAAGAACTGGTGCCGAAACAAATACTGCTTTGAGCCTGTCAAAGGCTGCCTGAGCCTCCGGGGACCACTGGAACTTGGAATGCAAATGGGTTAGTTGGGTGAAGGGTGATATAATGGCCGAAAAGTTCTTGATAAACCTCCTGTAGAAGTTTGAAAAGCCGATAAATCTTTGAATGCCTTTCTTGTCTGAGGGGACCAGCCATTCCAGGATCGCTTTCACTTTCTGGGGATCCATGGCCACTTCTCTAGTGGAAATGACCAGACCCAAGAACTGGATAGTCTCTTTTTCAAAGTCGCATTTTTCAGCTTTCACGTACAATCCATGCGTTCTCAGAATGGTTAGCACCTTTTTCATGTGAACTCGATGGGTCTCTAGGGTGGCGGAGAAAACAACAAGAATGTCGTCCAGGTACACAATGAGGAAATTATCAAGATGTTCTCGGAAAATATCGTTCACGAAATGCTGGAACGTGGCTGGAGCATTGCAGAGTCCGAATGGCATCACTAAGTATTCGAAATGACCGAAACGAGTTTGGAACGCTGTCTTTCACTCCCCCTTGCGAATGTGCACCAGGTTGTAGGCACCTCGCAAATCTAGTTTAGAGAACACTCGAGCAGAACGGAATCATTGGAAAAGTTCTGGGATGAGGGGGAGTGGGTAGTGATTCTTGATGGTGATTTTATTCAACTCTCGGTAGTCTACACAAGGTCTTAAAGTTTTATCTTTTTTCTCCACAAAGAAGATGCCCGCTCCTGCAGGAGATGAAGAGGGATGGATAAACCCTTTCTCTAAGTTTTCATCGATGTATAGTCGTAGTGTTTCAAGCTCAGTCTCTGACAAAGGAAAAATACAATCAAATGGAATTTCGGAACCTGAGAGCAATTCAATAGCACAGTCATAGGGACGGTGGGGTGGAAGAGAGTCTCCTCCCTTCTTATCGAAGACATCCGAGAATTCTTGGTAAGCAGAGGGCACATGTGGGTTGGCACAGGAAACAGGTTGTATGGTTAGGCAGCTGGTGAGGTCCTTAGGACTAGGGGCAAAGCAATGCTGCTTACAATAGGCAGATGAAAACAGAACTTTGTTTTTAAGCCAGTCAATGTGGGGGTTGTGTGCTCGCAACCAGGGGACCCCGAGAATAACCGGGAACAGAGGAGAGCACAAGACGTCAAAACGTACTAGTTCTTTATGGCCGGATTTGGTTGTCATAAGGATAGGCAGGGTCTCATGGGAAATCAGTCCAGAACTGGGTAGAGATCCATCAGCCAAACGAACAGTTAACTGCTGCTTCTTGGGAACAAGGGGAATACCAAGGTTATGTCTAAGAAGCAGCTGCAGGCCCCTAAGTCAAAGATGGCTGACAGCCGAACTTCTTCCGTTGTCACCGATAGGGTGATAGGGAGAACAGGGTGAGATGAGTTAAGTCCAGATACTTGACAGTGTGTAGAAGGTCGGTAGGGTGTTTTTTTTCGGCCTAAGGTAGCAATTTTGCAAGAAATGGCCGTTGTCTCCACAGTAAAAGCAACAATTCACCTGTCGGTGATAAAGTCTTTCTTCAGGCGACAGAGCAGGGCATAGCAGACTAACTTGACTGGACTTGGCTTCGGACAGCCTTTGGGCTGGTCGGGGATTCTGAGACCTTTCAGAGGAGCGTTCACGGAGGCGCCTGTCCAGCTTTATGGTTAACTGGATAAGGCCCTCTAAAGTACCCGGGATTGCAACCCTGGCCAACTCGTCCTTGAGGGACTCAGATAAGCCCAGACGATACTGGAATGTTAGGGCAGCTTGATTCCAGCAGGTGTCTGCAGCCCAGGTACGGAAGTCCACTGTATAGTCCTCTGCGGGACGTTGCCCTCGCTGCAGGGTGTGCAGGGCATTTTCGGCTGTAGCTGTACGTTGGGGGTCATTGTATAGCTGTGCCATAGCCCTGAAGAGTCCACAGAATCAATGATGGGGCTTTCTGCTCTAGTAGTCCATGGGCCCAGGCTTGGGGATCGTCCAAGAGCAGGGATATAATGAAACCAACTTTAATATTTTCAAGAGAAAAAGTTCTTGATTGCAGAGTCAGATGTAGCAGACAGGCATTTCTAAATGCCCTAAACTTTCTTTGTTCCCCTGAAAATCGCTCAGGGATTGGCACAGGTGGTTCAGGAAGAGGAAAAAACACTGTGTGGGTAGATTCCTGAGACAGTGCAGCAGAAGGAGTGCAGGTGGAGGTAGGTCCTGGATCAGGAGACATGGGATCAGAAGATGAGTGTTGCAGACGACACTCTAGTTGAACATAGGATCCTTGCAAACTCTGCACTACTTGGGTAAGTGCAGCAACTTGCTGACCCATAGCCTTTACGGGGGAAGCACCTCTGTCGATCTCTGTCATGGCTGGATTATACTGTCAGGTACAGGTATGGAGATCGAGTTGCTAAGAGGGCTTCCCTTGTGGCTAAGTGCAGTGCGTTCCTGAAGTTAGGAACAGGAGCGCAGTGCCCAAAGAAGCACGGGTGGCCAGGTGCTTTCTTGCAGTTCGCTGGGCACGGCTGCTGAGGGATGGCCCAAGAAGGCAGAGCAAACTTGCTGTATTCAGAGTAAAGGAGAAACCAGGAGCCAGGCCAGGGGTCATACACAGGTAGATCATTTCAGAGAATACACAGGGGCGAGCCAAGGTCAAACACAAGCAGGGTCCAGGTACAAGCCGTAGGTCAAGCCGGGAGGTCAGGAAGCAAGGTCAAGGCGGGCCGGGTCACAACAGGTAGATCAGATCAAGGAAGCAAGGTCAAGGTACACACGGGAGCTGAGGAGATAATCCAGCGCTGTCCTGTGGCTACAGGCTGACTTAAATAGAGCCACTGGCGCCAAAGTTTATCACGTCAGTGTGCGCCGTTGCGCGTGCATGTGTGCCGATGCGCACCCGTGTGCGCCAATGCGCGCTGATGCGCACCCGCATGCGCCAATGTGCGCCGATGTGCACACGTATGCGCCAATGTGCGCCAATGGGAATCTGTATGCGCTGATATGCGCCGGCATGCGCCAATGTGTGCTTGTGCACGTCTTGGGATCCTCTGTAGGCGTCCCTGAGTGCTCTGGGCGGTGTTGTCAGCACAGTGACAGCCATGTCCCTGACAACCGGCCTCCAAGAACCGCTCTTTTTGAGAACCATAAAGAGGGGGGAATAAATCCCTTGAAACTTTTCCTCAGACGGAACCGGAATGGCGGTACCTTGGGAGATAAGGGAGTTTGTGTAGGTTAACAGAACCTCTTTCTTCTCTTCTGACAGTGGAAGACTTGTAGGAACGAAGCGATGTATAGGTGGACTGCTGAATACCCAGGCATGTCCCTGCAAAACTGTTTTGATGGCCCAATAATCTTGTAGCGAGGCTGCCCAGACGTGGCAGAAACGGAGTAAACGAGCCCCTACTTGCTCCGCCTGGACAGGCACTATATCAAAAAGACTTTGTAGCTTCGCGTCCCCCAGAAGATGTAGACTTTGAAGGCTTCTGACCAGAAGGCTGGTTTCTCCAGTTCTTCCTAAATTCCCGACCTGGCCTGTAATGACGTGCATCCCTAGCACATTCTGGGTCTTGCCTGGACTGGACTCTCTTCTGACCCAAAAGACGGCGATCCTGGGGTAAGAACCCGGACTTCCCCCCGGTAGCATGAGTGATGGCTGAATCAAGCTTATTCCCAAAGAGGGAAGAACCCTCAAAGGGAATCTTGCACCATGCCTGTTTAGAGGCCGGATCCGCCACCCAAGGGCGTAGCCATAAAGCTTGTTTGGCTGTAACGGAAGACAGCATAACACATGCTACCAGACGGATTATATCCAGGGAGGCCTCACCCAGAAACGCTGATGCCATCTTCATCTCATGTATTGGAGAGTTCTTGAGAGCTTCTTCAGACATACTTCCCAAAGTTGCACCCATATCATCCGTCCACCACTCCATTGCTTTGGATAATGCTGCCAAGGCCAATGCTGGCTTGCAGGCCATCCCAGCCACGATGTAGATACGCTTCAAATCCGTATCGATTTTCCTCTCAAGACCATCCTTGAAAGAGACAGTGTCTTCCAGAGGGAGCGTGACGTGTCTTACCAGCCTCATCAAGGCCGCATCAATAAGAGGAGCAGACTCCAGGTGCTTAACTTCCTCACCTTTAAACAGATACATTCTGGTCACTTTAGAGATAAGAGAATTCTTTCTCTCCACCTTGCTCCACTCATCCGAGATAATTTCTCCCAGTTCACCCAGGAAGGGAAAATTTGAGCGCTCTTTTTTAAGATGCTGGAAGTATTTCCTCTGTTTAGAGGGTGCTTCCACCGGCTCCTCCCACCTCAGTGCATCTTTCACTGCCCTGACCAGATGAGGGACCTGGTAAAAATCAAATCCTGCACTGGAATCCTCCACTTCAGCTTCGCTGTCAGAAGATCCGCTGAAAGAGAAATTGTCACTGGAGCTTCAAGGTCTTCTACCTCAACCACTGAAGTTGGTACAGAGGGGGGAATAGCTGCATGAGCGGAATCTGATTTATTCAGGGATTCCAGAACTACCTTCCTGACCAAGGCCTCCACTTGCTGGTCACTTGTTTGGGAAAAACATAAATCGCATAGCGATTTGTCTTCTGGCACTTTCCATCTACATCCCCAACATGATCTTCCTTCCGAGCGACCAGAATGGTGATGGGAATAGTGCCGAGACCCAGACCTTGACTTTTCAGAGCGGTGTCTGGAAGAGGACTTAGGACGTCCAGAGCTTGATCTTGAATGGTCACGTCTTGACCCAGATTGTGCATTATCTTTGCGTGCTGATGGATGAAGATCAGGTACGGAAGGGCTAAAATAAATAATGAGAAAAAAATTCGGACAGGCTGCAACAACACCCATAGAAAATAATTAAATAAATAATTAAAAATCAATAAAAAAATTAATAATTCATTAATATAACCATATCCCCAATGCATAAACAATACATTAATCTAGTAAAAAAGCAAGCCTCTTACCTCTGTAAGGCACAGCAACAGTGTCAAATCATTTGTAAAATGAATGCAGCGGCAAGCCTGTCCAAATCTGACAGGCATTTAAATCTGCCGCCTAGATGACGTCATGACGCTGTTAGCGTCACCCCCACGACGCTCGTGCGCATGCACGAATGCCATCATTTGTCCATACTGTGCAGGCGCCGACCAAGCCTCGATCTCAATCGAGACTATGCAGCTGCGCAGGAAAGCGGCTAATTGGAACGCAGATGCGCGCCAGCTGCCATACCCCATACAAACGGACCGGCACAGGACAAACACACAGAGACAGGCTGCCATACGTTACCACTCCAGAACCCCCCGACCATCCGACCTGGCTCCCATCCCCAGGCACGTCACCGGGAAACATTTTAGGGAAAAGGCCTCCCGCTAGTAGCTAGGACGAATGGCCATACTGCTGCTTGCCAGCCAGTGGCTGCATTGTAAGCTCTTTGTTGCATCGCACTTCATCCCCATGTCCACCCATGCGTGCAAACGGCGAAAAGGAACCAGACCCGGATTCACGACTCCTTCAGGTAAGAACTACCTCTTTAGTCCTTAACCGCTTCAGCACCGGGCCATTTTTTACCCTTCCTTACCAGAGCACTTTTTGCGATTCAACACTGCGTCGCTTTAACTAACAATTGCGCGGTCGTGCGACGTTACACCCAAACAAAATTGACGTCCTTTTTTTCCCACAAATATAGCTTTCTTTTGGTGGTATTTGATCACGTCTGCGGTTTTTATTTTTTTGCGCTATAAACAAAAGAAGAGCCACAATTTGGAAAAAAAACACAATATTTTTTACTTTTTGCTATAATAAATATCCCATTTTTAAAAAAAAAAACGATTTTTTTCCTCAGTTTAGGCCGATACGTATTCTTCTACATATTTTTGGTAAAAAAAATCGCAATAAGCATATATTGATCGGTTTGCGCAAAAGTTATAGCGTCTACAAAATAGGGGATAGATTTATTGAATTATTTTATTTATTTTTTTTTACTAGTAATGGCGGCGATCTGCGATTTTTTTTCGTGACTGCGACATTGCGGCGGACATATCGGACACTTTTGACACATTTTTGGAACCATTCACATTTACACAGCGATCGTTGCTATAAAATTGCATTGATTACTGTGTAAATGTGACTGGCAGGGAAGGGGTGCTGTAGGGGTTAATGTGTTCCCTAATAGAAGTGATTCTAACTGTGGGGGGAGGGGACTCAAGGGGAGAAGACCGATCATGTGTTCCTCTGTACTGGGATCACATGATCGGTCTCCTCTCCGCTGACAGGACCGTGGAGCTGTGTGTTTACACACACAGCTCCACGGTCCCGCCCGGTCCCGTTGTTTTAACGGGCAATCGCGGGTGCCCGGCGGACATCGCGGCCGCCGGGCACTCGCACCGGGTCCCGAGCGATGCCGCCGGCGGCACGCGCGCGCCCCCCAGGCGGCCGGGAATCCGAGGACGTCATATGACGCCCACCCAGGATGGTAGATCCACCTTGTGGGCGTCATATGACAGCGGGCGGTGTTGAAGTGGTTAAGGAGGAGGACAAAAAAGGAACACAGTATCTGGTTAGGAGCAAAGATTTGGGGGAGTGGGGTCCTATGAGGTATGAGAGGCTGGATTAACCCATACGTAGGCTGCCATGGAGTCTGTCAGGAAATTACTTATTTGCAAAATGTTATGACAGAGACCAAGAAAAAGGAATTTTTTCAGCAAATTTTCAGTCTTTTTTTTATTTATAGCACAAAAAAAAACCACTAGTGATTAAATACCACCAAAAGAAAGCTCTATTTGTGTGAAAAAAGGACGCAAATTTAATTTGGGTACAGTGTTGCATGACTGAGTAATTGTCATTCAAAGTGTGAGAGCGCTGAAATCTGAAAATTGGTCTGGGCAGGAAGGGGGTGAAAGTGCTCTGTAGGCAAGTGGTTAAAGACAATATTTTTTTCAGAATTTTTTTTTTTGTGATTTTAATGATGCTTAACCACTTACCCACTGGGCACTTAAACCCCCTTCCTAACCAGACCAATTTTCAGCTTTCGGTGCTCTCACACTTTGAATGACAATTACTCAGTCATGCAACACTGAACCCAAATGAATTTTGGGTCCTTTTTTTCACACAAATAGAGCTTTCTTTTGGTGGTATTTAATCACCGCTGGTTTTTTTAATTTTTGCGCTATAAATCAAAATATACTGAAAATTCGGTAAAAAAAATAAATAAAAATTCTTTGTTTCTATTAAAATTTATTGCAGAGTATTGGCAGAGTATTGGCAGAGTATTGGCAGAGTATTGGCGAGTATTGGCAGAGTATTGGCGAGTATCGGCAGAGTATTGGCGAGTATTGGCAGAGTATTGGCGAGTATTGGCGAGTATTGGCAGAGTATTGCAGTGTTGCAGTGTTGCACAGTGGTGGCAGAGCATTGCACAGTGGTTGCAGAGCATTGCAGTGGTGGCAGAGCGTTGCAGTGGTTGCAGAGCGTTTCACGGTGGTTGCAGAGCGTTGCACGGTGGTTGCAGAGCGTTGCACAGTGGGGGCAGAGCATTGCACAGTGGGGGCAGAGCGTTGCACAGTGGGGGCAGAGCGTTGCACAGTGGTTGCAGAGCGTTGCACAGTGGTTGAAGAGCGTTGCACAGTGGTTGCAGAGCGTTGCACAGTCGGGGCAGAGTATTGCACAGTGGTTGCAGAGCATTGCACAGTGGTGGCAGAGTATTGCACAGTGGTTGGTGGCAGAGCATTGCACAGTGGTGGCAGAGCATTGCACAGTGGTGGCAGAGTATTGCACAGTGGTGGCAGTGTATTGACCAGCGCTGTGGGCACTACACATCCAGCCCACAGCGCTGGTCCCGTCTCTCCCCCTCTCCGCTTCTCTCCTCTCTGTACCGATCGGTACAGAGAGGAGAGGGAGGAACCGGTGTCATGACGTGACGCCGCTTTGTGTACATGTGATCGCTCCGTCATTTGACGGAGCGATCACGTGGTAAACGGCCACTATCAGTGGCTGTTTACCGTGATCCGTGATGCGCCGGGTCCTCGGGACCCGGCGGTCACGGATGTTCCCGAGTGTGCGCCCCAGGGGGCGCGCGGGAGCAAGTTTTAGCTGTAGCCGTCTTTTGACTATAGCGCGGTCGGCATGTGGTTAACCACTTTCAGACCGGACCATTTTTTGCAACCAGACCACTTTTTGCGATCCGGCACTGCGTGGCTTTAACTGACAATTGCAAGTTTAACTGCGACGTGGCTCCCAAACAACACAACCAACCTCCTTTTTTTCCCACAAATAGAGCTTCCTTTTGGTGATATTTGATTGCCTCTGCGTTTTTTATTTTTTGCGCTATGAACAAAAAAAAGAGCGACAATTTTGGAAAAAACCTGCATGCTGTGGCTGGATAGCATGGGCAAACTCATTAAACAGAGGAAATGATACCCTGCCTGAGGACTGACCACCGCGTCCACCTTTGTCTGTGGACACATTTGTTGCTGGCCCCCTTACAGTGCCAAGAGAACGTCTGCCTCTCCTTGTTGTCCTCCCAGACATTATTGGGAGGGAGGGGGCAAATGTAAAGAAGAAGTGGAAATCTGTACGTAGATGCACTTTAATCTAAGTAAAGTGGTGTTTGGTGCACTTTAATTTGAGTACTCACACTACACAGACACACTCCATGGATACAATATAATATACTGCAATATAATGTTCCAAGCGTACAGTGACGCACAGAACTATATGGCATTAAACTTGCAGTAATGCACACAGAAGTAAATGGCGTTAAACGTGCAGGAACGCACACATAAGTAAATGGCGTTAAACTGGCAGTAATGCAATCAAATATATGGTGTTCAACCGTCAGTACACTGACGCTATCTGAACTGTCCCTACTCTAGCTATACACTAATGTCAAGATTACTGATACAGTCTCACTACACTACACTGAAACTTTCTGAGCTGTCCCTACTCCACACTAATGTATGTATGAATGACACGGTCTCACTACACTACAGTGAAACTATCTGAGCTGTCCCTACTCTAGCTGCACACTATGCAAAGCTGAATGATGGTCCTCCTCAATACACTCGCACTATCCCTAGACTGACACTAAACTGATATTCTACACTGACAATTGAAGAAAAATAGCACAGTATAGCACACTAACTAACTAATAGCACTGAACAGAGCCATATTTTATCTCTCTCCATGCCTAAATCACACTGAAAATGGCTGCCATTGAAAGAATACTTTTATACTGTGGGGCGGGAATGAGCCATGATTGGATAAAGTCATGATAACAATTTCCAATCATGACTCTGACAGGGCATGCACTGAACATGAACAGTAGAACTGCGCGCAGCGCAATATGAAGGGTCAGAGCAGTATGCAGGGGCCCACATGGGATGGCTCAGAGGGATATGCTGTCTGTTTTCCCCTCCCCTTTATATAGTTCACAGGTTGCTGCTGGTTTTCTGCCGTTACCAAGGGCAGCAACAGTGAAGTGATTGGTGCAGTGATGCTGTCTGAGGATTGGTTAATCCGGGCTGCAGCAAAGCCCGCGCTGAGGAAGGTTATTTAAAGAATTGGAACACAGGATCCTCACTGACCGTCTGACAGGACAAGCGACGGAAGGAAAGTGCAGCTCTCTCAGCATGAAGCGCCGTTCGCCAGGAGCTCGTGAGGCGCTGCTATGCCGCTTGCTTGAGAAGGCAGAGAAGAGCGGCGGTGAAGAATGGCTATTGCGCTGCCTGGAGGAGGATCAGACAACGGCTCCGCCTGTAGGGACGGCCGCACCTGCCACCATGTTTGACGGACAGTCCGCCTCAGCCGGGGGCGGGACTCGCCAGCAGCCCAGTCGGAGGAAGAAGAAAACAAGAGCAGGGGCTTCTCCTCACCACAGTGAGGAGAGAGATAAAGAAAATGTGTCACAAGGGGCTCCTCTGCTAGGAGGGAGCAGCGCTACTCAGCTTCATGTAAAAGAGAGTGAGCAGGCCGTTTTCAACAGTGGTGAGCATGTTTTACATTTTCCTGGGTCTGAGGTGTCTGTGCTGGTTAATTCCCTATATAATGTTTTACATCAGTTTAAAGGGGCACAGTCTTCTGGTGCAGTGTTAAATAGGGAACAAGGGGCACAGGTCTCTGGTGCTGATATTGTGTGTCAATCACCTCACAGGAATGTTAATGTTAAAAGCAGAGGAGCGCACACTAGTGGCGCTGACAATTTCAGAGGTGCACAGTTTTTCTGGTGCTTATGGTGTCAATGATAATGGTAATACAAGGGCACACTCTAGTGGTGCTTGTGGGAATTACAGTCAGTTTCCCAATTTTATGGATGATGCTGGTGCTGTGTGGAAAATTTGGGTGAGTCTCCGAAGGAGGACTGTGATATAGCAGAGCGGTCACAATTTATGAGTCCTTTATGTCTTAACCCCTTGTTGCCCATTAGGCCCTCCACGAATACAGTGGGTGAGGCATCATTTAGGGAGCCGTTGCCGTGCGAACTTTCTCCATTGGGTTTTCACCTGCCAAAATCTGTGAAAGAAAAAATTTGGAGAGGTGAGTTCATTGACATTTTGTCACTTATGCCGGCTTCAAAGGACTTCTTGGCTAAAGTTGATAAACAGTCAGGGGAGGAGGATAGACGTAGGGCTATTCCTAAAACGTTTCAAAATTGGTTGCAAGCATTTTGTATATATGCTGCAGTCATGGGTGAGCGTTTTCCTGCGAAGTGCTCAGGTTTATTCCAACATCTAGATATTATTGCCGAGGCCTTTCGGCATTTCGGTGGTTCTGCCTGGTATACATATGACGAGAACTTTCGTCAGAAATTGGCAGTCCATCCCTCATTGCATTGGGGGTCTAAAGATGTAGGGTTATGGTTGAATCTCATGCTTCCACCAAAACCACAATTTGTTCCCTGGCCTTCCACTAGTGGGCATACTTTTCGCAAAGGGTTCTGTTTTTCCTTTAATGAAGGGCAGTGCAAGTTTCTTAGCAACTGTAAGTACAAGCACGAATGCTCATACTGCTCGGGTACACATGCAGCGAATAGATGCTTTCGTAAATCCGCAGCAGCTAGTTTACAATCTATGCCCGGGCACAGTTCTGGGAAGGGCATTGACCCCGGTGAAGCTACAAAAAATGCTTCCATGGCTAGAGCGTTATCCCGACCGCAAGATGGCGGATCTGCTAATTGAAGGATTTAAGGAAGGTTTTCTGGTACCACATTTTACAGGTGTGGGTTATACTTTGGTGGATAATTTAAGGTCTATTTGCCTGCAACCGTCAGTGGTACAGGCCAAAATTGCGTTGGAATTGGCTGAAGGCAGGATTGCAGGCCCCTTCCATGCTCCCCCCTTTCCCAATTTTCGGATTTCTCCAATAGGTTTAGTTCCCAAGAAAGAGGTGGGTTCCTTCCGCATGATCCATCATCTCTCTTATCCGCCGGGGGCTTCCCTAAATGATGAGGTTATTGGTATTAATGCCCCGGTCAGTTATTCCTCGTTTGATGAGGCCTTGCTTATCCTGCGGAAGTTTGGACAGGGCTCTCTCCTAGCTAAGGCGGATATTAAGTCAGCCTTCCGTTTGCTGCCAGTCCATCCTCAAGGCTTCAATTCGCTTGGCTTCCATTTTGGAGAGCAATATTTTTTCGATAAGTGTATGCCTATGGGGTTTTCCTTATCTTGCTTTTATTTTGAAGCTTTCTCCACATTTTTACATTGGGTTTTGTCTGACACTTGTCCGGGTGGGGGCTTTCTACATTATTTGGATGATTTCTTATTTGTTGGCCCTCCCGTTTCAGCATCTTGTTCACAATCTTTAGAATTATTCGTCAATGTGTGTGCAACTTTCGGGGTTCCCCTGGCCCAGGAGAAAACTGTTTTTCCTTCCACTACTATAGAATTTTTGGGGATAACCATTGATTCTGTACTAATGGAGTTTAGGTTACCTCCTTTGAAGCTTGATAAGATGAGGTCGATGATCTTGTGTTTTCTTAGTAAGAAGAAAGTTCTTTTGAAGGAAGCTCAGTCGTTACTTGGCCTATTTGCTTTTGCGGCAAGGGTCATCCCTATGGCTCGGGTTTTTTCAAGCAGATTTTCATTGGCAATAGGTGGTTTATCGAACCCATATTGTCATATTCGAATATCTAGGAACATCAAGGAGGATCTCAAAGTGTGGGATGCCTTTTTAAGCAAATACAACGGGTCGACTATTTGGTAGCAGGAATTTGCTTCAAATGATCAGCTTAAATTCTTTACTGACGCGGCGGGTTCAGTAGGTTTCGGTGCCTTTTTAAACGGACATTGGTGTTCCGAGCTATGGCATCAGGATTGGTTGCAGAAGGATATTCTACAGAATTTGGTCCTTCTGGAGCTATTCCCTGTTATAGTGTCTTTAGTTATTTGGGAAGAGCAATTTGCTAACCGTAGGGTTTTGGTTCGGACAGATAACAAAGG
The DNA here is from genome assembly GCA_028564925.1 of Lithobates sylvaticus. Taxonomy (NCBI): domain Eukaryota; kingdom Metazoa; phylum Chordata; class Amphibia; order Anura; family Ranidae; genus Lithobates; species Lithobates sylvaticus. The sequence continues at coordinate 253,592,318 of CM053030.1, forward strand.
GGTTATGCATGCAGTCAATTCATTATCTTCCAAATCTGACCCGGTAATCAAATTGTTACGGTTCTTAGTTTTACAGTGTATGCGTTTTAACATTTGGTTGAGAGCAGAACATATTGCTGGCTGTAAGAATAAGATTGCTGACGCTTTGTCTCGTTCACAGATCGAGAAGTTTCGGGAATTGGCGCCAGCGGCGGATCGTTTAGGTACCCCTTGCCCAGTCTTCCTCTGGGGCTTGATATGGAGCTGATACTCAGGAACCTCAGGAATTCGGTATCGTTCAAAACTTGGGCGGATTATCGCCTTTCCTGGTCAAAATGGCTGTCTTTTTGTCAAATATATGGTATAGATACGTTAGAGGTTTCCTCTTATGTAGCGCTGTCATTCGTTTCCTATTTGATTCAGGCCAGCCTGAGCCCGGCTTCTATTAGCAGAATTCTAGCCGGTGTTTCTTTCTTTCTCAAATTCGCAGGCGTGCCAGCATTAACATCTTTCTTCCAAGTGAATCAGATTCTCAAAGGTCTTAGGAAGGTTAGGCCGTCTAAGGATACTAGGCGCCCGATTTCGGTTTCCCTTCTGGCGGATCTCATGCGAGTTTTGGAAGAGGTTTGCGTTTCAGAGTACGAGTCGTCTTTGTTTAAAGCTGCGTTTTCGGTGGCTTTCTTCGGAGCCCTGAGGCTTGGCGAATTTACTGCCCCTAACAAGGCTTCATCATCTTTCCTTCTCTGGGGGCATGTTAGGTTGGATGCCAAATCTGTTAACATTTTCCTATGTCGTTCTAAGTCAGCACCGTCTGGTGTTGGGCATTGGATTTTATTATCCAAATCAGGTAATCCATCGATCTGCCCAGTTTCGTTGGTTTCCAATTATATGGCCTTACGGCCTGTTTTTTCTGACTCCTTTTTCATCCACCAGGACCTGTCCTCCTTGTCCAGGTATCAGTTTTCGGCTGTCTTGGCTGCTTGTTTTAAACAACTGGGTTTATCTAAATTTAGTTTTTCGTCTCACTCTTTCCGTATTGGGGCAGCCACGACAGCCGACGCTTTAGGCTTTTCTGCTGATAGACTAAAAAAAGTAGGCCGTTGGGCTAGCAATAGATACAAGATATATGTTCGTCCCGATATGCTAACAATTTGATTTTCTTTTTCAGATTCCAGTAAATCGGTCATTTGGATTGTTGGGCACTCTTATATCTTTTGGGCGGCTAAACAGGCGGCTATTAGGTCCTATTCAGCCAGCTTAGGTCTAGATCCATGTTCTTTCCAAGTATTATGGTCTGGTATTCGGGGCCTTCGTTGGCGTGATTTATTACCTCATTTAGTCCATCTAGCAGAATCTTGGCCTCCCCCCCGGGTTTTGGTTCTGCATTTGGGGGCAAATGATTTGGGCAAGATGGGTACTTGGGAGTTACTATGTGGTATGAAGAAGGATCTCAATACCATTAAATTAATGTTTCCTTTAGTCACGTTAGCATTTTCTGAAATGGTTCCTCGACTGTTATGGTCTCCTTTTGGAGGCCTATTTTATGTCGACAAGATCAGGAGGCGTCTCAATAGGACTATACATAGTTTTCTGGTAACATCAGGGGATACATCCTTCCGTCACGTGGAATTGGAAGGTTTTATTCCCGGCCTGTTCCGGGAGGATATGGTCCACCTATCGGAAGTCGGGTTGGACATATTTAATATGGGATTACAAAATTTGATAGAATCAGCCACGGTGTGGGGGGGGGGGGGGGGGGGGGGCCTCGGCCCCCGTTTGCTCGGTTGGCCTCAGCCGGTGGGGAGTAGTCGTCCAATAATTTGGATGGACACCATGTGATTTATTTAATGGTTGGCCAGAATGGCCTAATATTAATTTATATTGACTTGAATTTGAATATTTAACCCCCCTGGATAACACCATGGCCATATTTATCCCATAATAATATTAATAAAAGGATTTTATTAAGAAGTCATGTTGTGTTGTTCTTTCTTAAATTATTACCTCTGTGCTAGCCCATGAAGGGTCAGAGCAGTATGCAGGGGCCCACATGGGATGGCTCAGAGGGATATGCTGTCTGTTTTCCCCTCCCCTTTATATAGTTCACAGGTTGCTGCTGGTTTTCTGCCGTTACCAAGGGCAGCAACAGTGAAGTGATTGGTGCAGTGATGCTGTCTGAGGATTGGTTAATCCGGGCTGCAGCAAAGCCCGCGCTGAGGAAGGTTATTTAAAGAATTGGAACACAGGATCCTCACTGACCGTCTGACAGGACAAGCGACGCCCACCCTCCCGCCCCTCTTTCCCCTTTTTTTTTCCCAGTTTTAAGTCATGGTGTTGTCATTAAGGGGGAGTAGTCGTCCAATAATTTGGATGGACACCATGTGATTTATTTAATGGTTGGCCAGAATGGCCTGATATTAATTTATATTGACTTGAATTTGAATATTTAACCCCCCTGGATAACACCGTGGCCATATTTATCCCATAATAATATTAATAAAAGGATTTTATTAAGAAGTCATGTTGTGTTGTTCTTTATTAAATTATTACCTCTGTGCTAGCCCATGCATCGAACATCAATAAGCATATATTGAAAGTAACGAACCATTGAATAGTGCAAAGTTGTGACAAAAAAAGGAAATGTACAAATGCAAGATATACCATCCATATACCGATTTAAAGATTCCTATTTGGATAGTTTTATCATATACACAATATAGTATAAATCAAAGATATTGAACCTTGCTTTTTGTTACAGCGTTAAACCTAGGTCATACCAGGCGTGCCCATATTTCTACCCTCACGCTCTTTTATTCAGTTACTGCTATGTAAGTCAAATCTGGTTTGCCCCCATCGCCAGGCGCCCCCATGGGGTCAAACTGCGCCCCACGATTTAGGCCACAGGATACTTCTATCAGATAATTACCAACATATAGCTACCCTCCTCTCCCTCTCCCCTCCTTACTTGGATCCTTCAGCCTTATACCAGTCTATCCATGGAATCCACTTCTTACTACCGGACAGGTAATGTCCCTGGGATGCAGCAAACATCAGTTCATAGTTAATATGAAGGTCTGTTATTCGTATTATTTCAGTAAGCGATGGTGTCTCCACAGTTCTCCATCTTCGCACAATCACTAGTTTGGTGCTAGTTAGGATATGAAAAACAATGTGTCTGAACTGTTTCGGGAATCTTTCTATGTCTAACATCAGTAGGGCCAATGCTGGATTGATTTTATTGCTTATTTTAGTAATGTTGCTAATTACTTTAAAGACTTGGGTCCATATATTATGCAAACGTGGGCAGTCCCACAGTATATGATAGAGTGTCCCCCTGTGCCCACAGTGTCGCCAGCAAAGTGGCGAGGTTTGGGGGTGAAATCCTGCGATTCTAATGGGGGTTAAGTACCATCTTAGAAGGATTTTACTGGCTAGTTCCCAAAGGTTAGCACATTTGGTAGCTGCATATGTGATTGACACTGATTTTTGCCATTGTTCAAGAGAGAACGATGCTTTTAAATCTATTTCCCATGTTCTCATAGATGGAGATTTAACAAATTCTGATTTAGAGTTCAGAAGGTTATAGAAG
>CM053030.1:253596385-253651005 GCA_028564925.1 Lithobates sylvaticus
TTAGCCATGTAAAGCAGCCCTTTACCACTTTCCTAACCAATGTAAGGCTTCATGTACACTTGAACTACTTTGACCGCTGGCTGCAGAAAAACACAAAATGATTGTGAGCATTTTGTGTCCTGGGGTTAAAACATTCCTATCCTGAATGCAATTCTTCCACGTTCAGGAGAGGGAGGTTAGGGGTTGAACCTCCTCTAACCTCAGCAGCTCCTAACCGATCCTAAAAGTCTATGTGTACATGGACACATAGGCTTTTATGGAGTTAAGTTTAAGAGCTTTGGCAACAAAACACCAAAAGCTCCTAAACTCAAGTTTAGGAACTGCTAGTATACATGGAGCCTAAACTAAGTTAGCTATTAAATGTGGAAATGTAGTGTATACGTGAATTAAATCTATGGTGCAGCAATAGCAAGATGAAAAGTATTATAATAAATTAGAAAATATGTAAACGTGTAAGTCCAAGTCTTGGGATAATCATTAAAATCATATTTATAAAAATCTTAATGCTAAAGTTGATATTAGTTTTAAAGGCATATAGCCAAATGCAAATCATATTTTACCAAATGGCTAAGGCAGGTATATTAGATGCAAAACCACTCTTTTGATGCATTTCCGTTGTAAAGGTATACAGTATCAGGAGTCCCGATGTAATTTGACCACAAACAACTACAATAATGCATTTAATTTGACTTCATTATATAAACCAGCACGGGAAAAAGTGTTACAGACATAAATCCAATTATACTCTTTTTTTCAAAAGGATTTTGTCAAAATCTCTTCTTTGGGGATTAATCTAGAGCTGCAAATGCTTTTAAATTCAAAGCCTTCAAAGTTCCATTATGACATTCCTAAAAGTGTGCTGTTAAGGAATTCGTTTTTAGATTTTTTCCTAAAATGTTTCAAACATGAGTTACTTATTCCCAATCTATAGTTTTTGGCAAGGACATCCCATTTGGTAAGCCACTCTGCTTGAACTACAATTAATGAACAATCCAATGTTGAAAATTGTAGATCCTTTGGTATTGGAAAAGTACAAAGTTTGAGCAAATATTTGCATATAGTGTAATGACCAAAACTAAACACGTACTGCTGTACTTAAAAAAAAAAAAGGCCTTTTTTTAAATGTAATTTATTAAGTACTTTTTTGCAATTATTATTGATTTTGAACAAACAATTTGAACTTTTGCTGTAGGGAAGACTATATTTGTGTTGCCAGAATGGTAGCAATTTCTATACCTTCCTTTTATATTTTCAGTATGAGGTTTCATTAAAGTAATTGTAAAGCTTATTTTTTTTTTAAATTAAAATAACAAACATGCACTTACCTGCTCCGTGCAATGGTTTTGCACAGAACAGCCCTGATCCTCCTCTTCTGGGGTCCCCCCCGCCGGTGCTCCTTTCTGCACCCCCTGCAGAGTGCCCCCACAGCAATCTGCTTGCTACGGGGCACTCATGCATGCTCACTCCTGAGCCCCGCCCCATCACTTGTTCTGATTGAAAGGGAGCTGAATGCAGAAGGTTTTTACCTTACTACATAGAATGCAGTAAGGTAAAAAAAAAAAATTCTGCCTTCACAACCACTTTAAATAATACAAGCCCTCTTAAACTTTTGTATCAATTAAAGCTTTTTTAGTGCTAGGGTTGTAAAAGACTTAAGACATCCTTCAACACTCCAAGGATAATAATGATGTGGTGGATGGATGTGACCTTGCTTCGCTGACAGGGTGAGCGATTTAAAGGAACATATTTAAATCCTGAACCTACTTGCTGTATGCACAGCACACATATGCCACAGACCTTATATATATAGAAAATGTGTTTTATTTATTGTGCCATGAGTCAGAATCTAACAGACACAAACTGCAGCACAATCATTTTTAAAAACTGAAACTTTTCCATTACATATGCTTTTCTCCACACAGGACATGGACATTAATCTAACACTTTGTCTGACCCTAACTTAAAGAAGCCCTTTTTGAAGGTCTAGTTCTCACTTGTGCGGCATTCTTTCATTTGAATGGGCTGTCATGCTTCCTGTAAAAGCAGGGAAAGGCTCTATCTTTTAACCGCTTCAACACCGGGCCATTTTACACCCTTTCTTACCAGAGCACTTTTTGCGATTCGGCACTGCGTCGCTTTAACTGACAATTGCGCGGTCGTGCGACGTTACACCCAAACAAAATTGACGTCCTTTTTTTCCCACAAACAGAGCTTTCTTTTGGTGGCATTTGATTGCCCCTGCGGTTTTTATTTTTTGCGCTATAAACAAAAATAGAGCGATAATTTTGAAAAAAATTCAATATTTTTTGCTTTTTGCTATAATAAATTTCCCCAAAAAATATATAAAAAAACATTTTTTTTCCTCATATCACAAACGGCACGTACCTGACAGATGAGTCCAATTGGGCAGGAGGAGGTCTCCCGTACGGATCCGACTGACGGCCCCTGGAGGTGGGTACAGGAGGCGCGGAAGTCAGGAAGGGTAAGGGAGCCTGGTGTAGGGGTCCGGAAGTTGGTGATGGCGGTCCGCTGTTGATGAGGTGAAGTGCAGGTAAGCAGGGTTCACAAGTAGTAAGGTAAAGTTCCGGTAAGTAGAGTTTTCTGACAGCAAGGTGAAATAACAGTAGGTAAACTCACGTCACTCAGCGGGTAAGGGATGGTGATGGGATTCCCAATACAGGTGGTGAAACTCACTGTAAGCCGGATATAATACAGGATAAGCAGATACAGGTCCCTTGAGCAGGAGATATAAGAAGTCCAAATCCAAGCAGAAGTCGGCAACGTTCAAACAGCACAGTACAAAGGAGTTGGCAGGAGAATGGTCGGTCAAGCAGAGGTCTGAGGCAGGCGGAAATCCGGATAGTCCAAAGGGTTAAGCCAAGGTCTTTACAGGTAAGCAGGGTATAACACAGGAACAAACAGATCACTGAGAGATCACAGGAAAAAGGTAGTGGCTGGTGCAGAGTATCAGGTATACTGAAGATCAGGCAGCACTAGCCAGCAGGTGCTGCTTGATTAAATAGCCCCATTGGCGCCAACAGTCCATACAGGTGGATGTGAATCACAGGGCGCGCGCCCTTGGACGCCAGCGCGCGCGCGCACGCAAGCCCGCGCTCACGGGAACGCGCACACCACCATGCGTCGGCGCGCGTCGGCGCGCGCCAATCAACCGCCTGGAACCACGATTTTCCTGACAGTGCCCCCTCCTTAAGGGCAGCCTCCGGATGCCCAGTTGCGCCAATTTGGAAGCATGAGAGTCTTTGAAAGTTCGTAGTAACTCACTGGCATGTAGGTTTTCCTCAGGCTCCCATGAGTTGTCCTCGGGCCCATACCCCTTCCATTTGATGAGAAACTGGATCTGACCACGTCTTTTCCTACAATCTAAGATTGATTCCACCTCAAATTCCTCTTCGTTGTTGATAATGACAGGTTTGGGGGGACCGGTCCTACGGCCCACAAATGAATTTGGAATCACGGGTTTTAAGAGAGTAACATGGAAAACTGGGTGGATCCTTAGGGAGGTGGGTAGATCAAGTTCATAAGCGACATTGTTAATTTTCCTTTTTACAGGAAAGGGCCCTAAAAATTTTGGACCCAGTTTCCGGGAAGGGCATGCCAATTTCAAATTGATGGTGGACAACCAGACCTGGTTACCGGGTTCCAGGATGAGTTCCCCACGTCTCTTTTCATCAAAGGTTCTTTTGTAAGTTTCCTGGGCTTTAGTCATGGTCTCCTGTAGTACTTTATTGTTAGTGGAGAAAAAGTCCAAGGTTTTGGATACTGCGGGCACTGGACATTCAGGTATTGATTGAGGTAGAAAAGATGGATGGTAGCCGTAGTTGGCAAAAAACGGTGTCTGATTGATGGATGAGTGTAGAGAGTTGTTGTATGAGAATTCGGCAATGGGAAGCAGAGGAGCCCAGTCATCTTGAGAGAAAGTAGAAAAACAGCGTAAATATTGTTCTAGGGTTTGATTAGTTCTCTCAGTCTGCCCATTTGTCTGTGGATGATATGCCGAGGAGAATGCCAATTCAATTTCCAAAGATCCACAAAGGGCCTTCCAGAATCTGGAGGTGAACTGGACACCACGATCTGAAACAATATTTTTTGGAATTCCATGTAATCTTACCACTTCTTTGATAAATGTTTTGGCTGTTTCCATGGCTGACGGGGTGCCCTTCATGGGCAGGAAGTGGGCCATCTTTGATAGTCTGTCTACTACGAAAAAGATAGAAGAAAACCCCTCCGATGGGGGAAGTTCGACAATAAAGTCTATTGAAACCATATTCCATGGCCTTTCTGGGACTGGTAGAGGTTTTAATAGACCCCAGGCTCTTGTCCGGCTAGTTTTGTTTCGTGCACAAACATTGCATGACTCAACATATCTTTTACAATCCCGGGTCAGATGAGGCCACCAGAAAGTACGTTGCAGCAAATTGGTTGTTTTTTGAGTGCCGAAGTGCCCTGCCAGTTTGTGGTCGTGGCATAACTCTAGTACACGCACCCTTAATTCTTCTGGTACTACAATTTTGTCTTCATGCCAGAACAGACCGTCCTTAACGGACATCCCATCCAGAGGACGCATCCCAACGGAGGCTTGTTTGATCTGAGAAATAAGATCCCCCTGTAAGAGCAAGAAGTTCCCAGAAGGTAAAATGGTGTCGGGAAGTGGGGCCTGTTCGGTATCCAAAAACATTCGGGAAAGAGCATCTGGTTTGGTATTCTTGGAACCTGGTCGATAGGTTATGTGGAACTGAAACCGTGAGAAGAATAGAGCCCACCTGGCCTGCCGAGGTCTTAATCTTTTGGCCGTCCTCAGGTACTCCAAGTTCTTATGATCGGTGTAAACCAGAACAGGGTGCGCAGCACCTTCGAGTAGATAGCGCCATTCCTCCAATGCTACCTTTATGGCAAGAAGTTCCCTGTCGCCCACATCGTAGTTTCGTTCTGACGAGGTCAGTTTGCGAGAGAAGAAACCCACAGGATAAAGAAGGGCCTTGGCACCCTGTCGTTGGGACAACACGGCACCTACTGCAATCTCGGAGGCGTCAACCTCTAATACGAAGGGCAAAGCTGGGTTTGGGTGTTTGAGAATGGAGGCCGAAGTAAAAAGTCTCTTGAGCTCTTCAAAGGCCAGTTGTGCTTTGGGAGTCCAGAGAAATCGAGTCCCCTGTTTGGTGAGTTCGGTAATAGGGGAAATGATGGAGGAAAAACCTTTAATAAACTTTCTGTAGAAATTGGCAAAGCCAATGAAGCGTTGTACTCCTTTTTTGTCCATGGGTGCTGGCCAATCCAGGATAGCGGATACCTTTTCAGGGTCCATTTTTATTCCATCAGCAGAAATAATTAATCCCAGGAATTGCACGGTGTGGATTTCAAAACTGCACTTTTCAAGTTTGGCGTATAATCCATGCTGTCTCAGGCGGGCAAGAACATTTCGGACATGCTTGCGGTGATCATTCAAAGAAGTAGAAAAAACTAAGATGTCATCTAGATAAACAATAACGTACAGATCCAGATAATCGTGGAAAATGTTATTGACAAAATGTTGGAACGTAGCAGGAGCGTTACACAGGCCGAAAGGCATGACAAGATACTCATAATGTCCAAATCGAGTGCGAAAAGCCGTTTTCCACTCGTCCCCTTTTCGGATGCGGATTAAGTTGTAAGCCCCGCGAAGATCCAGTTTAGTAAAGATTTTGGCTGTCCCCAGTCTTTGGAAGAGTTCTGGCACCAGTGGTAGAGGGTATCTATTCTTGATGGTAATTTTATTTAATTCCCGGTAGTCAATGCAAGGGCGTAGGGAGTGGTCCTTTTTCTCAACAAAGAAAATGCCCGCGCCGGCCGGGGACGTGGAGGGGCGGATGAAGCCTTTTGCTAGATTTTCATCTATGTAGTCCTTTAGAGTGCCCAATTCCTGTTCCGTTAATGGAAAAATCCTTCCAAAGGGGACTTCTGTTCCAGGTAATAATTCTATGGGGCAATCATAAGGCCTGTGGGGAGGAAGAGTTTCTGCCCCCTTTTTACTGAATACATCCACAAAGTCCCGGTAGGGTTCAGGAATGGACTGATGGAGTTCAGCATCAGACCCCATACAGAGAAGAGGAGCCAGTTTGACAGAGGTTTGACATTGACAATTCTGCCGACAATATTCAGAAGAGAACTGGACTTCCCCTGTGGCCCAGTTGATATTGGGGTTGTGGGCCCGCAACCAGGGCATTCCAAGTATGATTGGAAAAAGTGGAGATGGTATGACGTCCAGACAGAGAAATTCTTGATGTTGAAAGTCTATAGTGGCTAATAGAGGTGTGGTTTCTTGGGTTACCGGACCGGAACTAAGGGTGGATCCATCGGCCAGGTGTACTGAAAGACCTCGGGTCTTGGGTTGAAGAGGAATGCCATGGCTGGTTGCGAAGGCTTGATCAATAAAACAGCTGCATGCTCCTGAGTCAATGATGACCGATACTGGAATGCTCCGGCCGGAGAGCTGTAAAATAATGGAGATCGCCAGGTGAGTGCCAGTTGGAAGCAAGACAGGTGCACACAAGGAAGAAGAGGGCAGGCACTTACGTGTCTTGTTGGGGCACATTCTAGCATAATGTCCAGGTTCACCACAGTATAGGCACAGGTTGTGGGCCCGTCTGCGCATCTTCTCTTCAGGAGTCAAAGAAGGTCTGAGCAACCCAATCTGCATTGGTTCCGGAGCTCCTGTCGCTAGAGTAGATGAAGCTGAAGGAGCCACACCGGGTGGCCCGGTGACCTTGGGGACCATCCAGAAGGGACGAGAAGGTCCGGAGGCTCTTTCGGCCCGTCTTTCCCTGAGACGGCGGTCAATTTGCACTGATAAGTTGATCAGTTCATCCAAAGTTGGAGGAACCCCCACTCGAGCCAGTTCATCTTTCAGAGGGTCTGATAATCCTTTGCGAAATTGATGGCGTAACGCCGCATCGTTCCATTCTGTATCAGAGCTCCAACGTTTGAACTCGACGGCATAGTCCTCGGCCGTTCTGCGACCTTGCTGTAAGGACTGTAATGCGACTTCGGCCGTAACGGTGGGTTGAGGGTCCTCATATAGCTGTGACATAGCAGTGAAGAGACTATTAAAGGACTCCAAGGATGCGGCTTTCTGTTCCAGCAGGCGGTGGGCCCAGGTCTGGGGTTCCCCTGTCAGGAGGGAGATGATGAAGCCCACCTTAGTAGCTTCCAGAGAGAAAGTCCGTGGCTGTAGGGCAAAATACAGCTCACATGCGTTGCGGAAGGCACGGAACTTACTTCGTTCCCCAGAAAACTTCTCGGGTAGGGGTACTTTGGGTTCTGGGGGTAACATAATTACAGAAGGTGGCTGGGGAAGTCCCGTGGAAGACGTTCCTTGAGAGTTAGCGGACAAAGTCTGAACCTGTTCCATCAAACGGGTGTAACCTTCCTGTAGGCCTTTTACTGCTTGGGTGAGACCTGCTAGATGTCTGCCTAGTTCCTCCATGGGGGAGACCCCCTGCCCGGACTCGGTCATGGCTGCCTGATACTATCACAAACGGCACGTACCTGACAGATGAGTCCAATTGGGCAGGAGGAGGTCTCCCGTACGGATCCGACTGACGGCCCCTGGAGGTGGGTACAGGAGGCGCGGAAGTCAGGAAGGGTAAGGGAGCCTGGTGTAGGGGTCCGGAAGTTGGTGATGGCGGTCCGCTGTTGATGAGGTGAAGTGCAGGTAAGCAGGGTTCACAAGTAGTAAGGTAAAGTTCCGGTAAGTAGAGTTTTCTGACAGCAAGGTGAAATAACAGTAGGTAAACTCACGTCACTCAGCGGGTAAGGGATGGTGATGGGATTCCCAATACAGGTGGTGAAACTCACTGTAAGCCGGATATAATACAGGATACGCAGATACAGGTCCCTTGAGCAGGAGATATAAGAAGTCCAAATCCAAGCAGAAGTCGGCAACGTTCAAACAGCACAGTACAAAGGAGTTGGCAGGAGAATGGTCGGTCAAGCAGAGGTCTGAGGCAGGCGGAAATCCGGATAGTCCAAAGGGTTAAGCCAAGGTCTTTACAGGTAAGCAGGGTATAACACAGGAACAAACAGATCACTGAGAGATCACAGGAACAAGGTAGTGGCTGGTGCAGAGTATCAGGTATACTGAAGATCAGGCAGCACTAGCCAGCAGGTGCTGCTTGATTAAATAGCCCCATTGGCGCCAACAGTCCATACAGGTGGATGTGAATCACAGGGCGCGCGCCCTTGGACGCCAGCGCGCGCGCGCACGCAAGCCCGCGCTCACGGGAACGCGCACACCACCATGCGTCGGCGCGCGCCAATCAACCGCCTGGAACCACGATTTTCCTGACACCTCAGTTTAGGCCGATACGTATTCTTCTACATATTTTTGGTAAAAAAAATCGCAATAAGCGTATATTGATCGGTTTGCGCAAAAGTTATAGCGTCTACAAAATAGGGGATAGATTTATTGCATTTTTTTTTTTTTTTTTTAGTAATGGTGGCGATCTGCGATTTTTTTTTCATGACTGCGACATTGCGGCGGACACTTCGGACACTTTTGACACATTTTTGGGACCATTCACATTTACACAGCGATCGTTACTATAAAATTGCATTGATTACTGTGTAAATGTGACTGGCAGGGAAGGGGTTAACACTAGGGGGCGCTGCAGGGGTTAATGTATTCCCTATATGTGTGATTCTAACTGTGGGGGGAGGGGACTCAAGGGGAGGAGACCGATCATGTGTTCCTCCGTACTGGGATCACATGATCGGTCTCCTGCTCGCTGACAGGACGTGGAGCTGTGTGTTTACACACACAGCTCCACGGTCCCGCACGGTCCCGTTGTTTTAACGGGCAATCGCGGGTGCCCACCGGACATCGCGGCCGCCGGGCACTCGCACCGGGTCCCGAGCGACGCCGCGGGTGCGAGCGCCGCCGGCGGCGGCGCGCGCGCGCGCCCCCAGGCGGCCGGGAATGGGAGGACGTCATATGACGCCCACCCAGGATGGTAGATCCACCTTGTGGGCGTCATATGACTATGGGCGGGTATTAATGGGGTTAAATTGCAGCATGAACGGAAACCACAAGTGTGCTTTTCACAGCATACAAAGTATGGTCATCAGTATGTAACATACATTGTACTGTACATTACATAATCCTGACTGCTGCAATCTGTATGCTGCTTGGTCAGAAGCATGTAACATACATCCCAGCCTACAGATAGCAGTAGTCAAGAGCATGTAATGTGCAGTACAGCATACGTAGTTGAGGGCTCAGGAATAAGTAACATTCACCCTATCATACAGAGTAAAACATTCAAAAGAACAGACCAGTAGTCATTAAGTTATAACTTATGATATTAAGAGGTTTGTAACATATGACGCAGGATATACCGTGTGGTGGTCAGGGGTATGTCATGTACAAGGTGTGTTACAGGGTATGTTACAAAACCTTGACCATTGCACCCTGTATGCTGTGGCATACTTTACATACTCTAGACCACTAAACTCGGTATGTTGTGTTGTCCGCCTGTAAATCTCCCTCTTCCACCCAAATAAAAATTCCCCCAGCAAACCTATTTATTCCTCGAGCAGCACCCTTTAAAGTGACCATCGACTGCTCACCTCTTCACCCCTCTTCCATTTCTTCCATCTACAATTTGCAGCCATCTGAGCTCTGCGCTCCCAATTTCCAGCACCTGTCTGTACACTCATACTTATCTCTCTGTCCCCAACCACAGCTCATCTCTGCACCCCTGCCCACAGCTCACCTCTGTGTCTCCCCTTTCCAGCTCGCTGCTGTGTTCCTTCATCATCAGCTCACCTCTGTGCCCCTTTATCCCCAGATCATCTCTCTTTTCCTTCTACATATCATTTCTGCCCCCTTCCAATGCTCTACCCCATCCACAACTCAGACTTCTGACCCCCCCATACATCCGTAGTTCTTACCTCTGCACCCTCCTTCATCCTCAGCTTTCATGTCTGAGCCCCCCCCTCTATCCACAGCAATCCCCTCCATCCACAGCTCTCACATCTGAATGTAGCCCCCCTTATCTTTAGCACTCACCTCTGCACCCTACATCCCCCTCCCATCCACAACCCTCATCTCTGCACACCTCAAAACCCTTCTCCTTTTCAAGGCTTACTACCCATCCTCCACTGTAAAGAAAGGGCCCTATAGAAGCCACAGCAAGCTGGGCTTTATTATGTATTTCTTTACCCAAATGAAGGCCCCTCCCTCACCCTGAGCTCCCTCTACCTGTTGTTCCCCTCCATGCTGAGTGTTCAGCTGTCACTCTGTGCGCTTAACATTCACATGCTAATTAGGAGAGAGCCTAGGCATTGCCCCATGAGTTCACACTACCTGATGATATAATGTAATCTTCAATCTTGGCTTTCAAGTTCCTACACACAGTGTTTGTGTAAAGGATGAGGTCCCTTGCCAGATGCAATTTGCATTGTGCAGAATGTGACGTAGGGTACCTTGAAGGTCTTTTTTTTTACTACTCTAGACCACAGTAGTTTATGAATGAAAATCAAGGGTCACTTTTTTTTTTTAAGCCCAGAAGCAATATACAGGAACAATTCACAATAAAAGCTGTTGTAGAGATGAAGACGGGGTGTTTAGAGGGAAAATGTAGAGTCAGGAGATCATCTTTACAATGAAAAGGGTTAACTGCCTGGAGTAACTGTTTAGAAAAGACCATTCCCTTAAATACAATTACTGATATTTTCCAATATGCAGGCTGCTTTTTATAAATAACTATGCATGCATTGTATGTATTGAAACTGTCATTGTGGGTAAAATGTGTTTGTTGGGCTTGAGGGCTTAGCTTTAAAAAGCAGATAAAATCTAACTGTATGATATTTAGTCTGCTAAAGCACTGTTGTTTTTTTTTTTTTTTATTAAAATAGTGTTTTTACTTTTGACATGACAATAAACCTTATATGAGAATATTATCATTTGGTTTAGATTTACTTTAAGAACAGAAAAGGTTTTTCAGCTTTTTTTCACTTGACACAGAAAACTCTATAAACAGTTTAGGACAAGCATTTTAGCAAATATGGATTTCTATAGTGTCTTTAATGAACCTGGATTTCCTTTAAATAATTATCAATTGACAATAAAAGAAGAGTATCAATTACCTAACTCAAAGCTAAATTGCACAGCAAGAGAAAACTTTATAGATTTTGGGCATGCCCAGTTATTATAACACGCAAAGTACTTTTAATACAAACTATAACATATACTTCACACATACTAAAACATTCAGATACATAACATATAAATCACAAAGATGTATAAAGATTATATAATTGAAACTAAAAGTGTAATATGCTATAACATTGTAAAGAGATCAATTTACTATTATCTATTATTTAAAAGGATTTTAACTCAAATGCAGTAGACAATTAGAAGTAAATGTTCTAGTTATTGAGCTGTTTTCTTTGCTGAAAGTCTTTCCTCTGAGCTATTGTACTGTAAGCACATATACTGCTCAATAATCATAGACATGGCCAAATTAGTAATACAAAATTCTAAGACTCCGGAGACTGTTCAATAGAAATAAAGTATAAGGTTCACAGGTTTTCTTTTGCTAGACTTGGTAGTTTTAACAACTGTGTCCTAGATTTTTTTTTTTTTGGTTAATGTAAAAAAAAACTCCTACTAACAGGTAAATCAGCATCTAAAATAAATACATGTTTACCTTTCTACCTGCTAAATAATTTGAAATTGTGTTCAACCATTCTTGAGATTTACACACTTCTGCTATGTAGCAAGGCTAGGAAGATCACTTCTCCTCTTCCTGGTTAAGCTTTCATGCCTCCTGGATCTCATTCTCACTAATTAAAGGTATTCCAATAAACCATGTTTTACTGTAATCTTCAGGTCGGTTATGGGGGGAGAGTATTATCTTGAATCTTCAATTGTATTCATTTCTTCAATCTTTGACAACCATAGTGACAGAGTAGGAGGGCGTGGGTCTCTCCACTTTGAAGAAATACAAGATTTAGCTGCGTTGATGAGGTGCCGCAAAACTGATTTCTTTTGGGTTTTAATAGGTATTTTTTAATTATCGTAGGAGGAAAAACGTAGGGGTCATCAGGTAGTTCATAATCAGTAAATTTTTGAGAAATGCTTTGTATCTCTCCAGAAATGTGACAGCTTAAGACAAGACCAGAATGAATGTCTGAGATAGAAGGAAAGAGAGTATGAAGAATTAATGGGGTCTGGTACCATCTTGATGAAAGCTTAATGTTAGATTACTGTATTCTGGTAGATATGGAAGACTTGAGTGAAATTCAAATAATTTGTCTTCTGTCACATATCCTAATTATTTAATTGTCAGGGGAAAACAATACACATTAATTTTTGCAGACTTAAATAATTTCATACTATTATAATTTAGAAAAAACATATTATATTTTATATATGAAAAAGGTAACCTATGTATGAAATAAAATAAAATAAAATAAAAAAAATAAGAAAATAAAGACTGAATCAACATCCAGAGAGTTTTTTTCAGGTTGTAACTGTGTTGCAAAAGATTACTCTGTCACATTTATATTAATTTTATTTTTTAAGCCATTTAACATTATTTATATTCACCGCTATGACTTAAATTAATATTATTCACTAGCTTTAGGCATAATCATTTCATTTACTGTTCTTTCAAAATGGTAAATCACTACAAAATATAACAAAATGTCAAGAAACTGCTGATTTTCAATCAGCTGTGGCATTTATTTTCAGTTATGATCCAGTTAGCTGTTAAGATTAATTTGCAGTGTGAAGGTTGATCTTTATGTGAAGCCCATGGTAACATAATCACATAAATTATAACTTTATAGATTCTTGCATCCACTCATAATGCGTACTGGTTTTCATTAGAATTAAAGTCATAGTTGTTCGATTTTATAGTCATAAATAATCATGTGCATGTTTTTATCAAGGCAGCTTTTAGCTGTATACAAAAACTCAAGGTAAACTAGAGCAAAAATAGCTTAGTAACACACAGAAACCAATCATTTCCTGTTGAAGTATGGAATTTAACCCCCCTGGCGGTATTCCCGAGTCTGGCTCGGGGTGAAACTTCAGTACCATAAGCGGTAACTCCGAGCCACCTCAGGATCGCATTGTAGGATACAGGGGAGGTTACTTACCTTGTCCCCTGGAACCTGCGATGTCTCCCCGCTGTGTGTGCGAGCTCCTCCGCTCAATTCACACAGTGTCCGAGTGCCGCTGAGCTCCGTTCCCTGCGACGTTACGACGCACGGGAATGGAGATTGCTGCCAAATTCAAAAAAGTAAAAACACACAAAACACATACAGTACTGTAATATTACAGATTACAGTACTGTATAAAAAAAATACACACCCCATTTGTCCCTAGTAGTCTGTCCAGTGCCCTGCATGTAGTTTTATATTATTAATACTGTTTTTTTCTGCCTGGAATTTGGAGATTGTCCATAGCAACCAAAAAGTGTCCCTTTATGTCAAAAGTGATTTTAGACCAGCTAGAAAACAGCGATAATAAATTAGAATCACTTGCAGAATTGAGCGCTATCGATTTTTGGGGAAATTTGTCATCAAACACTAAATCTAATGACAGCGACAATTCTGCAACTGAGCAAATTTCTGTGTTTTTGATTTGATTACATTATTGAATAATTTTTTATAGTTATTTATTATATTATAATTTATGATTTTGTGTTTATTATACCCGGGATGTCTACTAGACTCTTGTTTGGACAGATTTAAGTGAGTTATTCCTAAGAATTGCAGGCCTACAATATAAAACCCCAAATTTCCATGCAAAATAATTGTACCGCTTTCAGCACCTAAAATAAGAAATGATCATACTGCCAGGGAGGTTAACTGGTTTCAATGGGTAATAATGGCACTATTAGTATTTTCAGATTTTTTTTTTACCAATATTGTTTTGGTTTTCATCTTGTTCATGTCTTTTCCTCCAAATTATTGCATGCATATCAGGGTTAGGTTTTGTCAATAACTTCAGCATTATGCCAATTTCATTCTGAAACAAATTCCTCTGGTTAAGATTCAGATACAGTACATCTCAACTTTCCATAGAACCATCTATCTATTTCCTCAACATGTCTGTTGCTAAATGTGAGAGGCCTTAATAGCCCATACAAATATTTGACTATTAGGAGAGAACTTAACTCATTCAAGTTAGAAGTAATATTCCTTTATTATGGTCAGGGCTAATAAATAACAGTTTTATATTGTTATATTTTTAGTTAGGTAAGTAGGCATATGAATATTATGTACTATGGTATAACGGCTACCATACCTTATTTTTTTGTTTTTTGTTTTTATAATTTGTATGCAGGCTAAATAAAAATGGCTTTTAAAGTAATATACACATATAAGTTCTTTGTAAAATAGCATTATAAGTGGAAGACAGAAGGTGTCAAAGGCCTCCACCCCTTTCCAGGGAAGGTTATTCTATTTTAACATACTGTAGATGGTCTCTTTCGTGCCTCTTGTGAACCAATACTAAATGTGCTCCTCACTGACCTCAAAAGAATGTTCGTTTTTCCTTAAGGTGTAGGAAGAATGCTGAGTCCTGGCCTTTAGAATTCACCCTCCTATGTTTGGCCATTCATGCATGGAGAGGGTATTTTGTATTTCAAATAAATGGGTCTTTGCATTCATTAATTGCTGTGTACCTGATAGGAGACCAAGATGACAAGGACATGACAAGATCAGCCCCTTGTATATTCCTCCCAAGAACCCCTGAAAGTCAAAAAAAGGGGATGCAAAGAGACAGGAGCAGCACAAGTTTAGGCAGATGTAGCTTGTATAAACCCAGGATGATCCAGCAGGATGTACAGGCAGGGGTATCAGGCAAGGTTTCAGCGGAACCACTTATGTCAAGGGGAATCCCCATCCCTTTGACGTTATTGCCCAAATATGATCACTGGTCACATTCAGGCAATGAAATTGACCAAATACGGCTATGACCATACAGTATTTGGTCAATGATGTCACTACTATCCCTGTCGATTTCCCTATATAGCTGATGACAGCTCAGGGGAGTTGGTACATGCACCATTGGTATTGGTTGTGTATGCAGGGTCATGTGTGTATACAAACATGCACCTAGCCATTATTCTATGTGCAGAGCTGCAAGCAGAGGTATGCATACACACATATGCAGAAGCCATCTGGCTAATAGGAATTCCCTGACATCACTACATTGTGTTGTATATACCAAGCTATTTTTCTTGTGTTTGAGTGTTGGATCTTTAGCATGTACAATCTTGTGTTTCAGTATATTGCTGGTCTCGTGTTTTTGCTTGACCATGTGGATGTTTTAAAAGATCAGTTTAGGAATCCACAAACTTTCAAAGCAGTCCCTAGATGTCTGTGTCCTTGCCTTTTAGACTTTCTGTTTATTTACTATCAAAGCTCGATGTTGCAGAGTCCTAATAACCTCAGTTTGTATTCCAGTGAGTGGTGAAAGTCCAAAAGCTGTTCTGTGGGGGTGGATTTTCTGTAGATCTCAATTTTCAGACCACCCCTTCTCCTTGACATGTAACATACAAAAGGGTAATTTGCTATTCTATGCCTCTTCCCATGTAAGCATGATGTATTTGCCCACTGCATTTACCTGTCTACTAAAAGCTTTTATTTTCAATGTTCTATTCTTAAAAAAAATTATCATTTAAATGCCTGAACCAAAAACTTGATGTTATTCTCCTGAAAGAGTTCAAAGGGCAACTTTTCCAGTCCAGGCTAACTATAATGGAACATACAGGTGAGATTATAGTACAGCCATATTTCTGTCTGTGAAAGTTATCCTTGTACTTGAAAAAGGTGGTGTGTAGACAAAGGTCCAGCAAGAAACATGCGTGGTCTAGCTTGAGTTCAGTTTAACTGTCAAGCGTGTTATCTAATTTCAGACAGGCATTTTATTTTCTTCAACATCACCTTCCTCCTCAAACACGTCCTTCTTGTCAACCTGGGTCACCACATGGTTTAAGTACAGAACCGTCATAAGAAGTATTTCTGTAGAAAAGCAAAAGCTGCATTATTCCCCCCTTAAATTACCACCACTTCAATACCAGTGGCTCTGTTAAAATGTTTAGACTTACAATGCTCACCTTCTCTTTATGCATCCATTTGAATTCTTGTAATATTCCAGATTTTTAGATCTTTCATTATTCTCTGGAACTACAGTGCCACTTTTCTTACAGTGCGATTAGGGACTGTAGGATACCATACAATAATATATTTTAAACTTGGAGAATGTGTGCTCAAATATTTAAAGATGATGAGAACAACTGAATGGTAATCTATCTAAAATGTATAGTATAGTATTATTAAATCCACTGTAAAAAAGTAAGGTTTCATTTTACAGTATACCAAAACAAGAAATAATTAGTCCCAAATAATTCATTTTCCCTGTAATATTTTTGCAGATTTGTGTGGGTTTTGGTATCCCTTGTATGTAAACCCTTTTCACTGTAATGTATTGCTTATTTTTCTCTATCATTACATGATACTTAAATAATATATATTAATCTTTATGTGTATAAAATGCATACTATTTTACTTCTTTATTTGTAAATAACTGTATTATGCATTGTAAGAAAAATATTACTTCAGTGATCTGGTATCATATCTGATAACAAATCTGTTTGTGTGCTGAACCGTGTGCTGGCCGCGGACGAACTTCCGGTTTAGACCTTATTTAAACGTCCACACCACGACCAATCAGGTCCCCTGAAGAAGTCATGTGTGACGTAACGCGTAGGGAGTGGTTTGGACGTCATTACGCAACCGGAAGTGCAGTGAGAGTGGCGTTTTACAGCGCCTTTATGATTCCTTGCTTATTATTGTTCTTTATTTTGTAAGGGGCCGCATTTTTATTATTTAAATAAATTACTCTATTTGATTTTAAATACTACACTATGGGAGTCTCCTTTGCCCTCCATCCCCTTCTCTGTTTTTGATGAGTCAGTACAGCGTACTAGACCAATAGGTTGGGGCACTCGAGGACCATAGCCCACCGCGTGGAGGAGCACATCAGAGGCTGACCAACAGTGGAGAAGAGTACTTGTTCTATTTGCAGTAATAAAGAAACTTGGAGGTGAGAGTTCTGGGAGCTTAGCCTAGGATTGTGTTGGCTCATTATCACTCATCCCTGGTCAACACCATTAGAGACTAGAAGAGAGACATTTGAGCCCTACCCAAAATCACTTTCGTACTATTTGTGTAGGTGCACATGTCAGTGTCTATAATTATTTCCCATATTCCTGTATCTTGTGCTCCTCAAGATGCAAATCTAAGCCCCGTACACACGGTCGGAAATTCCAACCACAAAATCCGTCGGAAATATAGCATGAATATATATGACAGCTATTTGTTACACACAATATAAGCATTTAATAATGACATGCAGTGCGAATATTTGGTATAGTTACCCTGTAGTGTATATCCAAAGAGAAAGGAATAATGTTCCCACATGGAGAACCTTTTAAAAAAAAGAGACACCTTTAACTCCCCACCAGGGGCCCAGAGTTGATGGGTCAATCATTCGGAGCCACTCGTTAGGAGTTTGTATATATCCTATTGAATATATTGGTAGAGGTATAGGCTATTGATACTATCCAAATAAAAAAGTTATTGACCTATAGTCCCCCATTATTATTTGCAGGGATATTATCATTTTTAGATTCGTACAGGCGACCTGATGTGGGAATGACATTAACGGCTGCGGCTGTTGGGTCAATTCTACCACAAAATGGCTGCACATCCACTTCCGGGAGCTCAACCCGGGAGTGAAAAATATCTCTCTGAAAATGGCCGCTGATGTTTGACACGTGGTGACCATTCAAAAATGGCTGCCAATGTTTACATCCACAACAAAATGGCCGCGGATGAACTTCCGGTTTAGACCTTATTTAAACGTCCACACCACGACCAATCAGGTTCCCCTGAAGAAGTCATATGTGACATAACGCGTAGGGAGTGGTTTGGACGTCATTACGCAACCGGAAGTGCAGTGAGAGTGGCGTTTTACAGCGCCTTTATGGTTCCTTGCTTATTATTGTTCTTTATTTTGTAAGGGCGCATTTTTATTATTTAAATAAATTACTCTATTTGATTTTAAATACTACACTATGGGAGTCTCCTTTGCCCTCCATCCCCTTCTCTGTTTTTGATGAGTCTGTACAGCGTACTAGACCAATAGGTTGGGGCACTCGAGGACCATAGCCCACCGCGTGGAGGAGCACATCAGAGGCTGACCAACAGTGGAGAAGAGTACTTGTTCTATTTGCAGTAATAAAGAAACTTGGAGGTGAGAGTTCTGGGAGCTTAGCCTAGGATTGTGTTGGCTCATTATCACTCATCCCTGGTCAACACCATTAGAGACTAGAAGAGAGGCATTTGAGCCCTACCCAAAATCACTTTCGTACTATTTGTGTAGGTGCACATGTCAGTGTCTATAATTATTTCCCATATTCCTGTATCTTGTGCTCCTCAAGATGCAAATCTAAGCCCCGTACACACGGTCGGAAATTCCAACCACAAAATCCGTCGGAAATATAGCATGAATATATATGACAGCTATTTGTTACACACAATATAAGCATTTAATAATGACATGCAGTGCGAATATTTGGTATAGTTACCCTGTAGTGTATATCCAAAGAGAAAGGAATAATGTTCCCACATGGAGAACCTTTTAAAAAAAAGAGACACCTTTAACTCCCCACCAGGGGCCCAGAACACTCCACAGCTGCCGTACTGCTCACTTTCATACCCTCAGCACTGCAATCATATCTACCACACATCTTTCCCGCACATAGTGCTTGTTGTCATGCTCTATACACTCCTTTCCTGCACAGTTTGCCCCTTGTCAAACACTCTACTAGCTGGTGTAAAAATAGCGTGATTCTTGAGTGCTTAAAGTGAAACACGTTTAACTCTTTAAAATGACATGCCTGTGCAGTGACATGCCTTTAATAGTGTCTTTTTTTAAAAAAAAAATAAAGCACACAGACCTCTCCAAGAATTTGTTATGTTTTTTCAGGGGACCTTTGAAGGGGTCGGTGTTACTAGCCAGTGAAGCAGCTGATCAGACCAATCTGTGTCTGATAAGCTGCATTGGAGGCCAGAGGAGAGATCTTCCCATAAAGAGGGCCTGCCACTGCCCTCTTTCTATCACAAGAAATGTTATTCATCCCTTGTAATAGCAATAAAGTTGATAAAAAAAGAAATGTAAAAATACAGTGTAAAAAAAATGTTTAAATAAAGTAAATAATACAAAAAATGTAAAGTTCCAGGCTTGTGTGCAAAGGCGAACACATACATACTGTTGGTCATGCACACATATGTTTAAGGTGTTCACCACATGCATGTGAGGTATTTCTGCGAATGTTAAACTGAGAGCAATAAATCTTGTACCAGACCTCCTCTGTAACTCTAAACTGGTAACCTGTAAATGCTTTTAAAGTGCTGCCTATGGAGATATTTTTTCTCTATGACCTCTGCTTAAAAAATATATATATATAATGTTTGGGGGTTCTAGCAAAAAAAAAAAAATATTTTTACATGTAGGAGAGAAGTATCAGAATAGGTTTGGGGTCTGGTATAGATTTTAAGGGGGAATAAGCAAATAAAACAAACCAAAAAAGTGTGAGGTCCCCCTAAAAATCCATACCAGACCCTAGTCCAAGTATGTAGCCTGATTGGCCATGGAATGAAGGGGTGAGCATGTGGTGACCCTATTCTGAACCAAACCAGGCCACATTGCCCAAAATTCTACAGGTTGCATTTTTTGAGTTACAGAGGAGGTCTATGGCTAGAATTGTTGCTCTCGCTCTACTGATCGTGGCGATACATCACATGTGTGGTTTGACTACCGTTTTCATATGCGGGCGCTACTCACGTATGCGTTCGCTTCTGCGCGCGAGCTCGTCGGGACGGGGTGTTTAAAAAAAAAAAAAAAATTTCTTATTTATTTTACTTGAATTTATTATTTTTTACACTGTTTTAAAAAAAAATTGATCACTTTTATTCCTATTACAAGGGATGTAAACATCCCTTGTAATAGAAAAAAGCATGACAGGTCCTCTTAAATATGAGATCTGGGGTCAAAAAGTCCTCAGATCTCATATTTGGACTTAAATGCAAAAGAAATGTCATTTAAAAAATGACATTTGGAAATTGTGCCTTTAAGACGTATGGGCTGAAGTGAAGTTTTGACGTCGCTTCTGCCCTGCTATGGTATAGAGACGGGTGGCGGCCATCTTAGCCTCACTTGTCTCTATACCCAGGCACTAAAAGGACCCAATCGCCTCCGATAACGGTTATCTCGCGGTGAACCCCTGCCGCAGAGACCACCATTAATGGAACCCAAACTGCTCACTGTAAAGAGGGATACCTCGGTTGTGGCAGCAGCTGCTGCCGTTACCGAGATATCCCTCTTCAAACTCAGAACGTATATATACGTTCTGAAAGTGGCTAGCAAAGCACTCTAACCCCATGTTGATGAGGACAAGGGCCTCATCCTCACAACCCTGACCAGTGTTATTGATCAGTCACCATGCTGCTCGATCTGGGCGGCGGCTGCGACAATGCAGTTATACACTGATGATCAGGATACACTATTACCCCTCTGCTGCAGCTACTGAGAACCAAGGTTCTCTAAATGTTTTGAAGTTCTTACTGTCATATAGGATTTACAGGCTTATTATATACCTCTCCTCTACCCAGTGTATCATATTATATTATCATTGTAATCACTGCAGAACCGAGGTACTTTATTGTATCAATTAATATGGACCAGTCATACATGTGATGACATATATCTGCAACATCCGTCATACCCTGGACATCCCTCCATTTTGATACTTACTTCTGGTTGTTGTGTATACTAATGTATGCCTAAGCTCCTGAAGAAGCGTTCATATGCGTAACATGTAGAGCGGAGCCACTGCACGTTTTTGATCTACTCGTACCAAGCCTGCTAGAACATTTATTATCATCTCAACAAGGACATCGTTATGATCATTCAGGATTAATTCTTGGTGTATGAGTTATGTGCTGAAATAGTATATAGGCAATTCCTACTTTGAAATTTTTTTAAATTACTGTTTGTCTGGTTGTCCTTTTTAATCAATTTGTAATACAAATATATTTTGCTTTAATACCTTGTGCCTCAGTGTGTATAGAGTCCAGTACCAATTCCTCCATTATTATCTTCAAATCTATGGGATGTGGCACATATGTATTTATCCTTGGTATCCACAGTTCCACTCAGTGGTGATACTTTAAAAGAAAAAAAATGATTTCACTTAGCATGGGAGCCATTTATAGAACACTGTGCATTTTCTCAATGAATGCCAAGCGTTATGTTTTTGGACGATGTGGAGGTTGTGGTGTCACAAGCTGGACCAAGTTGGACCAATGTAATTATGCCAGTCTATGTCTATAGTCTATGCCTAAACTTCAGATTTAACATCATCTAAATTTCTACCCACCACATTACATTCATTCTACATGCAATTTGAGGAAAATTAGGAATTGTGTGGAGTTAACCCTCCTCTGTAATCAATATTTGCACCCCTACAAGCTTTGTAAAAAGGAGAAATATTAGGTTTTGTATTTATTTAGGATTTTAAATTAAAAATATGTTACTGATTTGGACAGAGCTCACTTTATAAATGTATAAAAGTTGTTAGTTCTTCAAATATGTCAAGTTTTTTTATCCTTTCATATAAACATATCAAAAATGAAATAAACCTACAATACTGAATGAGTTTCAAACTTATAGTATGTAGCTGCGGTAAAATTTAGAATCAATTTGTGGCCTGGAATTTGTCAGCTAAAAAAGGATTAGTCTTTGGAGACAGAGTAACAAGTTAATTAACAGACCAGAGTCTATATCTCAAGTGACTCACAGAAGAATAAGTCACCAAAATGGCCCAGTAATAGAAAAGCAAATATGTACTTCCCAGTTAATACCCACTGGACTAGCAGAACATCTATAGAGTTAATCTAGTAAGAAAATATCATAGAATAGATACATTTCTCATTCTGTAAAATAAATGCAATACTGAAACTATCAGTATTGTCCATTAGTGAGAAGGGATGGGCCGAACAGACCCCTGTTCGTTTGCACCAGAACTTTTGAACACTGCGTAACCTTATAGAGGTACTCTTGATGAAAGCAAGAATTGTCCTTCCTGTAAAAAAATTGCAATGATATGCACCTGTGGAACAAGTGCAGAAAAATTACTCTTTGGGCGTCGTTGGGTGCCTTCCCACCATAACCCTATAGAGGTGCTCTTGATGAAGGCAACAAAAATTGAAATGACATGCCCCTGTCAAACAGGTGCTGAAAAATTGGATGTTCGCTGAACGTCCGAACAATGAAAGTTTGGCCCAAACTTATGCTCAGGGCGAACCATTCGCCCATCCCTATTAGTAAGTTTGTACAATGTTTTCATAATAATAGTTTCCTTCCTAAGTTTTACTTGCCTTGAAATTTCATTAGAAAAATATAAATACACAATTCATTTTAAGAGAAATTAGTATGCCATATCTAATACTGTACTTTACTTGAATTTAAAAAAAAATAGTAAATTTTTTTTAAACATTACCATAATGAAAGAAGTAAAATCCAGACAGCTGCACTCCAAGCACTGTAGTCTACCTTTATTAACAATTCACAAACAAAGCCGCATAAAAACCTACATGATCACAGTGGAGGTTAACATGTTTCATGCTCCTATTGATGCTTAGTTATGATTAAGCTGTAGGAGGAGTGCAAAATGTGATAACCTCTCTCTCCCCTACTGTGATTATCTAGAATTTTCTTGTTGCTTTGTTCGTGAATCGTTAATAAAGGTGGACTACATGGCTTGGAGTGCAGCTGTCCGGACTTTTCTTCTATCATTATATGCACAGGTGTGCGAACTGGGCTGGCACCCACTCAGCTTCTTTAGCAAGGCAGGGGTCATCATGGAGGTGTGTTTGGGGTCATTATCATGTTGAAATACTGCCCTGCGGCCCAGTCTCCAAAGGGAGGGGATCATGCTTGGCTTCAGTATGTCACAGTACATGTTGGCATTCATGGTTCCCTCAATGAACTGTAGCTCCCCTGTGCCGTCAGCAGTCATGCAGCCCCAGACCATGACACTCCCACCACCATGCTTGACTGTACTCCTCACCTGGTTGCTGCCACACATGCTTGACACCATCTGAACAAATAAGTTTATCTTTGTCTCATCAGACCACAGGACATGGTTCCAGGAATCCATGCCCTTAGTCTGCTTGTCTTCAGCAAACTGTTTGCTTGCTTTCTTGTGCATCATCTTTAGAGGAGGTTTCCTTCTGGGACGACAGCCATGCAGACCAATTTGATGCAGTGCGTGGCGTGTAGTCAGAGCACTAACAGGCTGATCCCCCACCCCTTCAACCTCTGCAGCAATGCTGGCAGAACTCATATGTCTATTTCCTAAAGGCAACCTCTGGATATGTTGCTGAGTACGTGCACTCAACTTCTTTGGTCGACCATGGCGAGGCCTGTTCTGAGTGGAACCTGTCCTGTTAAACCACTGTATGGGCTTGGCCACTGTGCTGCAGCTTAGTTTTAGGGTCTTGGCAATCTTCTTATAGCTTAGGCCATCTTTATGTAGAGCAACAATTATTTTGTCATGTTGAACTTCCAGTGACCAGAGAGAGATAGCACCAAATTTAACACACCTGCTCCCCATTCATACCTGAGACCTTAACACTAATGAGACCTTAACACTAACGAGACCGTAACATGTAACACTAACGAGTCACATGACACCGGGGAGGGAAAATGGCTAATTGAGTCCAATTTGGACATTTTCACTTAGGGATGTACTCAGTTTTGTTGCCAGAGGTTTAGATATTAATGGCTGTGTTGTTATTTTGAGGGACAGCAATGCACTGAGAGATCGCAGTGCATTGCTGTATGATGATTGGCAAAAGCATGCACCTGACCTGCATGTTTTGACCAATTACAGTGCACGCTGCTGAGAGAGCCATAATTGGCCAAAGGCAGGGTGCCTTCGGCCAATCAAGTGAATTTTTGAATCAAGTGAATTTTTGAATCAAGTGAATTTTTGAATCAAGTGAATTTTTGAATCAAGTGAATTTTTTTCCAAAATAAAGTGCGCTTGTAAGACCACTGCGCAAATACGGTGTGATAAAAAGTATTGCAATGACCACCATTTTATTCTCTAGGGTGTTAGAAAAAAATGTATAATGTTTGGGGTTCTAAGTAATTTTCTAGCACAAAAAAATGTTTTTAATTTGTAATCACTGAGTCTGAAAAAGAGGCATGGTCTTTAAGTGGTTAAGGATAAACCCATTTTTCCTCCAAATTCAATGAGTGGCCCGTGTCTTCTTACTGACTGAGACTGAATAGATTATTCTCAATGCTAGAATTACCATTGAGGTATTTGTAAATCACTATCATATCACCTCTCAAGCGTCTCTTCTCCAGAGAGAAAAAGTTTTGTGTTTGTAGTCTGTAGTAGTAAAACTAATCCTTAAAATTAAGAATTAGCATACAGGCTGTGAGACACAAATGTCTTCCAGGTGTGTAATATTACATCTTTTTTTTTCAAACAGAAACTGGATTATGAAAGTAAAAGGCTTTACACCTTAAAAATGGAAGTAGAGAATACACATGTGGATCCCCATTTTCACTACCTTGGTCCCTTTAAAGACACTGCAACTGTGAAAATCTCAGTGGAAGATGCTGATGAGCCTCCCGTGTTTGGAAGATCTACCTATATGTTTAAGGTGCACGAAGACATTGAATTAGGAACAATAATTGGAACTGTAATGGCAAGAGATCCTGACACCATACCAAGCCCTATAAGGTAAAATGTAGTTAACTACTGTCTTATACATAAGCATCAATGTAGAAGTCATCCAACACAAGTGAAGGGCAAACATGGATCTAATTTCTTTACTTTTATGCTCCCTGTCTTGCAGTATACCATGCTTTTCCCTAAATAAAGTGTTCTGTTTCTTAATCTATGTCAGTTATCATGGATCACAGGAAATATTGCCACTGAAAGCTAAATTAAATGTTCTAATGCAAAGTGCAGAACGTACCCAATGTGATGTTAGAGAGGCTTACAGTTAGTTTCCCAAAAATTAAAAGTTTAAAAATGGAAACTGTGTGATAAAGAACTGACATTTCTAACGTATTTTGGCAACAGGTAAACTTTTACACTAAGTCAATAAAATTGGTGTTTTATTAAGCAATTTCTAAAATATTTTAAAAGCTTTATATCATACCATAGGCAACATGTTTGCATTGGAGTTCATATCACGTGCAGTGTAAGTCCAATATGATATAGAGTTGGATGGCAGGTTTGCTGGATAGCATTTTATTATGCTGAACTTAAACAACCTTAAAGGACTTAAAGTGATTGTAAAGTCGTGTTTATTTGTTCTATTAAAATAACAAACATGTTATACTTACCTGTTTTGTGCAAAGGTTTTGCACAAGGCAGCCTGGATCCTCCTTTTCTCTGGTCCCTGGCTGGAGCCTGTTGAGTGCCAACAACAGCAAGCAACTTGCAATGGGGGCACCCAAGCTGAGCTGCAGCTCTATGTATGCATTCAGACATGGAGCCATGGTTCGGCCCATCCCCTCTCTCTCCTGATTGGCTAACTGAGTCTCATTGACAACAGCAGGAGCCAATGGCGCCGCTGCTGTGTCTCAGCCAATTGGGAAGGAGGGTCCCAGGCGAGGCACTCGTGGACATTGCTGGATAGAGATGGGGCTCAGGTGAGTATTAGGGGGCTGAGGGGGGCTGCTGCATACAAAAGGCTTTTTATCTTAATGCATAGAATACATTAAGATTAAAAACATTCTGCCTTTACAACCACTTTAACTGTATCTGAGCACCACAAATCAAAAGCACTATTTAATTTATTAGTAATATTCAATGCAAACTCACCCATCCATCCATGTTTCCATGCTTTATTTTATTGAGAAATCACTTTGAAAAAAACACCCTTCTAGCATTTTTAGTTGTGGACATCTTAGATAAGGGCAGATGATTCATGTACCATTTACCTACTGGAATCCATCTGCTCTTAGGTCAGGCATGCAGGAAGGAGGATGTACTTAAGTGATAAATCCCCTCTTCCCCTCCTCCAAATGAAAGAAAGAAAAATTCCCCAAAAACTCATGGGATGCATTGCCTCATTGTGGTCTAGGCTAGAGACCAGTGAACAACTCAATAAATGTGAAAAAGATGTTTAAAATAAAATGAATATAATATACTTTCATGTCTATTTACTAAGGCTAGCATCATAAGAATTAAGTGGTTATAAAGAGAGAAGTTTTTTCTTGCCTTACTGCATTCTATGCATCCACCCCGCAGCCTCCCTAAAAACAGTACTACTACTATAATTCCAAATGGCACAGTTTCCCCATTCAACAGCCAACATATTATTCACCAGAACAAACAAACATGAGGTATTGTTCTCCTAAGATGTGTAATGCTTCTTATTAGCACTCTGGACCAGTGGCGACTGGTCCACAAGGGGTGCTGCCCCCCCCCAGCCCGCACAATCCACCCCCTACCATCCATAATTCATCCAAAAATCAATTACTCCATGTGTGTGGCCATACGCTGTGTGGGGCCCAGGATCAACAGGTCTCCACCAGGTCCGTCACCTCCTCACAAGCATGTGACCCAAGCCCAAGGCCCCAATCGGCTGGTTTCATGTTGTCCTCAGGGCGCAGAGCACTGCTCCCTGAACCCTCAAACCCTGGGCTACCAGCAAATCAACACTCACCATCGGCTTCCAGCTTCCAGCCTGGGCCAATTAGGACAGGAGGCCGGAAAGAAGACCGGGTTAACACAGAAGCCGCAGTACCTGACCACTGGAGGGCTCCGCCCTTAGGGTGAGTGCAGACCTAGAGGGGCCTGCCCATGCCCCCCCAAAATCCTCCAGCACCAGCCGCCACTGCTCTGGACCTTGTAAAAACAGGTGTATTGGTGTATAACTAATTAGTACCCTCTTATGCATTAGTGTAGCTTGTTATCAAGGTAACTTCATTACCGTAGGTGTTATGGAATATGAATTAGAGTTGGCTCTGAATGTTCAGTTTGAGGTCAAAAACAAATGAGTACTACCTGAGTAGCTTTAGCGAAAAAAATTCCATTTAAAAATGCATGTTGAGCAAACGAAAGGTGTCTTTCAAGACAGGAGGGTGGATTGATTTCCATTTTTTTTTTTCTTTGCATTCAATTTTATTTTTGCAGTAGAACAGCATGGACCCCACTATTTGGAGAAGGATTTTGTAGATAGAGTAGCTTTGGCAAATGGAAATTCCATTTGGAAATGCATGTTGAGCAAACAAATGGTATCTTTCAAGACAGGAGGATGGATTGATTTCCATTTTTTTGCAGTGCCAGGCAGGCTGCTATCAGGTGTCTGGGCCAAAAAGGAAGTGACAATCCTAGGCATAGGTCCAGTGGATACATTGGGATGGATATGTCACACAAGGAGAAGATTAACTCTGCTACTTTTTTCAAGTAGACCTTGATGGGTGGACAGTCCCACCAGATATGTTGTAAAGATCCTATATTGTCGCAACCTATCCAACATTTAGATGAGGCAGTGGGGTGTATCTTTGCCAGCCTGTCAGGCATGTAGTACAGTTTATGGAACAGTTTCTGTAGAGATTCCCAGTGGGAGATGCAATGGGATAGATGAAGAGGGGTTATAAAGGCTCTTTGCCATTGTTCAATTAGAGGTGGATTGTCTATGTATGTGGTCCAGTATCTAATGGATGAAGAGAGAGTAAGGTTGGTATGGTAAGCATTTTGTAGGCTAGGGAGATCTGTTTGGTTTTGGTATAGTTTGAGTTGTAAAATTTCAGCAGAGTGTGTGAGAGAGAGTTTGTTGTTGACAGATGTATTTTAGATAAAATGGATCTTATCTGGATGTAAATGAAAAACGTTTTGGGGGATAAGCCAAACTTTTGTTGTAGGTAGGAAAATGAGTGTAATCCTGATGAGAGTAACATTCCTAGGTTAGAGATACCGACTTTTATCCATTCTGAGAGGGATAGGTCTGGTGCTAGAAGTTGTATAAATTCAGTAGGCATTAATGACAGAATGTTGGATGATAGTCCCTTGTTGAGTTGAGAAATTACCATCCACACTCTCAGCGAAGCAGTGATAGTGTCAAGTGGTTGGCAAGTTGGTTTGAGGTTGAGCCAGGTGGCAGCTAGGATGAGTTTGAGGTTCGTAGAGAGTGCAGTGGATTCTATTTGTTTGCAAGTTGTGTAGTGGTCTGCTGACCACCAGGATTTTAGTTGGTCTAAGATTGTTGCACGGTAGTATGCTTGGATGTCAGGTGCTCCCAAACCTCCTTGTTGTACAGGGGTCAGGAGAATAGATTTTTTCACCCTAGGGCGTTTTTGTTGCCAGATAAAGGTATTGATAATCCCTTGAAGTTTTCTTATTTAGGCTTGCACAATGGGGAGAGGAATTGTCCGGAATAGATACACAATATGTGGGAGTAAATACATTTTTACTTGAGCAATCCTGCCAGTCCAGGAGGCAGGAATATGGAGCAGTTCGTTAGACAGTCACATGAGTTTGCCTACGAGGTCCTCAAAGTTAGTTCGTAGTAAGATATGGCTTGGGAATATTAGTTGAATTCCTAAGTAGGGTAGGAAGGAGTTGGGGGCCCAAGCGAAGGGGGTTTCGGCAGAGATGGTATTAGTAGTTTGGGTTGAGCATGAGGGATTTACTGTGATTTAGTTTGTATAGGGATATTGAGCTAAATGAGTCTAAGATGTTTTGGACTGCAGGAAGAGCTACTTTGGGATTTGTCAGGGCTATAATGACATCATCAGCATAAAGGCCAATTTTATGTTCTGTGTTTCCAATCTTGATTCCTGAAATTGCTGGGTTAGATATTTTAGCCTGGTGCTAGTGTTTCCATTATCATGGCAAATATTAAAGGAGATATAAGGCAGCCCTCTCTTGTGCCATTGGTGATTTTAAAGGGCTTGACACAATACCAGAGGTCTAGACGCATGCACTCGGTTGAGTGTATAGGCCTAATATAGCCGATAGAAATGTTCCTGATATTTCAAATTTACAGAGTACCTCTTTCATGTAAGGCCAATGGACTTTATCAAATGCTTTCTCTGCTTCCAGAGAAAGGAAGAGAGAAGGCGCTTTATTATGTTCCGCCCACTGTATGAGGTCAATAAAGCGTCTAGTACCATCTGATGCCTGTCTGCCTGGTACAAAACCCACCTGGCCTGTGTGGATAATTTGGGGAGATTGGGCGGTAGTTGGTGAGGTTGTCAGGTGTTTTTCCTGGTTTTGGAATGGTGACTACTAGTGGATTCTTTGGGGATGTTGCCTGTGGATGTGAATTGGTTATATGTGTTGCATAAATGAGGGACAAGTGGCACAGCAAATCGTTTTTGTAGTATTCATTGGGAAGACCGTGGGGGGCCAGGGGCTTTATGTAGGGGGAGCTGTTTGATAAGTTTATGAATTTCATCTGGCGAGAAAGGAGAAAGGCGCTGATAGAAGATCAAGCTGTGCAGGGGAGATGTAGGGGAGTAGAGGCTAAGAAACTTGCAATGTCTTTTAGGTTGGGGGGGTCAGTGGATCTGTCTCTGTAAGATTATAGAGAGTTTTGTGTAGAAATTATTATGATTGTTTTAGGTACTTGCATAGGCCGTCAATTTACACAGTGCTTTACATATATATTATACATTCACATCATTCCCTACCCTCAAGGAGCTTACAATCTAAGGTTCCTAACTTACATTCATACATATACATACTAGGGCCAATTTAGACAGGATCTAATTAACCTACCAGAATGTCTTTGGAGTGTGGGAAGAAACTGGAGTTCCCAGAGGAAACCCACACAGGCAGAAGGAGAACATGCAAACTCCAGGCAGGTGGTGTTGTGGTTAGGATTTGAACCAGCAAACCTTTTTACTGCTAGGTGAAAGTGCTAATCACTACACCACTGTGCCACAGTTACAAAACGTGTTAGTGATATTGAGTGGGTTAATTATGTGTTTGCCTTGAGAATTTGTGAGGAAAGAGATTTTTTTGTTGGAGAGTTGTCTTTTAAATTGTTGTGCCATGAAAGCACCTGGTTTATTGGCTGAGGTGTAAGATTGTAATCTGAGATGCTTAATAGTCAAATTTAGCTTGAAGATGTTCGCTGAGTCGATACCTGAGGTTTTTTAGGTCTGAAGATATATTATCAGAGGGGCATTGTTTATTCGCAAATTCTAGAGTGCAAATCTTTTTTATCAGGGACTCAGTGATGGAAGACTGAATTATTTTGACTCTGTGATGGAAGACTGAATTTTTTTGGAGTGCGCTCCAAGTTTTATAAAAAGACCTCGTAGGCAAGCTTTGTGGGCATTCCACTTTATATCGTGATCAGCTACAGATTTTTTGTTGTTTAGGAAGTAATTCTCAATCTCAGATTGTATTTGTGATTCAAATAAGAGATTGTTAATAAGGGAGGTATTTAGTCTCCAGATTGTGTGTTTGGGTGATTGGGAAAGCGGAGATAATTTGATTGTGACTGGTGCATGACCAGACCAAGATATTTTTCCTATATGTGATTCAGTTATGGACTGTAGCAGGTGTTTTTATCTGTAGTGATTAGATCAATCCGAGAGTAAGATTGATGTGGGAGAGAAAAGAAGGTATAGTCTTTTTTCATATAGGTCTTCTCTCTTGAGTGCATCAGAGAGTGCAGAGGGTCTGCGTTTCGTTGGATTAGATATACAGTGGTGTGAAAAAGTGTTTGCCCCCTTCCTCATTTCCTGTTCCTTTGCATGTTTGTCACACTTAAGTGTTTCGGAACATCAAACCAATTTAAACAATAGTCAAGGACAACACAAGTAAACACAAAATGCAATTTGTAAATGAAGGTGTTTATTATTAAAGGTGAAAAAAAATCCAAACCATCATGGCCCTGTGTGAAAAAGTGATTGCCCCCCTTGTTAAAACATACTATAACTGTGGTTGTCCACACCTGAGTTCAATTTCTCTAGCCACACCCAGGCCTGATTATTGCCACACCTGTTCACAATCAAGGCATCACTTAAATAGGAGCTGCTTGACACAGTAAGGTCCACCAGAAGATCCTTAAAAGCTACACATCATGCCGAGAGCCAAAGAAATTCAGGAACAATTGAGAAAGAAAGTAATTGAGATCTATCAGTCTGGAAAGGGTTATAAAGCCATTTCCAAAGCTTTGGGAATCCAGCGAACCACAGTGAGAGCCATTATCCACAAATGGCGAAGACATGGAACAGTGGTGAACCTTCCCAGGAGTGGCCAGCCGCCCAAAATTACCCCAAGAGCGCAGCGACGACTCATCCAAGAGGTCACAAAAGACCCCACAACAACGTCCAAGGAACTGCAGGCCTCACTTGCCTCAGTTAAGGTCAGCGTTCATGCCTCCACCATCAGGAAAAGACTGGGCAAAAATGGCCTGCATGGCAGAGTTCCAAGGAGAAAACCACTGCTGAGCAAAAAGAACATCAAAGCTCGTCTCAATTTCTCCACAACACATCTTGATGATCCCCAAGACTTTTGGGACAACATTCTGTGGACCGATGAGACAAAAGTGGAACTCTTTGGAAGGTGTGTGTCCAAGTATATCTGGCGTAGAAGGAACACTGCATTTCAGAAAAAGAACATTATACCAACAGTAAAATATGGTGGTGGTAGTGTGATGGTCTGGGGCTGTTTTGCTGCTTCAGGACCTGGAAGACTTGCCGTGATAAAAAGAACTATGAATTCTGCTGTCTACCAAGAGATCCTGAAGGAGAATGTCCGACCATCTGTTCGTGTACTCAAGCTGAAACGAACTTGGGTTCTGCAGCAGGACAATGATCCTAAACACACCAGCAAGTCCACCACCGAATGGCTGAAGAAAAACAAAATGAAGACTTTGGAGTGGCCTAGCCAAAGTCCTGACCTGAATCCTATTGAGATGTTGTGGTATGACCTTAAAAAGGCCGTTCATGCTCGAAAACCCTCTAATGTAACTGAATTAGGACAATTCTGCAAAGATGAGTGGGCCAAAATTCCTCCAGGACGCTGTAAAAGCCTCATTGCACGTTATCGCAAACGCTTGGTTGCAGTTGTTGCTGCTAAGGGTGGCCCAACCAGTTATTAGGTTTAGGGGGCAATCACTTTTTCACACAGGGCCATGATGGTTTGGATTTTTTTTCACCTTTAATAATAAACACCTTCATTTACAAATTGCATTTTGTGTTTACTTGTGTTGTCCTTGACTATTGTTTAAATTGGTTTGATGTTCCGAAACACTTAAGTGGGACAAACATGCAAAGGAACAGGAAATGAGGAAGGGGGCAAACACTTTTTCACACCACTGTATCCAATGCGGGGTCAACAATGTCATTAAAATCTCCACATATGATTAAGGGTGAGGATCTGTATGGGGCCATGTTTACTATAGTGAGGGGGCGGTTGTCAATTTTAGTTGAGAGGATTAAATATCTGCTGTCCTTGTTAGCTTTGCTATGATGTAGCACAAAATTTACTGCTGCACTTATGGCAATCATCATGCCTCTTTGTTTTTTTGCAAATGCTACAAAAAAATTAGGATATTGTTTATGTCTGCATGAAGGTTGTTTAACCGCTTCAGCCCCGGAAGATTTTACCCCTTCCTGACCAGAGCACTTTTTGTGATTCGGCACTGCGTCATTTTAAGTGACAATTGTGCGGTCATGCAACGTTGCACCCAAACAGAATTGACATCCTTTTTTTTTTAAAAAAGCAATATTTTTTACTTTTTGCTATAATAAATATCCCCCAAAAATATATAAAAAAATATTTTTTTTCCTCAGTTTAGGCCGATATGTATTCTTCTCCATATCTTTGGTAAAAACAATTGCAATAAGCGTATATTGATTGGTTTGTGCAAAATTTATTGCGTCTACAAAATAGGGGATAGTTTTATTGCATTTTTATTATTAACTTTTTTTTTTACTAGTATGGTGGTGATCTGCGATTTTTATCATGACTGTGACATTATGGCAGACACATTGGACACTTTTGACATTATTTTGGGACCATTGTCATTTATACATCGATCAGTGCTATAAAAATGCACTGATTACTGCGTAAATGACACTGGCAGGGAAGGGGTTAACCACTAGGGGGTGATCAAGGGGTTAAGTGTGTCCTAGGGAGTGATTCTAACTGTGGGGGGTGGGCTTCAACTCACATGACAGCAATCACTGCTCCCGATGACAGGGGGCAGTGATCTCTGTCATGTCACATGGCAGAACAGGGAAATGCCTTGTTTACTTCCCGGTTCTGTGGCTCTGTGATACGATCGCCGGGAGAATGGCAGACATCGAGTCCAGCGGTCTTGGGGGCACAGTCACCCTGTACGCAGCGGGTACATGCACCCGCTAGCCCCGCCAATTAAAGGGGAGGTACAGGTACACCCATTTGCCCACCGCTGCCATTGTGCCGACGTATATCGTCGCGCAGTGGTCGGCAAGGGGTTAAGTTTTGAGAAGTGGGTCTCTTGTACGCAGAGAACATCCGCATGGTGAGCTAAGGCTTCTTTCCAAATAAGATTATGTTTGAAGGGGGAGTTTAGGCCTTTGGCATTTATGGATGTGATGGCCAGTTATGTCTGGGGATGTTAGCAGAGGAAGAGAGACTATACCTTCAAATAGGTACAATATAAAGACTAATACAGTTTATGCTATAGAAAAATATACACAGTATATAATGTAATATTCAGAACACAGTGAAGATAGCAAAAAAAGCAATAAACAGTCCTTGAGTAAACCATACAAGCAACAAGTAGTACAATTTGATGTGATTAGCACACTATAAACTGAGGGGTGGAGGGAAAAAAAAAAGGTGAGTGGACACCATCCAGGCTGGATCAAAGTAGCTAAGAGGACTGGGCATGGTTATGATCTAGTAATTTCAGTCCATTTTATGTGCCTGGTTTCTGGAGTCAGGTGACATGAGAGGGAGACCTCTTTGACCTGTGTCACTGGGAGCAATGCGTATCCATCTTTGGGAGTGAGGATGGGGACATTTTGTTGTTGGTGTGTGACCAGCAATTTTGTTGGGAAGCCCCATCTATAGATTATTTTTTTCTGTCGGAGAATACATGTGATGGGTATAAAAGCTTCGCGCATTTCCATTGTGCCAGGTGAGAGGTCAGTGAACAGCTTGATGTCGGTATATGGGGCTGGCAGAGGTTTTGAGGCTCTGGCGGTAGAGAGGATTTGTTCCTTAATGTGAAAAAAGTGGATCCGGGCTAAAACATCCCTTGGGATGTCATCTGACAAATGTGATGGTTTAGAAATTCTATGAGCCTGGTCAATCAGAATATCACGGGCGTTGAGGCGAGGAAGCAATGTTGAGATAAGTTGCTGTAAATAGGGAGTTATTTCATTAGTTTTGATCGATTCTGAAATTCCTCTGAATTTGATATCATTTCACCTAGAGCAGTCTTCTAAATCTGCAAATTTCATCTTAATGTGGTGAATTTCCTCTGTATGGTGCTCATGCATGTCTAATAGTTTGTTGTGGGCTTTACAGTAATCCTGTTTTCTTCCATAGCATCTGCTCTTTCTTTAAGGCAATCTATTCTGTCATGCATCTGAGACATAAAGATGTGTAGCTCTCTATGTAAGTCCTTTTGCAAAGTGAGTAGCATGGACTTAAAGCGGAGTTCCACCCGCACCAAAAATCTTAAAAGTCAGCAGCTACAAATACTGCAGCTGCTGACTTTTAATAATCGGACACTTACCTGTTCCAGGGTCCAGCGATGCGGGGGGTCGAAGCTCCAAGAGCCCCCCGATCCACTCAGCTACGTCGGCATTGCAACTGTGGGCACCCGGCTATGGCTTCACAGCCGGGCACCCACTGCGCATGCGCGAGTCGCGCTGCGCGTCTTTATTGGTCCCCGTTGTGTCCTGGGAACTGTGTGTTTCCCAAGACACAACGGGAACCCTCGGATATGGGCGGGCATTCCCAGATATGGGCGGGGCAGATACCTGTATTATACAGGTATCTGCACCCCCCTCCCCCCTGAAAGGTGCCAATTGTGGCACCGGAGGGGGGAGAAATCCCATAAGCGGAAGTTCCACTTTAGGGTGGAACTCCACTTTAAGCATTGCCTCAGAGACAGGGTTGTCTGTGACAGGGATAAAGAGGGAGCTTGCTCTGTGTTGTGCGTGTCTGCACAGCAGCTGACCATAGCTGTTTTTTAGCCTGGGGCTCTTTGCATGGGGAGTTAGCAGGGGAGGTAGCTAGTCGCTTATTACGCGCGCCCCCTCACGGGCGCGCGTTGCACAACCGCGCACAGGGGAGACGGGCGCGCGCCCTCTTAGCACCACCGCCTTTTAAGCTGACTTGAGCTTAACGGTCTTTGCTGGTCCCAGCTCTACAGCGTTGTGGTGTATAAAGTGTAAACCTGATCCTGATATACCTTTCCATTGACCCGGCTTCATTAAAACTATCCTGCCTGTCTGCACTGACCCGACTCCCGGCAATCCAGTCGACCAACCTCCTGCCTGATCCAATGTACCATCATCCTGGTTCAGATCTAATATGACAGTAAATATTTTAGAGGATCTTTGGTCCCTTGTTAAGCTTGTCCAGTCTGCATCTACCCTCTGTAACGAGCCTGTTCACCTTTGTTCCAGTCCAGTCCGTGGTTCCGTTTCCTGTGTCCTTTCCCTGTCAGCTCTGCTACTCCAAGCTAACTGTGAACCTGTTTGCCAAGCATTGTCCAGATTCCTGCAGCTCCTGCTATCCGAGTTACCCGTGTGACCTGTAGCCAAGCCGTTGTCCTTCCTGTCACTCTGCTAATCAGTTTACCTGTGAGCCTGCTTTCCCCTGGATCCCTGCCAACTCCGTTATCCGGTTTACCTGTGAGCCTGCTTCCTGTATTCCGCAGCTCCGCTATCCAAGTTACTGTGAGCTGCTTCCTGTGATCCTGCCAGCTCTGCTATCCATTTACCCTGTACCTGATTCCTGTGATCCTGCCAGCTTCCGCTATCCGTTTACCTGTGAGCCTGCTCCTGTGATCCTGCAGCTCCGCTATCCAGTAGAACCTGTGAGCCTGCGTCGTGATCCTGCCAGCTCGGCTATCCGTTGAGCCTGTATCCTGCTTCCTGTGATCCTCCAGCTTCGCTATCCGGTTTACCTTGAGCCGCTTCCTGTTAATATAAAATAAAAATTAATATATAAATAAAAAAAAAAAAAAAATAAAAATAATACAATATAAAAAATAAAATAAAATAATAAAAAAATAAATAGTTTCGCTATTTGTATAGCTTCTTCAGGAAATACATTGTCTACATATGCAAAAGAGAATTTAATGTTTACAACCATGTAGGTAATATATTCAGTATCGTCAACATTCAGCAGCTGATAATTCAATGATCTGTTTGTTGTACTCCTATAGTGGAAATTGTTAGCAGGGGAGGTAGCTAGTCGCTTACCTCTGTCTGTTTGTTGTACTCCTATAGTGGAAATTGTTTTGGCCTAATTTTCTAGATAGATATACAAAATATATTGATAAAGCAGGGTACCATCATCCGTATTATATGAAGTAAATATTTTAGAGGATCTGGTCCCCGAAACAGAACCACCTTAGGAAGTGAGCTGTCGGACTATTACGGTACAGTATAGGTGGGTGACAAAATAAATTTATAAACCAATATATATAAAAATACAAAGATTTTTTATTTGTACAAAATACATTTTTAATCATAAAAACAAGTGCATACGTGGGGTATTTCTACTAGTTTCGCTATTTGTATAGCTTCTTCAGGAAATACATTGTCTACATATGCAAAAGAGAATTTAATGTTTACAACCATGTAGGTAATATATTCAGTATCGTCAACATTCAGCAGCTGATAATTCAATCATGATATAAGGGGAAAGTACAAAAAGGTATACAGTCTCTTACCCCACTTGGATGCCCTATAGGTATATGAACACACCCAGCGGAGCCTCCCGCGGCGACTGGGGAGGGGCTAAATAGGTGTAACAGGTCAATCTGAGCGGAAAAAAAAGGGGATAAAAATAATATGTTTACTGTAATATGAACAAGAGTATCCACAACTTGTGGGTCACCAGTGCCAGGAACCAACCATCACCAAAAAGTGAAAAGGATCATAACGAGAGTGATTAGATCAGGAAATACCAGATCTGGAAGTGAGTACGTGGGGATAGAACCATCCAGAACCCCACCACCATATCACAAGTGTATTGAGATTTTACACTGTGGGAATACAACAGTGCCGGGAAGTGAACAAGGTGTTTGAGGACAGTGAGGAAAGAGGGGGGCCCATGAGAAAAGAGGGGGGCCTGGTGAGTGAGGAAGGAAGAAAAGGGACAGAAGGGAAGAAAATATGGGGAGTGGGAGGGGAAGGAAGAAAAAAGAAAGGGGAGGGGAAAAGGGAGGAATGGGAAAAGGAAGGGAGGAAGGATATCAGACAGGGGATGAAAGGGA
Source organism: Lithobates sylvaticus (assembly GCA_028564925.1). Taxonomy (NCBI): domain Eukaryota; kingdom Metazoa; phylum Chordata; class Amphibia; order Anura; family Ranidae; genus Lithobates; species Lithobates sylvaticus. Next base: position 253,633,970 of record CM053030.1, read on the forward strand.
ATGGGAAAGGATGGAAAAGATGGGGTAAGGAAAGGGAAAAGGGGGGGGAAGGGGGAGGGGAGGTGATGCGGGGGAGGGGACAAGGGAAAGGGAGGGGATGACAAGAGAAGGGATGGGAATAGGAGGGAAAAGGAAAAAATCTTTGTATTTTTATATATATTTGTTTATAAATTTATTTTGTCACCCACCTATACTGTACCGTAATAGTCCGACAGCTTCCTTCCTAAGGTGGTTCTGTTTCGGGGACCAGATCCCCTAAAATATGTACTCCTATAGTGTCAATCGGGGGTGGCAGGGTGTCCATGTTGTCCCTGAGAGTGTTGCTGGAGGGTTCTCCTGTTTGTGGTAGCGGCGGTGTGATGCTGACAGGCAGACTGGCTGTGTCAGCGTGGTGTGTGTTTCTGGAGCCAGCGTCATCTTGCGCTGTCTGCATAGCCACGGCGGAGGGGTAATAGTGTGTCAGGCGGCTTGTTTCACCTTCTGGACATACCCTGGAGTGTCCTCTGTCCTTCCCCTCACAGATTATGCGGTAGTTAGGAAGTAAGGTTGCCGCAAGTTGCTGGTATCCAGGCCATGGAGCGGAGCTCGGACTTCAGGCAGCCATCCCGGCATGCAGCAGGCCACAGCCCCAGAATTGGTTAGTATTTTAATAAACTCTTCAAATGTTCTTCCTAATGGTCATTAGTAAAGGATTGTTAGAGATTAATGTGTAAAACAGTAGACTGGTTTATGGCAATTTTGTTTATGTCAATATATGTGCATGGCAACTGGTTTTATATTAGAATACACATTGCACCTTATAGTAAAAAAGCTTTTACTATGTTTTATGAATAAAATAACAATTTTATTGACTTGGGTATTTAAGATTACCTTTCTTTCCCAGGCTTTTATTTCATTTATTTTCAGATGGTGACTTTCTAAGTAACACAATCCCTGTTATAGGGAATGGAGGCTTACTTACTTGCTGCTTGCTCCTGATGTTGACTTCAAACACTTACCCCTCTCATTATCTACTGAACATATAGGAAAGGTGTTATGTAGCTCACAGAAGAGAAATGGGAAAGTTGAAACATTATTTAAGAATTTAAATTCAGTGCAAAAAACAATATAAAGAAACTGGATTTCTTATAGGATCAACAGGTATATTTCTGCATTTTTGGAAAATATACTTAGACCAAAACATAAATAAACAAACAACTACATCTAAGGACAATCTAGAATATATTAAATCTCCGTTATTGGGTTTGAATATACTTAATGTTTATGTCTTGCCAAAAGTAGTCAGAGGTGGCAATTTTTGAGCATATCAAGTGGCATATTGGCACACATTAAATTTAAGGGGGTATTTAGCACTATTTATGTTGTCTTTGAGCAGTGGACACTGTGTAAGCAGGAACATTGATATAAGATGATATAAGATGTAGCAAGCTACTCAAAAAATCGTATTTACGGTAATATTTTTCTTATAAAAAATGCTGTACTTGAATTTTGCATCAAACATCCATTTACATAACGGAGAAGTCTTTTTTTTTTTTTTACATAACTTAGAGTAGAATTGAGTATGGGAGGTGAATACACTTTTCTTCACTTTGGTAACTCATTTATATTGTGTATGCATTCAATAAGCACAACTATGAGTCAAGACTGCCAAAAGTCACAGGATAGATATTCAAATACTAGTAGATGTATGTTTTACATACAGATGTTTGTTTAAACAGGTTGAAAAGAAAAATATGGTCTTTGGTTTTCTCTTAACTTAATGCACCTTTGAGATAACCACAGATTAAAAAATTGTGCCTTTAAAAAAACATTAATAGCTGGAATCTAGAATTTAGGCAAATGTACATTTGAATACTGTGAACTTTACTTAACTGAATGCTGAATTTTGATGTTATTTGAGGATTTTTAGAGATAGCTTCCTAGTTACCTAGCAAAGTAAATTTTCACCCATCTTAATGCATATGGTGGACATGTGTTCTCTTCAGTCATATGCAAACAAAAAAAAAAATATATATATATATATATATATATATATATATATATATATATATATATATATTTTTTTTTTTTTTTTTTTATTTCCCTTGAACATAATTGGGTACTCAAAGTGAAAAAAATCCTTCACTGTATTTACTAGCTTAAAGCTGGGCTATTGTATTTTCAGAGGGGTACTTCCCCCATGTCAGGAATCAGGATACACTGATCAGCACTGCAGCCATTATCTGCAGTTGCTGATCAAATGCTGTTTTTTCCATCAGGACTGTTTTACAGAAGACAGTCTAGTGTACAGCATCTGCTGAACAGGGAGGGGCACGCATACATCAACATTTCAATACATGTATACCAAGTTTAAGTGCACAGTCACTTTGCAAATGTAACAGTTTTTATTTGTTATTGAAATCAAACCCATTTAGGAGAATTCACTGATACAGTAATAACTTTAAACTAGTAGTAAACTAATACTTTTATGGTGATAGTTTTCTTTAGAACTACATGTGCCAGATTCAGGCAATCATTTGCTCCAGTTTCACTAACATTACCATCAAATGTGATACAAGTAGTGCTAATCACAGCCACTTTAATAATCTTTTACTATGCCAGTGAAAGATTCTTAAAGAGATACTGCCATATCGCAGATGTCACATACCTGGTTATTGAGCCTGACGTGAGGAGGAAGGCCTCTCTTACAGCTCTGGCTCAAGAACCACTGAGAGTGGAACAGTGGCCTGTAAGAGCACAGTGAGGTATGAGTGCCTGTAATATGTCCAGTAGTCTGTGCAGGTAGAAGCCGATACACCACCAGGAAGGAGCCAGGAGACAGAGGCAGCTAAAATCAGACAGATGCAGCAGGCAGAGAGCTGACTGGTAGCAGACTGTAAGGTCCTTGGCTGGCTGGTGACAGGCTGTAGATGCTTGACAAGCAAGAAAGGAACCAGAAAAGAGCATACTGGACTGGACATGCTGCAGCAGACTGGATGAGCAGGATGCAGGGCAGGTAACTTACCAGCATGATCAGAGGCAAACCAGGTCAGCATCAGAAGTCAGGTACAGCAATAGGCAATGAAGAACACAGAATGCTGTAGACCAAACAGCAATGAGCCAGTGCTGCAGCCCTGTTTAAATAGCCCATTTGGTGCCACTATTAGTGACAGGCATGCGCCTAGGCATGCATGCACGCATATGTGCGCACACACACATGCCTCTGTCCATCTGCCTAGACAGTTGCCTTCCTGCGCCTGTGCACAAGTATGCACCTGGGAGCAGTGTCTGTGCTGTGGGCAAGCCTTTCCTGATAACAGAACAGGAGCCAGTTGTAATTAAGGCCATATTTGAGCTGGGGTACAAAGGTATGCCAGTGCTCTGACTGGGCAATGTCTGTGCAGGAAAATTGCTCTATCTCTGACCCCAGATACTAGTGATGTCCCACCAGGCTCAGCCCACTGCTACGAAAAAATACTCCTTGGCCATGCACCTGTCAGTGTTATAGGTGCCGTGGCTAAGGAGGGAGGGAGGCTGCACATTGAGGAAATATTGTCCAGAATGAACACTGTGATCTTAGAGGCAGTCACACACTGATTTATGTATCTGTCTCTGATAGGTACATGATTTGGGTGCAAGCACTGACAATTTCAGACAACTGCAGCCTGACATCATTCTAAAGAAGATCTACGAATCCACCCCTCATACCTCAGTGTCAGACTCTAACAGATGCATGTACCTGTTTCTGACAGGTACATGAATCAGGTGTAAGCACTAACAATTTTGGTGCAGTACCTGTACAGAAAATAAAATGGTGTCTATAACACCTTTTATGAATTTCCCTTTGTGTTAAACAGGTATCAATATTGCAATTATATAATACAAACAAGAAAACATGAAGAAAATCTAAACTATAGTATCACATACTCCATATACCATGTACTTATTTTATATACCAGCTTAACTTCGGTAAATGTGTAAAAAGATGCAACTTGAGAAAATGCTGCATAAGAGGAATACAGGGACTAAATTGGTTCAGAGAAAAGAATGATTCTTCAAATATTCTAAAGCTTTACTTTCCACATATTCTCTGTGCTCTCAAATCTTTGTTCAAGTTTAAAGTACAGAGTTCTTTGTCATCTGTGGCCATTCATCATCTATTAGACCAGAAAAAAACAGACAATATTTATAAGAAGAAACTGAAGTCTCTGTCCTCATTTTCTTGACATAAGCCAACAGCTAACTGAATGACTATCCCCACAGCAAACAAGGAGTCAGTTACAATAACAAAAAAATGAATAATACATGACATGTATGCTTATATCATACTGTATGTAAAGATTAATTTATTGCAGATGTGACATCTTTTATACTTTTATTTTCCCTTTCTTTTCTTTTCCTTTCTGTTTCTTATTTATTTAGGACTGTTTCAGATGATCAATTTAGTGTAGCATTAAATGATTATTTGACAACGCTCACCATTAAATATTTTACTAACATAACAAGATAAGATGTAGCTATATGTTGTCTATAAATACCTAAACTGTAATTATAATAGTAGTAAAATATCTCATACATATTTTTTTCCTACAAGATTTTCTCTGGATCGCCATACTGACCTTGACAGAATTTTTAATATACACTCAGGAAATGGATCAATTTATACTGCAAAACCCTTGGACCGTGAAATATCCCAGTGGCATAATCTTAGCATCATAGCTACGGAAATTAGTAAGCTATTTCATAATCATACTTGTTTACTGTGTATTCTTCACTGCACTACCATCAATTGCTTTAATCGCCAAAATCCTATTCTGTGACCGTAATATCTTTAAAAAATTATGTGCTTCAAACAACTTATTTATACATTCAGTCAGAGTATGTACAGAAATTCAGTATTTCCCTCAGGTCACACTTTGATTCTCTCTGATTGTCAGTGCTATACTCTCCTTCCAAAGCCTTTTATTTTCATCCAATTTCTAAATGGCGTGCATGTAACCTTTGGGACAATGACCTATATGGTTTATCTACTGAAATGTTTTTTTTGAATTCTTCTTTGCCCTAATGCACATTATATTGAATTTTTACTTTTCTGATATATATATATATATATATATATATATATATATATACACATATATATGTTAGTAAAGCAGATATTATCCATCTTGTAAGAAGAAACATTGCTGTCATCACAAAGCCACTTTCATAAAATAGTTTGAACTGGTAATGTGGTCCTTTATGGAAGCATGGGTTTCAGATAAATACATTTGGTTAATTTAGTTATGCATAAGGGTATTACAATGTTTAATTTATTATATAAATAGAAAATTACTATGATGCGCTATCTCCTAACACTAGTTCCAACAAATACTTTTAAAGTGCCTACTTTACAATGATGAGAAAAATATTAATAATAATAATAATAATAAACCGTGATAAACTAACAAAAATTATAATATATTCCAAAACTATATATAGAGTTTTTTGATTGCTGTGATGATGATTACAGCAATCAAAAAAACTCTATATACAGTTTTGGAATAAGTTATAATTTTTGTTAGTTTATCACGGTTTATTATTATTACTATTATTATTATTATTATTAATAATAATATTTTTCTCATCATTGTAAAGTAGGCACTTAAAAAAAGTATTTGTTGGAACTAATGTTATGAGATAGCGCAGCATAGTAATTTTCTATTTATATTGTTTTCACACAACTTTATGGGACGTGATCAGTGCTAGCAGCTGTCGATCATTATCACTCGTCTAGTATATTTAGTTTTTTTATATATTTTGTCACTTTTAAAATAGGTAGCTCGCAAGATCTTCATAGTTTAATTTACTATTTAGATTATGGAATCTGCCAAAAGCAATGGTCCTCAAATCTGCATATTTAAACAGATGTTAAAGATAGTATAGGAGGGATAGGAAGGCTACATATGCCCTTTATATTGCATATAGCATACATTTATTGCTCCAACATCCCTCTATGGGCATTGAAGCATAGACATGTCTGTGTACTTAGAATATATTATTTATACTGTATTTCATATTTACATGACCTAAAAAGGTAAAAAAAAAAAACGAAGACAATAAACACAAACCAACGTTAAAGAAGTTATTTTGACTAAAATTCACGTACATCCAGTAGAAAAACATCACTTGAAAGCATTCTGTGTTGTTGCAGTATTTTTTTCTGTGCACATATAATAATTCATTTATAAAAAATAGCAGAAACCATGTATATGAACAAAAACAGGGAGAGACAAGAAAGGAATTTTAATTTATTACGATATAATATTATCACTAAAGTTAGTAAAAGGAGTAGTGTCTTCACAGTAAAATATAAAACTTTAATTTCTGAAGAATAGACAGAGCAAATGAAAAATTTTAGGAAGTAGTAGCCATAATTGAAGCTGCACTACACTACATCTGTATTTTCCTAATAGGTTGCGTTTACTGCAATTTTTCCATGTTTTATAGAAGTAGAGCTCTTAGCTGTGCCTGCTGTTGTTTATTGTGAATGTTTCAATAAGTTGATGTGTCCATAATCATTTAGGAACACAGAACTGTATGGTAAAGCTGTGTACAATGTTTCAAACACAGAGCTGTTTTCATTTGATGAGAAAAGGCCAGACAAGTCATTTACAGAAGGTGCAGGTGACAAATTATAGCTGAAAATCCTTTTTTTACAGTAGCATAAAACAATGCCTAAATGGTGTTTTTATATTCCCGTAGTTTATTTACTGTGCATGTTTTTTTTAGCAAAGCAATAAATAAAAAACAATGGTCTGTAATAGTAACACAGCAAATATTTCTTTTCAAAGTCACAAAATTGGATTTTCCAAAAGCTTAATGTAAGTGCACCTTAACAAGTACAGATTGCACAATACAGTCAACCATCTGTCTTTGTTGAGTGGCCAAGTGGAAGATCAATATGCAATGACAACTGGTCAAAATTCCTAAATTGGTGATAGCTATCTATGATCTAAAAATCTGAAATTCTGTCTTATAGAGAATAGAGATCCACATTTTAGCATTTTTTTTATCTAATTAGCAGAGGTGAAGTTGTGCATTTACACTGTTGAGAACAAACTTTAATGTATTTTATAAAAGTATATGTTTGCCGATGCAACTTTTAACATAATTGTGATATAAATGAGTAGTATGGTTAAGGTTCATAGTTCAAATAATTAATAATCTTCTTACTACTTTCTGAATGAGAATATTTCCTGCCATGCTCTGACATTTTTATCACCACTATTCAATGTCTTTGCCCTATATCATTTAAAAGAATCACTGGGTGGCATTTAGCATGATTTTAGCTCTTGTATTTAGTAAATTCCTGCTGAGCATCTCAGCACAGTATTCAAATGACAATGTATATCTTTTCAACAAAAATATTAACTGAAATTGCTTTAATTATGGCTAAACTGGACTTTACAAAGAATTACATCTGCTACATAGGCTTAAAATATTTTCAAATGTAAATTCATTGATAGTTTTCTTTCCCCAAAGCAATTTTTATTTTTTTTTTTCACAATCAAAAGGTTTATTGAAACAAAGTACATAACAAGGTATATAACATGCGCTGTTACATAGGCCCGTAACATTAAAGGAGTCATGTTAACAGTGTATTTAAACATATGGAAATATGCGTAGTTCAGCATAGGAAAAAGGTTAGGGTTTAGTATTTATTGGGAGTAACATTGTTAGGGAGGGGGGGGGGGGGGATGGGAGGAGGAGTGGGTCGGGAGGTGAGTCAGGGTATCAGAGGGGGGAGGGGGGTGGGTTGCGTTTTGGTCGTTCTCCTAGGGGGAGATCTCATTAAGTTAGTCCAATAATATGATTTCAATGTCTTGGGGTTTGGGAGTGTGTCTGGGTGTTATTACTGTTCATGGTAGTATCGTGTTAGGGGTCTTTGGTTCCGTCTGCGTTACAGGGGACCTAGGTTTTGGTTGGAGTCGGGTTGCCAGCGTTACCTGGTGTAGTGAGTGTTAGATATTCAGGCGAGTATTTGAATAGTATCCATGGCTGCCATGTGTCATTGAAACGAGAATCGTTCTCCCGTTTCATCGTGGCTAGTTCTTCCATCTTGTGGATGTAATTTACTCTGTCTATCCAGTCAGTAATGGTGGGTACGTGCTTGGTTTTCCAGTGGAGGGGTATGAGTGTTTTGGCTGCCAGTAGAAGATGTCTGGTCAAGGATTTTTTGTATCTGCTTATTGTGAAGTTGTTTATGTTAATTAGGCAGGCAGCTGGTGTAAGTTCTAGTCTGGTTTCTGTTATGGTTTTAATCCACGACGTCACTATGTTCCAGAAAGGTTGTATATGGGGGCATGTCCACCAGATGTGGAGGAAGGTGCCTACATTACTGTCGCACCTCCAGCAAGCGTCCGAGCTCGTGGGGGTCCATTTCCTGGTTTTGTGAGGTGTGATGTACCATTGGGTGAGTATTTTATATGATATTTCTTGGTATTTGGTACTCAAGGAGCTCTTGTGAGCCATAATACATGCCTTCTCCCATTGAGCAGTAGTGAATGTAGTGTTTAGTTCTTTTTCCCACTTCCTTTTGTGTTTATCATTCTCTGCGAACTCTGCCTGGTTTAACCAGGAATAAGCTAGGGAAGTGGTATTCTTAATTGGGGCTCTTTTGAAGCATGCATCTTCAAATGGGAGAAGTGGAAGGCAGTATGAAGCTCTGTGTTTACTATTAAGCAGATAATCTTTTAGTTGTAGGTAGAACCATAAACCAGGAAATGGACCTTCCCACTCAGTTTGTAAGGCTTCTAAAGTTTTAATTCTAGAGTCCGTCAGGCATTGATTCGCAGTCCAGGTCCGTACATGTTTGAGGTGTAGACCTGGGATAAAGTCTGGGTTGTTTGTGATCGGTGTAAGTGGTCCTGGTATTGATGCCAGTCGGTGTTTTTCAGCTATTTTGTGCCACACATTCAATGTGGTGGCTACCAATGGGTGTTTTAAGTTTTTGTCTGTTTTAGAGAATTTCGTCCATGGGTGGAAAGTCAGGTTGTATGGGGTAAGTAGCTGTTCTAATTGGACCCAGTCTTTGTTTGCGTTGTGACAGTGCCAGTCTATTATTCTTGTGATGTGGGAGGCTTGGTGGTATTTTCTAAAATTTGGAAGCCCCATGCCGCCTCTGTTCTTGGGGAGTGTTAGGATTCTCATTTGTATTCTGGGTTTCTTGCCTGTCCATAGGAAGTGCCTCTGTGCTCTAGTCAGTGTAGTGAAGAAGGTTTCTGGGATTTTGATGGGTAGGGCATTGAAAAAGTAAAGGAGTCTGGGTAGTATGGTCATTTTGAGTATTGAGGCTCTGCCGAACCATGAGAATGTTTTCATGTGCCATTTTTGAAGGTCCCTAATCAGTGTTTTTAATAATGGTTCGTAGTTATAATGGTATAGGGATTCTATGTTATCAGTTAGGTTTATCCCCAGGTATTTTAATTTGTGCGTCACCCATGTATAATTGTGGTTATCTTTTAATAGTTTTAGTTGGTCGGGTGGGAGATTTATGTTCAGGGCTTCAGATTTGGTATTGTTAATTTTGAAGTTAGAGATGTAGCCGAATATTTTGAATACTTTTTCAAGGTTGGGGATAGAGATATGCGGTTCAGTGAGAAAAAATAGGAGGTCGTCTGCATAAGCAGCAGTCTTGTATTCTCTATCCCCAATCTTGAATCCTTTTATATCTCTATTGGCATTGATTGTTCTGATTAGGGGTTCTAGTGAAATAATGAAGAGAAGGGGGGATAGGGGACACCCCTGTCTCGTGCCATTTCTTATTTTTATCGGGTCTGAGAGTGTATTATTAACTTTGATTCTAGCCTGGGGGTTCTGATAGAGGGCCGTTATCCATGACATCATGTGTCTGTCAAGTCCAATATGGGAGCAGGTACTCATCATGTAATCCCAAGAGACTCTATCAAAAGCCTTTTCGGCGTCGGTGGAGAGTAAAAGTTTGTTAGTCTTGGAGTGTTTGGAGGAATGTATCAAATTGAGTGCTTTGGCGATGTTATCTCTTGCCTCTCTGCCAGGCATGAAGCCTACTTGTTCGGGTCCAATGATGCTCGTCAGTAAGGGTTTTAGTCTGTTGGCTAGTATTTTGGCTAGGAGCTTTAAGTCGGTGTTCAGAAGGGAAATAGGTCGGTAGTTTGCACAGTCTGTGTGGTCTTTGTCTGGTTTGGGGATCACTGCTATGTGTGCCATGAGGAATGGGTCTTGGGAGTGTCTGTTTTGGGCTAGGTAGTTGAATGCGTTCAGTAGGGGCTTGACTAGTTGGTGCATATAGGTTTTGTAATATTGTGAGGTGAATCCGTCGGGTCCTGGGCTTTTGCCCGATTTCAATTCTTTGATCGCATTGAGTATTTCAGTTGTAGATATGGGTTCCTCCAGTTGTTGTATGTCTTCCTGAGTTAGGTGGGGTAGCTTACTGTCCTTTAGAAATTGGTCTATTACTTCTTGTTTCGTGTGTGTCAGGTGTGTGGGTTTGTGTTGGTTTGGAAGGTTGTAAAGTTTCGTGTAAAATTGGTGGAAGAGATCTGCGATCTCTGTGGGGTTGTGTTTGGGTACACCGTTTTTGTCTTTTATAGCGTGTACTATGTTCGTCCTCTGTGCGTCTTTAAGGGCTTTGGCTAGCAGTTTCCCGCTTTTGTCCCCATGTTCATAGTATATACCCTTTTTAAAGAAGAGTGCCTTTCTAGTCTTTAGATCGAGTATTTGTTTTAGGGTATTCCTGCATCTCGTGAGGTCTTCCTCCACTCTAATGGACAGTGATTTTTTGTGTTGGGACTCTAAGTTAATGATTTGTGTGGTCAGGTCAGTTATCTCCTTGTCTCTATCTTTTTTTTTCCTCGCACCCCATGTCATTAAGTTGCCTCTTATTACGCTTTTATGTGCTTCCCAATTGGTCAGTGGGTTGGTGTCTGAGTCTATGTTGTTTCTGAAATATTCGTTAATTGCGTCATGGATGTCGTCTTTTATCGTTTGGTCTGTCAGGAGAGAGGCATTTAGTCTCCAGTTAAAAAATGACCGTTTAGGTGGGTCAAGTTGTATGGATAATGCTGTGGGTGCATGGTCTGAAATCGATATTATGCCTATTTCTGCAGATTTCACATTACCGAGATCCCGCTGTGTGACAAAGATAAGGTCAATTCGCGAATACCTCTTGTGAGGGTGTGAGAAGAATGTGTAGTCTTTGTCTGTGGTGTGGATAGATCTCCATGTGTCTACAAGGGAAAGGGAGCTGATTAGTAGTTTGATGCGTCTGAGAACCCCGTAGGTTACTGTCGTGTGGCCTGTGGATGTGTCTTTAAGGGGTGAAAGTGGTATGTTGAAGTCTCCGCCTAGGATAATGCAGCCTTCCGCAAACCACTTCAATTCCTCAACAAATTTTCGGCAGAAGGGGATATGTGCTTTATTGGGGAAGTAAACATTGGCGAGCGTAATGGGTCTTCCAGCCCAGTCCCCTTTCAGGAATATATAGCGGCCTTCTGGGTCGATAAGCTTCTGATGGAGTTTGAATGGGGCATCTTTGTTAATGAGTGTAGAGACACCCTTTGTTTTAGCCAGGGGATTAGTAGCGTGGTACATGTCTGTGTAGATGTGGTCTGTGAATTTAGGTACATGTTCACTTTTGAAGTGTGTCTCTTGTAGATATACTATCATTGGGCGGGTTTTCTTGAGTTCCTTAAGTAGTTTGGACCTCTTCTCTGGTATGTTTAGGCCATTGATGTTGTGCGAAATAAGGGTCGGCGATTTCCCTAAGTTGGAGTATGCCATGGTGTGATGTGTTTACTAGTCCCGGTTATCGGGTTAGGGGTTATTGAAGGGGTAGTTGGGGGAGACTCCCGCTATGAGAACTTTCGTATGTATCGTGTCCTGGTGGTTGGGGGGGGGGGGGGGGTTGGTAAAGTCTTGCGGTTGTATCGCTTTCGTGTCGGGTAGGTGGAGGTGGGATTCAGTGGGAGGGAGGGGGTATTATTTAATGGGTCGGGGTACCGGGGAAAGGGTACTGTTGAGCGGATGCTCAAATCCCGCCTAATAGGTGGGGAGCTGTATAGCGCCTGGGAAGTCAGGCACTATGTTGTACTCCTGGGGGGTAGTGGGAGGAGTGGTGGCGGATAGTCGTCACCAGTGAAGTATTTCTTACCAGCAGGTAAGAGTGTGTTTTTCGGGAATAACGTCTGTCTCTTGTGGTGCCGGGAGGCCCGGGGGTTGTGAGTGCTGAATCTTCAGTTACAATGTCATACCGTCAGTATTGTATGGGTACAATGAGGGGGGGGGGGGGGGGGTTAGACATGCAGGTTGTTTCTAACAGTGAGTGGTAGTCAACGGAGTGCCACAAATTTTAGGTTATAGAAAAAAAAAACACATTAAACAATAAGTACATAGATTTTGTTAATGATAACATGGCTAAAGCGGATCAATGGTCACTTGGGGTGTAAACAATGTTTAGGGGTGGTCTGTCACCCTGAACCACCAACTTGCTTATATAGGGTTTAGTCTTTTCCTTCAGGTTTTGGCCTAAACTTGAGTTCTAGAACCTCGAAGGGGGGAGGGAAGATGTGCCTGGGGTATCAGAGGTGTGCTGCATAGGAAGTGGGGGGGATTGGGGGGGGGGGAGCAGAGGGTGTGGTGGTTGTGGGGCGTTGGTAGTTGTGTCATCTTTTTAGAGGAGTGTGGACCTATATGCTATGGTACACTTATGACAGCAAGATTTGTTCGTGCCTGCAACTTGGATAGTGGAGGGGTCCGGCAAGTAAGAGAGTAGGGTGGTATGTGGTCACTGAGATTTTGGGGTTCATCTATTTGGTTCTAAGGTTCAGTGAGACCACGGCAGATTGATATCTGAATTATTTAGGTTTGGGTGTGTTCAAAATTGTGTGGAGCTGCTTTGCGATCCTGGGGGTATCGGACGCCTCCACTATCCATATGTCCCCGGCGCATTGACCCCATCCCAGTGCTAATATACTCAGCAAGTGTGGCTATTTTTGCTGCGTACTGGTGTGTGGCCGACCTGTTTATCCCCTCACAGCTAAGGAGTACCTCTGTGGTTCTAATGATGTGTGCAGCAAAAATGAAAACTGAAGAGACAAAAAAGAAAAGGTAAATGAAAAGCAAATAAAAAGTAAGGAGAAAACCTTTTGCGTAGGCAGGTGGTGAGTCTTGCGTGGCCCCCAATGTGCAGTGCAGTTCATTGGAGTTGGGTTGCTGAAGTGCAATAGTTCGTTGCGGGGGGTCATGAGGTGGATGTGTTGCCCATGTGCCGGTAATGGTTCAGTTCAGTTCAGCAGTAGGTAGTTGTCGTTCTCCTCATGCCCCTGGTCGAATCTTCTTGGAGAGCCGTGATGAGCCTGCTGGTGGGAAAAAGGAGAACCAACAAAAAAGAAAAAAAAAAAAAAAAAAAAAAAAAAAAAAAAAAAAAAGAAAACCAAAGGTACCAGGGGAGAAACTCAAAGAATGGAGAGAGAGCGGAAGTGTCTGTGAGTGCTCTTCTTTTCCTTTCTTCAGTAGTTGTTCTGGGTCTTAAGATGGTCTCTTTGCGCCCTCTGGTGGTCGGACTTGGTGGGAGGCCATCTCCTGTTGTGGTTCTGTAATCGCCTGCTGTTTTTAAGGAGAATGCTGGTTCAGGCAAAACTGTCAGCTGGTTATATGTTCTGAGGTTAGCTGTTCCGAGGTTGTGCCTGTTGCCATGGGGAAAAGGATAGATAGAAAAGGGAAAAAGGAAGAGAAAGGTTGTTTGTTTGGCAATGAGTCTGCTGTTCTTGTTGTATTGGGAAGGGACGTGGTTCCTTTGCGCCCTCTGTTGGTGGTTCGCAGTCAGTGCCTCCTTCTAGTCACAGTCTTGTGGCTGGCAGTTATTATCGATTCAAAGGAATCAGGTTGGAGAGGGTACAGATGGCCTGGTGGGGGGGACCCCAGTGAGAACTAAACTGGATCTATGGTTCAGCCATGTCAAAAAGGTGCCGTGGTGTGGCTAACAGGTAAGAACTGTAAACAAATGGTGGTTTTGAGGGTTTCTTGTGTAGGACCTTTAATTAATCCTCTGGTTCTTTGCGCTCCTGGAGGATGCGGGGGAGTCATATGCATGTCTGTTGCTGTTCCTTCTGGGCCTTCCCAGCTGGGAAGGGGATTGCATGGGTGAGAATCCTGGGCTGTGTTGAGGGTTGTTGATCTCTGGAGGCAGCAGGAATTCTGCGTACCAGTCTGGTAGATCCACTGGTGGGATGTGGAGGTTGTCACAGAATTTGTTAAGCTCTTCAGGGATTCTAAGCATGTACTGTTTCCCCATGAAAGATGCTTGTAGAGCAAAGGGGAATTTCCATCTATAGTTAATGTTCCTGTCTCTCAATACTGCTAGCAGAGGCTTCAGGGCCCTCCTGTTTTTCAGGGTGATGGGGGAGAGATCCTGAAATAGCTGTATTGTGGCTTCATTGTACAGGATGTGATCATTTGCCCTTGCTTTTTGCAGCACCTCTTCCTTCAGGCAGAAGTTGGGGAGGCAGCATATAATGTCCCTGGGTGGGTTGTCATCCGGGGCTTTAGGCCTCAGAGCTCTGTGTGCTCTATCAAATTCAATTGGGGAGTGTTCTGGCCTGCTCAGCAACTCATTGAAAATGGTGGTCAGTGCAGGTCTGATTTGGTCGTTCGGTACTGACTCAGGGACACCTCTGACACGTATATTGTGGCGTCTGCCCCTGTTGTCCAAATCTTCTAAATGCCTGTTCATTTCAATTAGGTGGTGTGTGTGTGAAATGGCGACATCATCCAGTCTCCCCAGGGCCCTATCTCTCCTCTTCCCTGCTCTTTCTGTGACCACCATTTGCTCTGAGAGCTTTAATAGCTCTGTTTTTATGTCAGTGATCGCTGAGGCAAAAGATCTCTTTATATCTGTGGCGATGTCTGTCATGTCGGCATAGGTAAGGGGTTTGTCTTTGTTACCTGGTGTTGAGTCCTCAGATGCCGGCAGGGAGACCTCGTCATCCTCCATTTCCTCCTCCTCGTTTTGTCTGTGAGCCGGCGCCATTTTGGCAGACCTCCCCCCGCTGCTGAACCTGAATTTGTTCAGATTCGCCGCTGGATTCTTCCTCTTTGGGGTCACTAAGGAGCGGAGAGTGTGTCCGTGGGTCCCCCTCTTTATTTGTGTGGACATGTTCAAGGTCCTGGCGGTATTAGCGGGTCTCGGGCCTCCCAGACTCCCGGAGCTCAGCTATTGTGCGTCCATCCGCCTCGCGCTCCAAGCCACGCCCCCCCTCCCCAAAGCAATTTAACATATCGTTTGTTAATTAATTGATAACTCACATCCTAGTCAGCCTAGAGTAAACAGAAACACATTTCGCTAAGTTTTTATTTTTTACATCAAGTAATACAAGACACAATGTAAAGTATAAAGAAATGCCCACAGCAAACATAAAAGGCACTTACTTAAAAACAATAATGGTAATGTTGGTTTGGACAACCACATTTTGAATTTTACATAAAGCGGAAGAATAGCTCAGTAAGATTAAAAATAAAATACTATGCAGAGACAGTGATATAAAGTAGGCATCTTATGGGCTTTGTTCCCCTCCATCAGGTGGGTGGCAATACTATAAAGGTCATAGACTTGATTGATGTGGCGAACAGGGATGGCTCTGCATCCTTAGTACTTAGTTTGGATGCGGAAAAGGCTTTTGATCATCTTGGTTGGCCCTTCCTGTTTGCCACGCTGCGCCACATTGGGTTCAGAGGGCCCTTTTTATGAGTAATTCAACACCTTTATACCAACCCAATGTCCCAAGTAAAAACCCCCATTTTCCTCCTCTTCCTTTTCAGTAGCTAATGGTACCTGGCAGGGATGCACACTCTTACTATCCGCAGAAGTTTGGACATTCGGGGCATATCGGTTAGAGGGAGATAATTCAAAATGTTACTGTTTGCTAACGATGATCCAGCCTTGGATTTACCTACCAAATTTACATGCTAAACTCGATCATTATGGAGACCTCTCGGGATATAAAATAAACGCGCCTAAATCAGAGACCATTCCAGTTAATATTCCTGAGGTTGACATTAACCATTTCAAGGCAAATTTCCCCTATAGTTGTAAACTATATGGAAACTCACTGCCTTAAAGTATTTGAGGGTCTATATCACTCCAAAATTTCTACCTTGTATTATGAAAACTTCCCCCCCCCCTCTTTCGGTCTATCAGGGCTCTGGTGCAACAGTGTAAGAAACACCATATCTCCCTTCTAGGGCATATCACCCCGTCAAGATGTCTATAGATGAACTATAAGAGACATAGGATACCCCGCTCAGTACTTATGGCATTGTGCTCTTATGGGGGCCTAGCATTCCCCAACCTTATAAAATACTACCGAGCAGCTTAAGTGCACGTGATAGCCTCCTGGTTTACCCAACGATCTTACAATAAATCAGGGCCGTCTTTTCGCATGGGCACGCTGGGCAGTTGCCCGGGGGCCCCACATGCCTCAGGGGCCCCACATGCCCAGGGTCTCCTATTTCTCATGCCCTCAGTGTAACCATCCAGTGTTTGGTGGGCAAGCAGGGGCGTGAGGAAGCAGTGAGAGTGGAGCTGTCAAATCTAAGTGCTGATGTCGGGGATGGGCGGGGCCCCACATCCGCTGATCAGAGTGTCTCTCTCTCCTAGCGCCGCCCCCCTTCTCATGGCTACAAGTTGAAGATGTAAGGTAAGAGCGGGGCTGGGACAAAGGCTAGACAGGTTCAGTGGAGGCAGAGTGAGAAGAAGGGGGGGGTGTCACAATGTAGCCAGTCTAGAGCACATCAGCTGTGTCCTTCCTTTAACACCTCCAGACTGGAGGCTCCGGTCCAGTCCTTTCGGCAGCACAAGTGATTGCAGAGCCCTTTAGAGCTGCCCTGTGATTTCACTCACTGATCTCTCCTCCTGGCTCTTGCTGGCTGCATTCACTCTCAGTCTCAGCTCAGTCACGCCCCCTCCCCCATGTGTAGCAGAGAATGCCAGGGGTGAGAGGTCTACACAGAAGTTCAGCAGGTCAGTTTACTGTGCTGTA
>CM053030.1:253651504-253670427 GCA_028564925.1 Lithobates sylvaticus
GCTTTATAACCCTTTCCAGACTGATAGATCTCAATTACTTTCTTTCTCAATTGTTCCTGAATTTCTTTGGGTCTCGGCATGATGTGTAGCTTTTAAGGATCTTCTGGTGGACCTTACTGTGTCAAGCAGCTCCTATTTAAGTGATGCCTTGATTGTGAACAGGTGTGGCAAAAAACAGGCCTGGGTGTGGCTAGAGAAATTGAACTCAGGTGTGGACAACCACAGTTATAGTATGTTTTAACAAGGGGGGCAATCACTTTTTCACACAGGACCATGATGGTTTGGATTTTTTTTCACCTTTAATAATAAACACCTTCATTTACAAATTGCATTTTGTGCTTACTTGTGTTGTCCTTGACTATTGTTTAAATTGGTTTGATGTTCCGAAACACTTAAGTGTGACAAACATGCAAAGGAACAGGAAATGAGGAAGGGGGGAAACACTTTTTCACACCACTGTATATACTTCAGGGGTACTCTCCAAACCATTCAATATAACCAATGGAATCAGCCAAGGTTGCCCACTCCCCCTCTTTAATTTTTAACTTAATTTTAGAACCCTTGGCAACTTATATCAGATCACACCAAGGTATCAAAGGAGTCCCGATCCACAAATCCAAACATATCATTAGCTTATTTGCCATCAATATCATTCTGATGCCAATATCATTCTGATGCCCCTCCCGCCGCCCTCCCGCGCCTTCCCCCGCTTACTGGAACCGTCGGCAGCGGCGGAGGCGATCGGGTCCATTCCCTGCCTGTGCATAGAGATGAGTGACGCTAAGATGGCCGCCACTCATCTCTATACCATAGGAGGGCGGAAGCGACGTCAAAAACGTCACTTCCGCCCATACGTCTTAAAGAGGAATTTACAAATGTCATTTTTTTTAATGACATTTTTTTTTTTTTTTTCATTGAAGTCCAAATATGAGATCTAAGGACTTTTTGACCCCAGATCTCATATTTAAGAGGACCTGTCATGCTTTTTTCTATTACAAGGGATGTTTACATTCCTTGTAATAGGAATAAAAGTGAGCCAATTAAATTTTTTTTTAAAAACAGTGTAAAAAATAAATAAAATCAAGAAAAAGAAATAAGAAAAACAAAAAAATTTTTTTTTTTAAAGCGCCCCGTCCCGACGAGCTCGTGCGCAGAAGCGAACGCATACGTGAGTAGCGCCCGCATATAAAAACGGTGGTCAAACCACACATGTGAGGTATCGCCGCGATCGGTAGAGCGAGAGCAATAATTATAGCCATAGACCTCCTCTGTAACGCAAAATATGCAACCTGTAGAATTTTTTAAATGTCGCCTATGGAGATTTTTGAGGGTAAAAGTTTGATGCCATTCCACGAGCGGGCGCAATTTTGAAGCGTGACATGTTAGGTATCAATTTACTCTGCGTAACATTATCTTTCACAATATATAAAAAAATTGGACTAACTTTACTGTCTTATTTTTTTATTCAAAAAAGTGAATTTTTTCCAAAAAAAGTGCGCTTGCAAGACCGCTGCGCAAATACGGTGTGAAAAAAAAGTATTGCAATGCCATTTTATTCTCTAGGGTGTTAGAAAAAAAACAATATATAATGTTTGGGGGTTCTAAGTTTTTTTCTAGCAAGAAAAACTGTTTTAAACATGTAAACACCTAAAATCCAAAACGAGGCTGGTCTTAAAGTGGTTAATAACCCCTTCTTTCCACATTCATTTATGGGAATTAACACAAAAAATCCTACTGCGCTGGTATCTAACCCCACATAGGATCTCCAAATTTGACACTAATGCTTCCCCATTATGTTGGAGGAAATGTAACAATACAGGTACCTTATACCATATACTTTGGTATTGTCCAAACATACGTAAACTTTGGGACAAAGTGTTTGGTATGCTTGCACAAATAGTGACAACTTTTCCCTAAAACTCCAGGATTAGCTATTATATCTTTGGGTATAGACTCACTCCCAAAATCCACCAGGATGATAGTGTTCCACGTCTTACTAAGCACCAGGCTAGTGATCACAAGACATTAGAAAGACCAGAAACCCCCTACAATGAAAGAAATAATAATGACAACTAACACACATGCCACTTATGAAATTATGTTCACTTCATCCCAGGGCAAGTTTCAAGCATCACACAAACAATGGAAACCGTAGACTGACTGATATAAAGGCAAAAGAGTACTATTGATGACTTGAAAACAATCAAAATCTCGGGAGCTGTGTACACATAAGTTTTGTTTAATTTCAATTATATTATTATTTATTTTTCTTTTCTCCTTTCATTATTGTTTAATTTACATTGTAATCTGTTTCAAACTGTTGTATTTTCTTATTCAAAGCAATAGATATACCTTCACTAAGATGGATAAGTTGGTAAGCATTACAAAACCTGAACCAAATGCTAGTGCATTAAAGAAGATCCCGGGTCTCCCCTCTCAAGACACAGCGTGTACCCAGAAGGGGCGTTGGAAGGGGAGATTCACCCTTTCACAAAACAATAATAGTAAACAAGGTTTTCTTTTTGAGATATTCTATTAAATAACCCATCAATTATTATATAAGTGCCTACATATTGCTTGGTTAAATACAAAAGCAGATACTACCTCTACTATGTTTGTATCATCTTGTTACTGTATTATACCATAGTCATGGTATATATTGTAACCTTTTCTTGATAAAATTTAATTAAAAAAACTATTGAAAGTAAAGATGTTCAATCGACGGCTCGCACGTTTATACAGGAACTTTTCCTGGATTCACCAGAGGAACATTTAGAAATGGACAGGGATCACAGATCCCTCCAGTCATCCTGGTCGGATGGCCTGCCCAGAGATATAGTGGTCAAACCACACTTTTACTAAGTAAAAGAAGAAATTATGTGAGTATCGAGAGAAGCAGACCAACTGACCATCCAAGGCCACATGGTCCAAATATTTGCAGATCTGTCCCCTTTCACAATCCAGAAGAAACGTGCGCTCAAACCGCTTTTCCAGATACTGACCCAGAAATTCATCAAATACTGGTGGTCTTTCCCATTTCGTTTGTCTCTCATCTTCAAGAACAAAACGTATGGATTCTCCTCACTCCAAGAGGGGGAACGCCTCCTACTATAGTTGGGAATGATAACTCAAGAACCGCAATTAACCTCACACCACAGGAATGCCAGCTCCACCAAGCGTCCTCTTCCGTCAAGTCCAATTCAACCGATCTGGCAAAAACAGAAGAAGAAATCCAAGGACTCTGGGAAGAGAAACAGAAGGCGCCACTCTAAGTGCAATACATAGTGGAAATTTTAATGTAAAGGGTTAAAAATAGCTGTACTACACAAAAGTACAATGTCCAAAGGCATGTAACACAGGGTTCCAGTATACATACATCCGTCATACAGACCCCCACCATCCATGTCTAAAACTTGGCCCCACTGTATTTTTGTCATAACAGGATATATATATATATATATATATATATATGTATATATATATATATATATATATATATATAAAAATCATTTTTTAATAATTAATTGAATTCTTCATTATATATCCTTGTCCCACCAGTTTTCTTCTATTACTTTCTGTCACATCAGACATCAGTATAATAATTTTTTTCGGACCAGTGATGCAGTGCACCCCTCTCAACATCAGGTCATCATTAGCCTTTTATTAATTCACTCATCTACCATATTTTTTTACACAAACAGTGGCGCCAACATGCTGCAGCGCCGTCTAGTACACAAAAACATAATGTCCCCCATCCAATGTAGCACCATCCACCGCCATTCCTGTTCCCCATATGCTTATCATTTTCATTTCATTTCACATAATCATTTAGAGCTAGCGCTGGTCATGTGAGTGACGCGATGTGTCCCCCGCCGGCCACCATCTCAATACACTAACTAGCATCCAATCATAGCAGACCATCGCCCACATAAACCAAGCCCAATCACTGCCCCTGTTAGGCCTGAGGAAGGAGCGCATGCTCCGAAAACGTTTGCCTATTGGTTGAGACCGGCTCCCGCCCCCTGGAAGTGAACCGATCCACCTGATGTATGCTCCACTGACCAGGAAGTGTCAGCAGTGGATGCCCCAGCTCGATTTGGCAACAAGACAGCCCTCCAGGATACGGAAATCTCTTTTTCTACACCCTCCATGAACATCCGGCTCATCATATCAGAATTACATGGCTTTGGACATTGTACTTTTGTGAGTACAGCTATTTTTAACCCTTTACATTAAAATTTTCACTATTTATTGCACTTAGAGTGGCGCCTTCTGTTTCTCTTCCCAGTGTCTCCAGAGGATTTCTTTGCCGCTTCGTAAATCTTCAAACTAGGCTGCCTTCTAAAAACTGCTGCTTTTATTCCCCAACCACATGACATGGACTCTCACTGAACAATATTTTAAGCTATTGCTTTTTTATTTTTGTGATAATTTACATGCAAGTTTGATTGGCCCATTCTTCCCCTGTGCTTTTCCCTTCCCCAAGTTTTATCTCCCCCATACCTTCCACTAACCCATTTGTTCTCCTCCCAGTAGCAATCAGATGATAAACATATATTGCTAGAATCAGCGCAAATCCACTTTACCAAACCTGTATGTTAAGATCCAAGGACTCTCATCCCCCTTGACACCCAGAGGGGTAGGGGGGACTTCCTCCGGTTAATATTTCTACTTTGGATTCCAATCCAGGAATCGTATCACTTCAATTGACTGATTGATTGTTCCTCTGGGCCTCACGGCTCTTTCAAAGGCCTTATATGTTTGGGGACAAATATCAAAATTATACATTTTTCCCCCTTTTTTTTCATCTCAATTTCCTGTTTTCTGACCTGAGACACAGGGTCGAACTATACACAAAGGTTTTATGATAGTGGACAATTATTTGCAAACTAGGCTGGATTTGTGACCGGGAGCCCAGGGAGAGTCTTCCGCGTAGGTTCTCTCCACTTGTTGTTGGGGGTGTTTACACGTGGTGTTCTTGAAACCCTCATATGTTTCTAGCTTTATTACTAGCTTACGGGAAACCCAATGAGGGGAGCCAGGGGTTAAGGAGGGGTGCCCAAGTAAGGGTGGCCCTCCACCTCCCAGACTCCTGGTGGGAAGGTATTTAGGTAGGGATGTCAGGGTAGGGGTGACGTAGTAAGTCCTTTACAGTTTGTAACCCTTTTGTAGGGGGGTTTTCCCCATTGCTCATTGGCTGTTTTTTTTACATAATTAAGGCTCTTTATCTATAAGTATAGCTTAAATGGGTACTGGTTGGGTCGGAGTGGTTGTAGTGCTCCTCCCTCTGCCTATTCACTGGAGATTTTCTCTCCCAGGGAGGCAGATTTAAGTCTGCCAGGCCGGCATATGGTTATCACATTATGTGAATTGAGAGCGGGCTGGCCCACTCTCAATCCCAGGGGCCTGGGGAGATTCATGAGAGGCTCCTCTCATGGTCTCAGCAGGCACCCCTCTTTCTCTGTAGCTCTGCCTCTTCTTTCCTTTTTCCTTAGTCTCATTTTCTTTTCCTTCAGGTACCCGAGAGAAGACAGGATATCATGCAGCTTGAGGGTGTGGTCTTAACCTCTACTGGGACCTAGAAAATCAAGAGGAATTGCATGTGGTTGGAGGTAGGTCTCTTCCTAAATATGAGTGTGATGCCCATTCTGATCCATGGCTAAGAGTAACAAAATTACCCAGCCGATCCATATAGCTTCCCATAATGTTCAGTTCCTAAATTTCCCTCTAAAAAGATGTAAATATTTTCAATATTCCCACTCGCAGCAGATAGAGGTGTTCCTGCTTCAAGAGACACACTTCCCTAAGCAGTTTAACCCTAAATGTATACACTCTAAATCCCCACAATTTTATTTAGCCAATGCAGAGGATAAAACCAAAGGGGTAGGAATTTTCTTCTCCAAAGAAGTTACCTTCTCTCCCTCACAAGAAATCAGGGATCCCGGGGTTGATACATTCTACTATCGGGTTCCCTGGAAGGGGCCTCCTATAACTCTATTTTGTATGATGCTCCTAACAGAGGTCAGGCACAATTATTTGCCTCCATGATGCACACTCTCTCTACCACTTAATGGGCAATATTATCATGGGAGAGGATTCAAATATAGCACTGGATCAGATGCTGGATAAAGCAGGACGAGGTGGCTCCCATCTTCTGTGCCCTCCCCAGCAGAGTAAAAAAATAGCTAAGCTTCTACACTCTCAGGGATTGGTGGACATTTGGAAGGAATGTAACCCAACCTCTAGGGATTACACAATTTTTTCTGCACCACACCAGACATTTGCTAAAATAGACCACATCTTTATTGCTGCCCCTGCCATCCCACTGGTTACAAATTTGTTTATTAGGGACTCTCCATTGTCAGACCACTCATGGGTGGTATTCATGGTCCTTAAAAAAACAAGAAAGAGATGTCACCGCTCCAGGCAGGTCAGATTGAAATGAACCTCTCCTCTAGTTTCCGTAAAAACAGGGTACTATGTTGGAAATTAAAATTAAGAAGGAGAAAACCCATATGTATGGCCATTCCAATCCACAGAACGTAATACACAACTCTGAAGCATATTTTTCCAGCCCGATATGCTTCAGAGTTGTGTATTACGTTTTGTGGGTTGGAATGGCCATACATATGGTTTTTCGCCTTCTTATTTTTAGTTTCCAACATAGTACCCTGTTTTTACGGAATACATGTTTGGTTCAGGCTCTATATGTATGCAGTGAGGGTTCTGCTTTAACTTTACATGATCACTTTTCTCTCTAGTTCTTTGGTATTTTTTAAGAAAGGGCTCACTATAATATGATTTTTCCTTATTACATTGTAAGCATTTTAGGTAACAATTTAGAGTAGATATATATATATATATATATATATATATATATATATATATATATATATATATATATATATATATATATATATATATATATATATATATATATATATATATATATATATATATTGAGCTTGTTTTATTTAAGATATGAGGGAATAAGTGGTCATTAGTGCACATAATAAATCTTGTGCTTATTAATTGGTTTATGGATTTCATGATAACACGTGTTTTAATGTAATAAGTTTTCTTTTATATATTTTAATAATGATTTCTTTTTGGAATGAAAATTGACTAGATACATGGTGCAACGTGTTGAGATGATGCTAACCCGCATTTACGGTTTATACATTCAGCCATACACAGTAAGATTAGATCTCTATGCTAATATCGATAGCTTGGTTGTATGCAATGAGAGACTATTTTTGCCTCCCATTGCTTCCAGGCATTCATACTGGCCGATGTCCATTCTTTATGTATATGTATACAATTTTGTCTTGTTAGAGTCATTAGTTTACGGACACATTCTAATATTGTTTTTCATTATCAATGCATTCACAAAGAAAATCTTTATTGTTATATGCACTACACTATTTACGTAAATGAGAGGTGTTTATTTATAGTAATGGTAAGATTTACATGAGTCAAAATGAGATGTTATGTGCATAGCATGTATCTATTATATGCAAATGTTCATTTCATCTTTACATTGTTTATCTTTTATCTGCATATAATACCTTTCTTTTACACATTTGCACATATCATATTCCATATATCTTTTTTGTATATGCTGGAAAATATTTTATAAATATAAATATAGTTTTCATATGAACAATATTCACATCGCAAATATACAGGGATTCACAGTATTCATACTTAGGTATATATATAAAATATAACTGTTTAAAATTGTATTTTTCCCTTCTCAGCACAGATCTAGTTTTGTTAGCTATTGATTATGTGACACCATTTATTACAATATGTGTAAATATATATATATATAAAAACACATTTCTTATTTATATCAACTCTTTATTTAGGGTTTGTATACAAATTGTATTCCTCTTGGGGGACTTTAAAGGTAAATAGACATATGCTTGGTATTGAAATGTGTTATTCAAAGGTTTTATTCAAGGACATGAAAGATAAAATTGCGTGGGAAACAAACCCACGTGAATAAGCAATAACAAGTGTACAAAAGAGAAGTTTAAATGGGATGCAAAAACATGAGCATGAAAGTAAAACACAGATACAGATATATACGATTGGCCGACGTGTTTCGAGTTTTAGCTCTTCTTCAGGGACATAGGGATCAGCACATAAATATATATATAAATCTATAAAGAAAAAACAGTATGAGAAACACATAACAAGTACATGTATATTGAAAATCGTAATCAATAAACAATTGGTTAGCACGAGTTGTGTAAAGATTGAATAATGTAAATACTGACCCTGTACTGTGTCTTGAAATCTCATAAAGCATCCAGGTTGAGTTAAAAGGGAGGGAAATAAGATAAACCCGTATGCGGCGTACACATGGTCGGAATTTCCGATGGAAACAGTCCAATGGGAGCCTTTCATTGGATTTTCCGACCGTGTGTATGGTCAACGGTCTTTTTCTGTCGGAATTTCCGACGGACTTTGAATTGAGAACCTGTTCTCAATTTTTTTTTACAAACTATTTTATTGAGTGCAAAAGGGTGGTACAAAAAGAGTACAAAAATATGCTGAAACTTGACAGTAATCATATGTTTTACATATGTAACAATGTAAAGGTACAAGTAATAAGGTAGGAATTCTTAACAATGGTACAATAGTTTTGAATATGGTCTATAGTACATTATAAAGGATAGATTGATGATTTATGTGTAGACATTCTCAGGTTGGATTGAAGAAGGATATGGAATGTTTAAACCAAGGATCCCATTTTTTATTGTATAAATGTGAAGTGTTCTGAATGGTATGAAATATTTTTTCCATGAGATTGACGTTGTTTATTCTAGTTTTTAAATGTTCTAAAGGAATGGATTGGGATTTCCAATGATATGCAATTAACCAGTGAATTGCAACACAGATTGTATGTATTAATCTGGTATTGTGTGTTGAGAGACCAGTAACAGGTGCGAATAAGAGACAGCTGTGTGGGGTTAGGACAATGTTGTTATCTGAGATTATAGAGGCAAATCTTTCTAGCTGTTTCCATATATGTGTAGTCTTATTACAGTCCCAGAAAATATGAATGTATGATCCAGGGGAATCACATCCTCTGAAGCATGTTTGTGGTGTTGTGGGGAATATGGAGTGTAGTTTGACTGGGGTATAGTACCATCTGGTGAATAGTTTCAGTGCTGTCTCCCTAACTGTGATAGATCTAGTGCATTTATGTAAGTTGTTAATGCATGTATCCCAGTTTTGGACAGAGAGAGAGATGTTTAATTCTTGTTCCCATTTGAGCATGTATGGTAGTTTGTTTGTTTCTGTGTTGTTAATTATGTTCGAATAAATCTCTGATAAAAGGCCAGGTTTTCTTGGGGACTTTATACATATGTTTTCGAAAAATGAGGGAGGCGGAGAGTTTGTTGTTTGAAAGTATGTGTTAAAAAAATGTCTGATCTGCAGGAATTTATGAAACTCAGTGTTAGGAATTTGGTGTTTGCTCTTTAGAGAAGAGAATGAGGTAAAATTATTGTTATCTATGAAATTTGTAAGGGATGTCAGGTTATTATTAATCCACCATGAAAAGTCAGCTAGGTCGTTAAAATTATAGGAAAATTTTGGGTCACCTATGAAGGAGGCGTGTGGGGGAGAATTAGATATAAGGTTGAATTTTTTACTATATAGTTTCCATAGATGATACGATTGTGAGACTATTTTATTGAGGGCTTCGATGGTGTGGTTTGCGATCTTGTTTCCCCATAATAAGCCTGAGATGGAATAGGGTTTGATGGAATCTCTTTCGAATCTAACCCATGGAATTTTGGGATTGGGAATATGCCATTGTGCAATTTGAGACCATCTAGCCGATAGGTAGTATAGCCAAAAATCTGGGAGGCCGAGACCTCCGCATCTTTGTGGATTGAATAATACCGTTTTTGGTAAGCGTGGGTGAGAGTCTAGCCATATGAATTTATTGATATCTGATTGGAATTTGGTGATCATTATTTTATTTAGTCTAATTGGGAGTGCCCTAAAGAGGTATAATATTTTGGGTAAGATGGTCATTTTAATTGCTGTGATTCTGCCTAAGAATGATATTTTGAAGGATTTCCACATTTTTAGTGTCGATCTTAATTTTTGCATTAGGGGAATATAGTTTTTGGAGGAAAGTTCATTTATATTGGGGGTAAGGAAGATACCTAAATATGAGAGTAATTCAAATGACCAGGAGAAACTAAGGGAGGCGCGTAGGGATTCTAATTGGGATGGCGGGATGTTAATTGGTAAACCAATAGATTTGGAGACATTTACTGTAAGGCCTGATAAAGAGGCAAAAATATTAAGGGTTTGTAAGAGGTTCGGGAGGGCAATATTTGGTTGTGTAAGAAAGAGGATCATGTCATCCGCGTACATACTGAGTTTATATGTGGCAGTGTTTGTTGAATAGCCTTTAATATCTGGGATTAGAAGGATTGCTGTTGCTAGAGGTTCAATTGCGAGGGCGAAGAGTAGTGGGGAAAGAGGGCAGCCTTGTCTTGTGCCTCTGCCTATTCTGAAAAAGTCAGAATTACAGCCTGGTAATCTTATTCTGGTGGAGGGGTTATGATAGAGAGCATAAAATGCATGGGTAAATTCTCCCTTAAAGCCATATTTATTTAGTATTATGTCTAGGAAGTTCCAGGAGACGCTATCAAAGGCTTTGTTGATGTCTAGGCTTAATAGTAGTACTTGTTTGGAGTTGATGTTTGCGTCTTGAATTATGTTAGTGACTAATCTTATATTATCAGTGATTTGTCTGCCTGGTATGAATCCTGATTGGTAGGGGGAAATCAGGGAGGGGATTATTGAGGCTAATCTGTTTGCTAAGAGTCTGCTGAAAATTTTAAGGTCGTTGTTTATTACTGAAATTGGTCTATAGTTTTGGGGTAACGTGTGATCTTTGTTTGGTTTTGGGATAAGGGACATATTCGCTAGCAACATTTCTTCAGGGAATTGGTCTCCTTTTAGAATACTATTATATAGCTTTGCAAGGTTTGGTATTAAAAGTTGGTGGTATTGTTTGTAGTAAAAGGAGGAAAAACCATCAGGGCCGGGAGCGGAGTTTTTCTTAAGAGACTTAATTATTAGGAGTAATTCTTCTTCTGTGCAAGGGGCGTTTAATTTCTCTATTTGTGTTTGAGTTAATTTGGGTAAAGGAATTTTATCTAGCCAGGAGAGTGTCGAGGGTGGGATCGGTGTGGAAGGTGCGGAGAGTAGGTTTGAATAAAAATTTTTGAAGATAGATAGAATATCTTGGGGGTGAGTAATTAATTGGTTGGAGTTATTCCTAAGTTTATATACATGTGTGGGCTTTATAGATTGATTAAGCTTTCGTGCAAACATTGTAGAATATGTATTGCTGGATAAAAAGAATTTTGCTTTAGACCATCTAAGTGCTTTTTCTGCTTTGAATGTAAGTAGTGAGTCTAATTCTGTACGCTTTTGGGAAATTGTTTTAAAGATAACGGGATCATGCGTGTTCGTGTGTATTTTATATAGGTTATTAAGGTCTTTAGTAAGAGTATGGATTTTTTCCCATTTTAATTTGTTGCATTTTGCTGCCCGCTTGATGAGGTGGCCTCTTAATACTGCCTTATGAGCAAGCCATAGTGAGGAAGGGGGAATACCAGGAGTTGAGTTAATGGAAAAATATTCTTTAATTTCTGATGCGATCTCTTGTTGGTGTATGGGGTTTGTTAGGAGTGCTTCATTAATTCTCCATGAGTATGGAGTAGGGGTAAGGCCAATAAATTGTGTGCTAAGCGAGACTATGTGGTGGTCCGACCAGGAACAAGGG
This sequence comes from Lithobates sylvaticus, assembly GCA_028564925.1. Classification (NCBI taxonomy): domain Eukaryota; kingdom Metazoa; phylum Chordata; class Amphibia; order Anura; family Ranidae; genus Lithobates; species Lithobates sylvaticus. The sequence continues at coordinate 253,663,332 of CM053030.1, forward strand.
TGTATAGCAGCATCTTGTGCGTTTGCTAAGATTATAGGGGTGCAAAATATGTGATCAATGCGTGAATATGAGTCGTGTGGGTGTGAGTAGAATGAGTATTCCCGTGCGCCCACATTCAATGCTCTCCAGGAGTCAATCAGTTGTAAGTCATTTATGTGTGAAATAGTTGTTTTAGAGAAAGTTTTAGAATTCTGATTTTGTTTGCTACGGTCTAGATTAGGTTGGAGGACTGAATTAAAGTCCCCGCCTAAAATGATATGTGGAGAATGGAATTGTTGGAGTTTGTTAAAAAATTGTGTGAAGAAGGTGGATTGTGTCTCATTTGGTGCGTAAACATTGGCAATTGTAATATCCCTACCAGAAAGGGTGCCTTTAATTATAATGTACCTGCTGTCAGGGTCCTTGTAAACCTGCTGAACCTCAATAGGAAAAGATTGATGGAATAAGACTGCAACTCCTTTGGTCTTAGAGGAGGTAGTAGTGTAAAATGATTGATTGAAAGCTTTGTGGAAAAAAGTGGGGTGACCATCTTTAATAAAATGGGTTTCTTGCAACATTATTACTTTTGCATTTATTTTTTTATAATGTATAAAGGCTTTTTTCCTTTTGTTTGGGGAGTTGAATCCCTGAACATTATGTGAAACCACCGTGATAGTCATGGTGGTATATTAATTTCCAGTGAGACAACAGGAAGTGAAGTCCAAAAATGGGGGAATTGAGGACAAAATACTGCTGTTCTATGAATATATGAGGTCAGCCAGGTGTACAAGGATATAGTAAAAGATAACATTTCCATAAACATATGCGGTTCAAGGTATAGTAAAAGAATTGTACCATATTTGTATATATTTGTAACAATTGAGATGAAATCATCAAAACTTTGGATTGAAATAACATTGTAATGTAAAAAAAGATTTGAAAATGTGGGGATGGGAAAAAAAAGGTTTCCCAACCGACAGTGAAATTTAAGTAGACCAACCGGTCTAAAACCCAGTTTTAATGCTTTGTAATCTATTTTATTGTGTTTTACAACTAGTAGCCAAAAAAGGCTAGTAAGAAAAAAAAAGGTTTCACATTTCAGAGGGATGTGGAAAATCCTCCCGAAATGAGGAAGCATAGTAACTGAGTGGGGGAAAATCATGGCGGCACAGGGGGGGTGGCCGTATTAGTTGTTTTACATTGTAGGTTTGCGCAATAAATGTGTAAAATTCAATGGAAAAGTGGGTAGCCACAAATTGAGTAAAATTTCCAAATATGAAGGAGAAAACAGTTAAACAGATTAATTTGCTAAGAAAAAATTGATCAACCGTCTATGAAGTAATGTAAATAACATCATGAGAGGGGGAACCTGTCATGGGTTTTTTGGATTGTTCCATTGGGTTGCGGAGTGTAGTTTAGTAGCGATAAAAGTCACTTAATGTGAATTACTTGTTAGTGAAGCAAAAAAAAAAAAAAAAAAAAAAAAAAAAAAAAAAAAATTCGAAGAATAGACTTCAAACCTTGAATAAAAGAAAAAAAAAAAGGGGGAAAGTAAGTGTAACCGCCATAGCTTTATGTGGTGTTAAAGAGTAGGTGTATGTACCGCAAATCCAGCTCAAAGCGCATTAGCATGTAAAGTGGACCATGGGACTGTAGTACCAATAAGGGACACAAGATGGCAGTGTTGGATTGTTTTGGATTGTGATAATTTCTAACTGTAAAAACAAAAAAAAACAAAAAAAAAACAAAAAAACGAGAGAAGGGAGAGAGAGAGACCAAAAGAGATAAAAAAAAAAAAAAAGTGGGGAAATGTCTTCACTTTCTCAATCCCTCTCCCCCCAACAAGGGTGATTGGAAGGGGAAGAGGGTAGGTTATCTGGTCAATTTTTTCAGGAGGTCTAAGAGTCATCTTTTCAGTTCCAATGAGCAATTTCATGTCTTGCTCTTTGACCATCTCTTCTAGAGGCGGGGGTGTTCCAAATAGGAGCAGGACGTGGCGTATTTGGGGTACGAGGGGCGTTATTGGGGTCAAGAAGTCCCAGTTTGAGTAGAATGTCTCGACCTTCTGGGATGGAGGTAGCAATGTTAGTAGACCCATTATGGGGGATTATCAATTTAAAGGGGAATCCCCATCTGTAACGGATCCTTGCAGTGGAAAGAACGGTTGTGATCTCCTTCATATTTCTGCGTCTGTCCAGTGTTGCTTGGGAGATATCAGGAAAGATTTGCAGTTGGATTCCTTCTAACGTGATGTTTCTGATGCCTCGTGCAGCCCGCATTATTTCCTCTTTGACCAGAAAGTCTTTCATACACAATACGATATCTCTAGGAGGTTTGTCTGGTGGGGGTTTAGCCCTCAATGCTCGGTGTATTCGGTCACATTTGAATGAGAGAGGATCTTGGTCTGGGAGCAGGGATTGAAATAGTTTAGTGGAATAAGCGATCAAATCCGTGATCGATTCAGGGGCTCCTCTTATTCTAAGATTGTTCCTCCTGTTTCTATTGTCTAAATCTTCCATGTGCGCTTGCAATTGCGTAAAAGCGGAAGATAATGATTCATGTTCTCTTGATAGATCATTAAAGGCGATTGCAAGCTCGTCATGTTTATTTTCTAATAGGTCCGTGCGTGCCCCTATTGTTGCTATCTCCTGGGACAGCGTGTTTGTGGATTTTTGGATTTCAGCCTGAAATTTGGTGTGCAGCTTAGTATATAAAGCTTCTAGACTGACATCTAGGTCTGCTTTTGATAGTGGGGTGTACTCACAGTTCTGTGGAGCCGATGAATCCTGCTGCTGCTGGATTGTAACAGGAGAGGAGGAGGCAGAAGATGAGGGCCCATTTCCCGCATTATTTTTTGACATGTTGCTTGGTGTCTGTGACCTCAGGGGATACTGGGAATGGGGTTGCTGATGGCTCCCACGGCGCTTCTTTTGCTGATTAGGCATGCACAAGGGATTGCTGGCGGGGGTGCTTATATTTGGTGCCTTTTTTAATGGTTAATAGCCCCGGTCGAGTGGCTGAGAGCCCTGTGGATGCAGGAGCTCTATTTAGATGGGACCTCTCCGTCCCATGCCGCGCATGCGCCCCTTCATGCTATCATTATTCAGCCATGTGGTACAAGCATGCTGTGGATAGTGAGATTGTGCATATCATTACCCCCCCCTTGCACAGCTGACACGTGGGCAGGGGCACAGCAGAAGTATTGATGGTGATGATGAAGATGATATGGGGCAGGTTGTGTGAGAGCAGGTAAGGCTCAGAGCTGGTGTAGCATACTGGGGACACCAGGCCTAGGCTAGTACTGTTCTGTTCAAGATGGTTTGATTGTGCCAGCAGGATGCCTCCGTTCACCTCACTTAGAGTGTCTCTTCTGTGCCAGGGCTATGGTGGGCCAGGTATTAGGGAGATAAGCTCTAGGCTGAGTGATGGGTGCAGGTGTGGAAAACGCTGGGTGTTGCAAGATGGCCGCCGGAAGGTAGGCCGGAGCCGGGGGCTCAATTAGCGTTGCCGACCACCGTATGATGTGCCACACTGTTTTGGCCCGATGTTTCCCCTAGCTAAATGGACGAACGGGGGGCAGCTGGTGGGGTTAGGGGCCGATCTTTCCAAGGGAGGGTTGAGTCTGCGGACCGGTGGCCGGTACTTACTGTGTCCCTGGAGGTAGTGGGGCCTGGGCTTGCAGTCCTGAGAGGTGGGTGCTGGAGGTCGGTTCCGATAGCTGGTGTCCCCCTCAGGTATCTTCCTGTGCTGCAGCAGATGGTTGGCCGAGGTATGGTGGTGTGGTGGGTCCGGGATGGGTGTTGTAGAGGGCGGTCAGGCCCGTCTGGTCTGTAGGCCGCAAGATGGCGTCGGACGCCTCGTGTGTGGAGCCTGCTGTGATGCAGAGACCGGTCCCGTGCCGCTGCAAATCCCCCGATATCGTGCACACGGGGTGGGGTAAGATGGACTGCAGGTCCTCCGGGGTGGATGGAGCTGTTGTGGGGTATTTTTCTCCACGGATGGTGATGGATGGTGCTTGTTTGAGCGGAGCTCAGCCGCAGCACGTCTTCCCTGCACAACGTCCGGACACGCCCCCCGACACTGGGTTTTTTTAATTCTTCATTGCGCCGCTCATTCTCTTCTTTATAAGGAGGACAATGAGGTCCAGGAGTCCCAGAGAACCGGAGCAGCAGCAGATGGTATATGTACCCAGTCTGTGGTCGTACAACAGGATGTTGGTTCTTTGAGACGTGAAGGCAGGGGATCACTTCCTGGTCTTCCGTAGAGCCTTCCCTGCAGCCTTCCATGCAGCCTTCCCTGCAGCCTTCCCTGGAGGCTGTGGCTCTGGAGGTGGCATTGTGGCAGGAGGAGGAGGAGGAGGATGGGGGAGAGAACAGAGGTGTTGGTTGTCCGACATTTCCCCACTTAACCCCTTCTGTATATTATCGAAAATTATTCTTTCACACTTTCGCCGTTGGCCCTCCTCCATTTGTTGCAAATTAGAGGCAGTATACATGCCATAGTCCTCCGTAGCATCAATGGGGGATCTGAGGGACTTGTTAGCCTCCCTGATCAGGGCCAGTGCTGCCTCCTCTGTTTTTGTGCCCTTCCTCTGGCGTTTGTAGGGAAGGATGAGGGGAGTAATCTGGGATTGGGTGTGACTGGGCCCTGCCACCTCCTGGGTGACACTTCCCCCTGCCTCCTCCTGTGTGCCACTAGCCAGAGCCTCGTCCTGGCTGAGGTCATCCTGTGTATGAAATAGGGACATAGTTTTAGTTTTTTGTTCATCAAACACACACAATTTTCAGCTCATGACTGTTGCAAATTTAATCTTAATAAATAGAAAAGACTATCATTGTGAGCCCAGCATCTTCCCTTCTTGTCCTAATCTTTTTTGGCCACTTCTGTCTTTAAATCTGTGAAACACTTTTTGTTACCTTATTCATTTATTAGCAATAATCTCCCTGTATTTATCTATGAATTCCCCAAGGAATTCGGGGTCCTTAAATGGGAGCATTTTCTCTGCAAGACCAAACAAAATACAAAAATAAAAATCTCAGGATAATCTTTCAACACAATATAGGCATCAATCTAGATTCAGTATAGGCCGCACATGACTCCAAAAAGTTTCAAATCTTACCTTCGTTCTAACGTTCGTCATTGTTCGACGTTCTTGGTGGCGTCCGTTCCTCCTTCCCGTGCACACAGAACGTAGTTACGACACACACGTGTTTGAAGCTTTATATACACTGCGCATGCGTGAATCTCCGCCCACGTCGCCCGCCCCTGACGTTCTTTCTAGAATATTCGCCGCCCAGTTTCTTTCATTGCAGTGGGAGCGGAACATGGCGGAGACACAGCAGGTGCATAAAAGCAGTAACGAGGAGGAGGATAGCCCGGAGCCTGAAACGTCACGATCGAGGAGGAGATTTAAGGCCTCAAATATGTGGCGATGATGGAGATGGTAGACATCTTGAGGAGCAATGACTATGATGGGAATTACGGTCCGTACCCCAACCCAAATATGAGAAAGGCCAAGATCATGACTAAAGTTGTGAAGAGTCTGTACAGTAATTTTGGGGTACGACGAACGAAAGATCAACTGAGGAAATGCTGGTTGGACCTCAAATTAAGGGAGCACGATCAGTATAGGAAGATCAAGAAAGTTCTTCGAAAAAGTAAGTATATTATGTCGTGTGTACCTATAATTATTAATATTGCATGCTGCGCCATGTGTTTTCCCCTAATAAGGTCTTGTACACTCCAAAATGGCTACTTTCATGGTCATACGCAGTAATCGTTCATTGTAAACCTCGTTCCTTATCCAAAATACGATGTTTTCACAGATAAATGATTAAATACTGTAGGGCCTTCAATTTTGCACATTTATCCAAAAGAGTTTTTTAGGACATTGTTGTCTAGATGTGTTTAAACCTAGAAGGAATATCAATCTTCATTCAGTGTAATGTATGTAGAGGACACTCTGCAGCTGTTTACACATCTGGACTCAGGTGCACATTTTAGGGTGTCAAACACAGGTACTCCAGTGGATACTTTGGGGTGTCTCCAGGTGGGAAAATTATCCAAAAAAGGTAAGTATTCCAGCCTGAGGAATTAAGGGAATAAATCATGTGTTCAACTTGGAATTCTGCCCAAACAGACAATTGTCCCCCACTTCCAAGCAATGTTTATCATTCATATTTGTTGGCTCAAATATCTGTGTGCTAAGTATACCTTTTGTTTTATTCTCATAGGGGAGCAAAGAATCGGGAAATATCATGTCCCCAGGGACCGGCCATCTCCGGAACAGAGGGAACAGAGGTCACCACCAGAATATGAGGATGTGGAGGAAGGAGAAGTGATTGAGATTGAGACCACAACAGGTGAGTGTCTGACACCCCAGATTCAGGTAATCAGACATGTATGCCTGCCTATTTATAATACATGGTGTGTTTTTTTTATTTTTAGGTGAAGTACAGGTTGTGGAAGAACAGTCACAGTCACACCATTTCACCACTGACAGTGCCCAAAGGCTAATCCAGGACATAATGTTTTGTAGTCAGGATTTAGAGATAATTCGCAAAAAAACTAGGGATATTGAAGTGAAACTTAAAAACATGATTGATGTATTTGGGAGAATCAAATTTTTCCCAAAATGTCCAACCTTTTCTTTTTTCTGTTTTATTAAAAAAGTTTACAACATTTTCAAAAGCCTAATTTTGAAGATGCACACAGTATGTCAACATGTGCTATCTGCCATCAGGGGATATCAATGTACGCGTTTTGTGCCTGCAACCCCTTCCTCAAAACTCAAGTCAGTGAGAGGAAGGGGTTGCACCCCCAAAACACATACATTGATCCCCCATGATGAGAGATAGCACATGTTGACATTTTAGGCATGGGATCAGGATGTAAATCCCCAGTTTGCCTGAAAATTTGTGTGCATCTTCAAAATTAGGCTTTTACAGGGGTCACTGCGCCCCATCTGATGAAGGCAAGATCCACACATTTTGGACAATGTAATGTGTGATCTTGGCTTCAAAAGTTTTTCTACGTATAACTTTGTTATGCACCAGAGTAGTATATTTTATTTTTGGAAACATGGCTGTTTATGTACCGTAACCCCAATTTTTGGGGT